>WBMV01005863.1:0-118967 GCA_013396655.1 Campylorhamphus procurvoides | reverse complement strand
CCAGCCGAACGGAGCCGAACCCAGCCGAACGGAGCCGAACCCAGCCGAACGGAGCCGAACCCAGCCGAACGGAGCCGAGCCGAGCCGAACGGAGCCGAGCCGAGCCGAACGAAGCCGCCTCACAGGATGAGGCCAAAGGACGTTCAAATAGTTCTAAAGTTTTAAAAGTTTCAGTGTGTTATCCCACGGCCACGGGGACGTTTGGGAGTGAAAATCAGTAAGAGAAGAGAAGAAATACACAAAGGTCGCCCCACACACGTGCTGTGGTGGATTTGTCCCGGTGTGACACAAACACTGACAAACACACCGGGGGCGGGGGTGTGTGTAATTTATTCCAATTTATTCTAATTTATTCTCCCTCTGACCGCACTGGGGCTGCTCTCCACATTGCTCTTCCTCTGAGCACCACTGGGCGTCTCCCCAGCACCGATTTTGGGGCTGAATCAGTAAATTGTGCACGTTTTGTGTCTGCTCTGGCGCTGCAGAGTTTAGTGCTGAAGTTTTCACTCAGTGTGTGCTCAAAAGTGACAAAATGCCAAATAAACCCAGTCCCGACGGCCCTGAAAATGTATTGATTTAGTTTTTATGTTATGTAAGTGTATCTATATTTATTTTGTACGTATATTAAATTTATACTTACATAAAATGTAACTATATTGACACTAATACATTAATATATAGATAAATAATATGCTATGGTATATATTAATATATTAAAATATACAAAGTATTTATATACAATATATCCATCCATATATATAACATATATCCATTATTTATATACAATATATCCATCCATATATAATATATGTTTACATATATTTTATATACTTGCCTATATATATTTTATATTATCATATATAACTTGACACCCCCCTTAATGCAAGTGATCCCTCAGTACATTCTGCTTTCAAATTATGTAGCTTACCATGAAACAATAAAAACATATAAATACTACTCTTTTTTCAGGCAAAATGATAGGCTAAAGTTCTTTTTTAACCTGTTTAGATTGATTTATTTATCTATTTATTTAACCTGTTACTATAGGTTTATGGAAGAGGTAACCACTCTTCTGGAGAGGAGCTAAGACAAGCCTGTGAGCTGCACCTTACAGGTGAGGGATTCAGCCATGGGTTTCTGCAATTTTAATTTCTCTCCTGCTTTGATGAGCTGTTGTCACTGAAAAACTCATAAAAACTATGTGATGGGTTAATCTTTGGGTTTGTGTGCACAGGATTCGATAAATACCAGTTCACACCAGTACATTCCCAACTGTGAGGGTAACAGAGCAGTCCAGAAAAATCAGTTGCCACAAAATATGCACCCAGGTAATGTGGGGTAAACAGGAAATATGTGAAAACTAATTCGAGTCAGGGAATCCTGCAGTGATTTGGGCTGGAGGGGACCTTAAAGCTCATCATTAGAGGAGTTACAGCTGGACAGCACAGGGGGTGCAAATCTGGTCATAACACAAATGGTAAAACTTGGTTCAAAGCCCAAAAAAGGGCAAATTTCTAAGTTAAGGATCCGAGAATTCTGTCTGCTTTGTCCACATAAGGTTTTGCACATGAGATTTTGAGGTTTGTTGCATTGGTCAGATTATCTCAGCGACTATCAAACATTATTGCTGATCAGTCAGTGTACCCAGACATCTTACAAAGAGTTCTGTGCCTGAAAACTGTGTAAAACGGTGGAATTTTGAAAAAATCTGGTGGGTTTTTTCCCCCTTTATTGAAACAGCACCTTGGACATCCTGAATCTGCTGGAGCAGAGGACATGGGCAAGTATTTCAACCTGCAGGGTAGCCCAGCATTACTCGTGTGGGGTATAGAACAGGTGGGATCATGGCATTATGTTGGATTTGTCCTCAGTTTTAGCTGCAGCTGGATTTTTAGATCAGTCTGGCAAGTGATAATTTTTACTGAGTGGATACTGTCAGTTAATAGCACGTTGTAGTCTGGCAACCTTCAGAGGTTCAGGTCAGGGAAATGTCCAGTAAACAAGCAATAATTACAGCTGTCAACAGAGGAGTCTCAATAATAACAAACGACTCCAATTTCTCTCCTGCTTACCCATAAAACTGATTTCACATCAGGCAAAAATGTTGTGAATTGATGCAAGACAGAAACTATAATTGAATAGTAGGGAACATGTAAGAAAACAAAGTGCCTGAAAGCTGATTTTAGAAACAAATAAATAAACCCCAGTGGCCTGTCTGGTTTTCGTGTGTGTGCACATGTTTGAGAGTGGGAGGGAACAATGACACGTGAGTGAAGTTTGCAGAGGTTAATGAGGTAAAACACTCATTTCTGTCATGAAAGGGTTTCCTCTCTGTGATCTCTCCTCACATCCCAGGAAGCAGATGCCGTGTTCCACGGTGTCCCTGTCACTGTGTGTTCTGGCTGTGTTCAGAGTGTCCTCCCCAGAGGGGGCCCTGCTGGTTGATACACCTGTTAACCACACAAACAGGTGCCAACCTTATGGGCTTCCCCAGCTGAGGCTTTACTCCCCCCCAGAATCCACTGGAGGTACCTGTTTGGAACAGTCATAGGTTTGGTTCTGGTGCAAATTATTTAAATTTCTGGAATTTCAATTACTCTGAATTATGCTGCATGTGTGGGGATAATTTGAAAATACATTAAATCTTCCCCAATCTTGACTATTATTATTATTATACTTGCAATATAGTGGTGTATGATGTCAAAATATATATAAAGCTGTTGCTGATATAAAGACCTTGAATGAGTTTCCCAGTAAATGTTGAGCTCTATTTTAATTGCTTGTGGAGGGGACCACTAAATTCTTTTTAGTAAGAGACTACCCCAAGTAAATCTGCATGTGAATTTCTGCAGTTGATTTACTCCTGTGCAGTTGTTTTCTTAGAAGTACTTGTTTCAGAGTTGTTACCCATGATGAATAAATTCGTAACATCTCAGGTTTTTCAAACATAGTAATTCATGCCAACCTGTTTTTGTAGGCTGCTGCAGAAAGGAATTAATATGATAATATGACCCTGTGAAATTACTACTGTTCCTGTACTAAATGTTCTTATTTATTACCCATAACATTTAATTGTAGTTTAAATAAATTCCATATAAACACATTTACTGCAGAGTTTAGAAACAATCCACAATTACACTGTGCAGTTACAGGAATAAATTCCCTATCACAGAGTCCTAACAGAGGAGGAATTCTGGGGTAGATACTGAGCTGATGATAAAGAGCTTCGCCTTCATCAGTTACTGTTTGATATGGTTTCTTCATAGAATCTGGAATGTTTTGGGTTGGAAGGGAGCTCAAAGCCCACCCAGTGCCACCCCCTGCCAAGGGCAGGGACACCTTCCACTAGCCCAGGTTGCTCCAAGCCCTGTCCAACCTGGCCTTGGACACTTCCAGGAACAGAGTCCATTTCTGTTTTGGTCTCCATCAGTAACTTGCATTGGTTTTGTGTCTGTGGCATCTTGTGTCTGGGAATCACAGAAAATACAGGGCCTTGCTGAAACACGAGGAGTTTTGTGTGTTTAAAGCAGAATTTCCAGGTCTAGTTTAAAATCAAAACCGAACACAAACAAACCCCCCCTCAGCATAACTCAGCCCATCACTGGGAGCTTGGGAGCTTTCCCTTTCCCCCTGTTCCTGCTCCCTTTGGGCACTGGTGGCTCTTTTTCTGGAGGCCCCCGTGTCGCTGTGGGTGTTCACGCCTTTGTCTCTCCACAGAAATGTGTGATGGAGAGATAGTGCTTGTGTGGACGTCAGCATTTCCAAACCTTGCATGTGTTGCATTGCTAAGCAACTTTTAGCAACACTTATCTCGCGTCCTTATGCCATCTGGAAAAGAGGATTAGACAAGGAAATGTGCCAGGGAGAGACAAAGGCACATCTAAGAAAGAGGTGGCTTAATTACTTGGGAGAATGAGTGACATTAATAGCAGGCAATCAGCAGCAGTGATTGAAAGCAGGCACAGTGCTTCCCAGGTAGTGATAAGGAACCTCTGGGAAAGGTGGTATGTTTTATATCCCCTGGCTTTCCCCTCCCTGCTGGAAACTGAGCCCCACTGATGATGCAAGATGAAGGCCCCTGTGATTTCAGTGGATAATTGAGATACAGTGACAGTGAGTCCCTTCTAGACCTTCTTCCTGTTGTTTGGTACATCCAGTGTAACTGGCTGGCTGCAGTTTGAAGGTCCCTTCCACTGAGGCAGAGGAGGTTGTGGAGTACCAGTGGAGCTTGTGCACTTTAGTTCCCAACAGTCCTGCTATCCTAGGATAATTGCTGGGCATGGTTTGAGGGGATGGGAGGGATAGACCAGAGCACGTGGTGTCAGAAGGGCATTTCTAGAGAACTGCCTTGTCTTCGGTGTCATCTTCCAGCATACCTGTAACTGCTAAAGGTGTGAACAGAGTGATGTGACTTTGGTCAATAAATCCATCTGGAGCTTCAGCTGAGTTCACACACTTTTGAGAATTATAGGAGCACTTTTTTGGTACCTCTGCTGTTATCACACAAAACCCCAAATATCCAACTTAATTGACGGATGGCCACTTTAGATTTGAAATATTCCTGTTCTCTAGTTCCTCATGCACTCTAACATTGGAATAATGTTGCTTGGCAGCTGAACAAGATTTAGTACCACATAAAACCCATGGGGTTTGTTACTGAGTTGTTTTACTTCCCATACCTGGACTTTTGACTGCACTTTGCCCATTGCCTGATTATTTCCATGTCAGCTGTGATTCTGAACTCTCCCAATAAAATGGAACAATCCACAAAGGAGTTCAGTGCCAGCTCTGTGCTCCAGGATGGTTTTTACACATATCTTGGAACAGAACAGTCTGCCATGATATACAATCCTGCACTTCCTTCTCCCAGCTGGAGCTGAAACCTGTGCTCCTGCTCGTGACCTCTCCCGTTGGGCTCTGCTGTCAGGTGAGGTCAGTGAAATGGTGGCTGTGAACTAATCACCTTGAGATCATATAGTATTGAGTAGGAAAGGGGACTCTGGGGACACTGCACCTTCAGCATGACGTAACACTGAACTGCAGTTACGTGGGCAAGGTTAATGCTGCTGGAACTTTAATTGGCTCATACCTAAGATTCTGTGGTATTTGGCTCTGCAGCCTTAGGAGTCTTTTCTGCAAAGGGAATACCTTGGGTGAAATGCAGACCAGCTGTAAATAACCAAAGCTTTTTGGAATTGAGTCTGGTACACTATTTCACTTTTCACAATCTTTAAAAAGCAAAATAATGTGTCATTCTGTATGTGACAAAGCAGTTATTCATTCTTGCCATGTAATTTAATGCGATGTTCTATATGAACTGAAGGGCTTCACATAATAGTATCCCACAGTAACAAACCTTGGGCAAGAAATGTTTGATTCTCCTCCCTTTCCCCTTTAGATGAGTGCCACATAATCCTCGGTTGTTGTGTGGTCTCCCATTCAACTTTTCACACAAATGTTGGAAGGGTATTTATAAAAAGCCTTGAGGACCACCCACTTTGCTATTGAAAATTGGCTGAAATAATCCCTTCTTTATAATTTAGCTGTGGTGTTGTCGAAATTTAAGTTCCATGTGGATTTCTGTTTAAAGGGGCAGTGGAGAAATGACGTCCTGGATGGACAGGGAGCTGTGGCCAATTGTTGTGGTGACACCTGTGATGGGCTGTGGCTCAATGGCTGCTACAGACCTTCATTGTGCCCTCCAGTCATTAACAGGACCTGGACATAAAGCCTTGGTTGTGCCTCTTGTGATGAATATGATCTGACTGTAGTGCTCAGCACCCTCTGAGTTCTCAGCTCTCCCAGAACAGCACGTGGTTCTCTGGAGCAAGAGGGACAGAGACCTTTGCTGGGGCGAGGGGGCTGTTCATTCAAAGGAAATGCAGAACTACAGTGAGGTGTTCGATGCTCCTGCAATGGATTTTTATTCTTATGATGAGAGAGTGGGGGTTTGGGCTTAGTAATGTGGATTTTTAATTTTAAAATGAAAGTGTTTTGGAATGAAAACGTTGGAAAGATAGGAAAAGAACAAGCTGTGAGTGTGCGTGCATGGCTTGTATGTGTATGAGAGAGTAATCCCAGTTAGTGTAAATTATGTCATTGGAAACAGTAAAGAATTGCTCAGCAGGTTCTAGTTTGGTAAGCACAGAGCAGGAATGAATCCCATCCTGCTGCAGAGAGAGGGACTGCCTGGCTTCATGGAAAGCCTGTCTAATCCAATTGACTCGTGTGTGAGGGGACTGTTGGCACAGCACACACAGTCCCAGCCTGAGCACAGCTGGTCAAGAGGTGCTCAGAAATACCTTTCTGGATGGCCTCACTCAGATATTAATATATCACCTCAAAAGAAATGATCCAAAAGCTTGAAATCCAGCATGTACTCTGGGTGTCAGGCAGCAAAAGATATGGAATGGAACTCAGAAGAACAGATCTGTGCAGAAGCCCAGCCCATCTAAAGAACATTTGCATGTCACAATCTCTACCATGGTATGTTAACACTGTCAAAATGAAATATTTAATGAACGAAATCAGAGGACTGTAATCCACCTGAGCAATTTATGTGTACCTCTAGCACTAGACATGCTTGTAATTCTAGGTCATCTTTTCTGAACCCAGAATGAAAGTGTTCATTTTTAGAAGCATTTCCTGTAGAGGAAAAAGTTTTTGTAGGTTTCCAAAATCTCACAGTAAAGTACTTCTTTAAGCCAGCCAAAGTTGATAGTAATCAAAATTCACAGCAATGTTCAAACCCTGTGGAATGTGAGGATGGTCTGTTCCATGATTAGTTAGCAGATGTTAACTTTAACAGGCCCTTTTTTCTGGCACTGTAAGCTGAACAATAAGGAATTGAATAGGTCTTGAAGAAATCGCTACACAATCATGGGAGTATTCTCTTCAGATTACTATAAGGATATATTTGAAGAGAGAAAATTTGTTCCACTCCTGTTCATTGGGTACTTAGAAGACTTAATTTTCCCTTTTCTCCGCGGTGCAATCATTTACATTCGGCATTAAGAAAGCATGATATTCCTGTTTATTGCAAAAAACTTAATTGTTTTTTAAATCTTTTTAAAATGCCTATTTGAGGTTATTCATGGGACTTCAGTTTAAACATCTTGCTAAGCATTGCAGGCAGGGATGGCTTGGCTTTGGGGAGGAAAGTGCCTTCTTTAAAGGGAATGAATTTATCTTCCCATCCTTTGGGAAAGGCTGGTTTGCTTTGCCACTGCACGGCAGTGAGGGGTGGGGGGAAAGGGGTGCCAGAAACAAACCCATGGAGGGCCCCACACCAGGGCTGGGGGATGTTCCCTGCGGGAACTGCAGCCCATGGAAAGCCCACACAGGAGCAGGTTCTCCTGGCAGGAATGTGGTTTGTGGAGGACCTTTCCTGGAGCAGGGGAAGGAGTGAGGAGGAAGCAGCCCCAGGGAAGGGATGACATGGACTGACCACAACCTCCTCTCCTCATCCCCCTGCACCCCTGAGCGGGGAGGGAGAGAAGATGGGGATGAAAGGATGAGGTTGAGACTGGGAATAAAGGGCCTGAGTTGGGTGGGAAGACTATCCAGGCCTATCTTAATTTGCAATAAATGATTTCCCTGAGCCTCTCTTGCCCACAGTGGTAGTTGGTAAATATTCTGCCTTTATCTTGTCTTTATCTTGACCAGGAGCATTTTCATCTTCTCCTCTTCCCATTGTCCTGTTGAGGGGAGGGAGTGCCCCTGGGTGGGCACGTGGCAGCCAGCCTTCGGCAGCCCCCCAAATGCTGTGAAAGATAAAGCAAAGAAAGCTACAGTGGATCATTCCATCCCATCGATTCTGATTTGGCTGAGATTTTCTTCCATCTGAGTCAGAACTTTTAACCTTCTTCATTTTGCCCTTATTCAGCAGCAGCAGCCATTGACCTTCCTCTATTTAATGCTGCTGTTCAAAATAAAGATTTCTGTTACCTTTTTGAGTAAGAAGCTCAGCTAGTGTTTTATACTCTGACTTAGAAACTTTACCTGAATTTGACAGGTTGTGCCACAGTAACAGTGAGAGATAGTGACATACTATTTATTTGTTGCTCTTTTGGTGATCAACTGCGAAGAAACACGGTCTGGAAATCAGAAACCACCAAATCCCATCAAATTCTGTGACCAACTCTGAGTTCCTTGGAAGGAACAGGGGAAAGCAGTTAACCCCTGTGCTGGGGCTGTGGGGGAGAGGCAATTTCACTGTATTCCCCTTGCTTAATATGCATGTACAGGTATCTAAAACCAGGTGGTTAGTTGGCCAGCTTCATCAATTACAGCAAATGTGCAAGTGTGACACCCTAAAAATACTGACAAATACCTTTTTGAGACTCTGAGGGGTTTTTGTGATTGTCAAATATAATTCTGTACTGCAATCTTCAGCCTTTAAAGAGGGCAAGTTGTTCAGTGCCCTCCCCTGCCCCACCTGGTGGCTTCTGACTATTCAGGGAGGAATTCTCTTGTCAAGGAAGTACAGCAAGTTCTGTCTTCAAAAATCAGGACCATAAAAATCATCCTTCTAAATACTGATTTGTAATCCTAAATTAATAATTGGTTTCTGAAGTATTGAAGTCCCTGGAAGCTGCTGAATGTGTTAGCACTTCTAAGGAGCAAAGAACCTTTAAATCTCACTGCAACTTGTTTCAAAAAAATCTCACCCAGCATTTGGTTTCTCACTATATTTTTATAGCAACATTGTTCTTTTTTTCCTTGTCAAGGATAATAGCTGATGTCAGAATTGTAAATACTCCACAATAATTATTTGAAGTACAGCACCAGATGAAATAGACCCTACAGTGAAATATTTCTTTGAAGCTGTGAAACTTGATTCTTTGTTTATTAGGAAAGTCAATGTTTAAGTTTGTACAGCATTTCAAAAGACTTGGAAAACACAAGGAGTAATTTAAATGAATTCTAAACCCCCATTTGTCAACTCTCTCCAGTCTGATACAATCTAATAGATTTAAGTTGTTGCAGAGGTAGTTTTCAATATGATGTTTAATATATGTTTTCTGCTGGATCCCCAGCTGTAAATTTAATATGCTGAGTACCTAATGGGGTCATGGTGATTTTTTCCTTATATTTGGAATTAATTAAGATTTAAGACCTATCAGCACAAACAAACCATAACGTCAGAACTCTTTTCTCCCACTGGCTCTGGGTGTAGAATGTGCCTTTTGACATGTGGTGCATCTGGAAGCTGGGAACTGCAATCTCCTGTTTCTGTCATTAGCAATTCTGGATTTGCACTGGCTGATTTGCCATTCCCTGAGGGAGACCGAGCCAGGATCTGGGTCTGACACCCAATGTAGAGCAGGAGATGCTCCGAGCAGCCAGCATGAGGAGTAAAGATAATGGATTAGTTGAGTGCTCAGCTTTTGAGTTAACTGAAAAATGAAAAGGTATCTTGGCATAGCTGTAAAATAACTCAAGAGTATAAGAAACAGCCTTTGTAATACAAACAGGCAGTTCTTAGTGTTTGTGTTTTGGGGTGTTTTTTTAGCAGAGCGCTGACTTTCTCATAACAAATACAAACAAAATCATTTAGGACATTGATTCTATTTTATAAGATAAATCTTTCCCTCCTGGGCTTTCCTTTCAGTTAATTTAATCAGGCAAAACACAGTGGTATGCAGTAAGATCAAAAGGGTTCGAGTTAGTAATTTCTACAGTCTTAATTTATTTACCAAGAATGAAACAGGGCCTAAAATTTTAATCTGGAGCCCAGACTTTATACCCTTCACTGATGTTCAGAAATGCTGCTGGTGCTTCACAAACTTCCAGTAACAACATTGACATGAGGAACTGGTCCCATAAACACAGCAGCTCCAGGATCCTAAACTGTGGGAGCGCTGGTTTCAGGGGAGATTGGAAATACTCAGCCAGGCTGGCTTTTATGTCCACACGAGGCCATTTCCATATTTTACAAAGTATTCAAGCAGATGGTGGAGGCAGAAATGTTTCATTTTTAACCTGATTTAATATTCTGTCTGATTTGTAACTCGTGGTGATTGAACAGCTCCTTTAACCTGGGGATTCTTTTGGTGCTGGAGTAACAAGTTCTAGCCCTGCTACTCTGAGCAGGGAGAAGCTGAGGGCCAAAACTCCACTTTTCCTCCAGAAACACCCAATTTGGCTTGTTCTACTAAGACTCTAAGGGTGGTGATTATGGTTTCAGTTCACTTCCATTGTGAGATTTGAAACATGGGAATTCACACAGTCTCTGTGTCCATAACACACTTTCTCTTGATGCTCTAATTGCAGCAAGAGAATTAAGAAAAAAATGCAAAACCCTCCTGGTCACGTAATAAAATCAGAAGAGTTGGTGAATTTGATTTGAATTTTCTAGTTTGATGCTTCTGAGGAGACTTTTGGTAGCTGGGACTGTAGAGGGGACTGTCCTGCCAGTGTTACTGTGGGAAATCAGTGAAAAACAAGCAGTTGCTTTTGCAATCTCTGTGCAAATCCTGTCTGTGAGTCATGAATTTAATCAATTAGAAGCAAAATATCTTGTGACTCTCTGGATGGGGCACCATATGTTGCAACAGAAAAAGAGCACTTTAGGAGGAGGCATTTTGGTGTTTTTGGGAGGATGACATTGAGGAGAAAATGTAGAGAATGTGGTTTGCTTTAAATATTAGGGCTTCAAAACAAAACCCAGTAGTTGTTTTACATAGTTCACTGAGCTAAAGATAGTTTTGGGGATTTGAGTCATCCTGCTGTTCTGGGCAGTCAACCATTTCTAGTCTTGGGGGGGTGTGTTACTGTGAATGGGCTTGGATTTTGTCCTTTCTGGGTGTTTTTGGCAGACAAGTGATGGGGCTTTGGCACTGGCTGGGACAATTGGCACTGGAAGGTGAGTGAGGCAGAGGGGGCAGGAGTAGGGAAGGTGCCTGAGAGACCTGAAGAAAAGGAGGGAAGAAAAAAAGGAAGAAGAATTAAGAAGGCTTGAAGAGCTCTTGAAAGATTCTCTTTGGGCATTGCTCTCCTGATTTCTCTTCTGATTCTTCTCATATCTGCCTTTGGACAGAAGTGTTGGCAAACTCTCAAAATACCTTGGGAATAACTTCTGCTGATGGGTAAATGATGAGATCCTTGAGGCTTTCATGCACCACTGCCCGTAGGATGGATATAATCATTCCATGATGGGGAACCATCCGGTGTTTATCCAGTATTGATGAACTGTCAGGGAAGGGGTTCCAGGAGGTTTTGCTGTTTAGCAACAGCATCTATGTAGCTATTGTTTAAACATGGCTGGGTTTCCATATTTCAAACAAGCAATGAGATCCACACCCATGGAAGATGTATTTGATGTCATTTGACTGGAACATTTCTTTGTTACTACTTGGTAACACATATCTTAATGCTTACAGATTAGTTTCTGGTAGTTTCATGGTGTTGGCCAAGCAAGTAAGCTCAGTATCAATGCAACTCTTTGGGTTTTTTCTTTTTTCAAGTTTTTTTCTTACTACCAGTGATGTATTTTTACGTATTTTATTAAGGTATTAGTTATTTTCCAAGACTTTTTAGAAAAGGTATTAATGACTGCTTAAAGTAGGATTAGCTACATTGCTAAATGGACTTAGAGCAGCAATTTTCCCTTGGTTGTTTCATTTCCCCCACTGGTGGAAGCAGTGCGTGCCTGGTGGACAATGTTCTCTTCCATATTCCTGATGTTAGTACAAGATATCACAGTGCAATAAAGAAAACAATTTCTAGGCACTGATAGCAGTGACATAATGTTGCTGCTTGTCCAGATCTCTGTAATCCCTCTGGTTTACATTTGCTCCATATCATCACATTTCTGCTGCATCAGCTGAAATATTTTTCATATTTCTGGACTGAAGAACTTTATTGTCTGATGTGTCTTAAATTTACGGGAATTTTCAGGACTCAGTAACAAGCTTTCAATTGAAACCAGGGCTGGGAACACACGGAGCTGGTGGATGAAGCCAACTCCAGCATCTCACTGGGTCCTCATTCAGAAGGTTGGAGCTGTAAAAAGCTCCATTTTGGCTCCTACTCTTTCTGGGTCCAAGTGCTTGGCCTTAAGTATTCCACCATCTAATTCCAAATGATGACTATTTGATATTTTCATCCTTCACCCACTATCTCCTCCAAGTTCCACTTAAAAGTTCATCTGACAGATCCTTCTTTGAGGGTTCCTTCTGTGTAAATGGAATCTCTCCTTTTGCAGTTGTGAGTGTTCCAGTATCAGTTATGGGTTGTAGTGTCAGGGTACACAACTGATAGCACTGGGCTTGAGTGGGACACCAAACCCACTGAGGTGATGCAGTAACTGATCATTTCAGTTGGCCTTTTAAGCAGAAAGATCAATAGCTCAGATAGACCCACATTAAAATCACTGGCTAAGACACACAAGATTGGATTTCCCAGAGTGGAGCTCATGGAATTATAGGCAGTTTGTTGAACAAAAAAGAGCTACTCTTCTCATCATAATGTCATAGCTCTGAGCTAAGAAAAAGTTGATTGGATGCGTAAATTTATTCACATAATCAGTGTTTTAATGGATTAAAACCCTGTGCATGGAGTGAAATGTCCTGTTTTCTCCCCACTATTTCTTCATCCAAGAAGCCCTTTTTAGACTATTTGACAAAAGCAAATGTGTAACAGAATTCAGGAACAGCATCAGATGACACACAGGCTGTCATATGTTAGCTAAAAAAAAGAAAAATAGTTACCATAACAACTGAGTCACCACTTGTATTTCCAAGAGAGAGAATATCTTAAAGGAGAATGTAATAGGTCAGTCCCGTGCGTGTTGGTGCTGCCGGGGAACGAGCAGGAACGTGGTTTTCATGGGTGGCCAGAATGATGGGTTCTTCTTACCGAAATAAGAATCTGGTACCAGAAATAAGGTTGTGTTTCTAAGAGGCCCTGAGTCCTGGATTTCTAATTGTATTGGGGAACACTCCTTTCTTTCCTGTAGAATTACGGATTTTGTCTTTTTTTTTTGGTTCATTGTTGAGGACCTGATCCTGCTCATGTCTGAAGTCAACAGGAGTTTTACCTTTGACACCTGTCCCTGCCTGATCAAGCCTTAACGTGACTTATTTTACACTTTGTGTCAGCCCCTCTGAGCCACCTTCAAAGCCACTTCCCCAGACGTGTTTCCTGCATCTCCACTGAAGCCCTCAGTGCCAAAACTCTTGACATCATCACTAGAGGTAGCCTGAGGATCATCAGAGTCATCTTTGAAGACTTGCTAGTAATTTCCACTACAGACACATATTCTGCTGAAAAAAGGGTTTGCCTCTGCCCCCTCTGTCCTGCGGGCAATGATAAATAAAGTATTTATATAGAAGAATTTTTAAAGAATCAGATTATTTTTAATATGATATTTCACACATTCTCCTGGTTAAGGGCAAAGGGAATCCCAGAATCACTGAGGTTGGAAAAGAGCTCCAAGATCATCAAGTCATCAGAAACCATTATTGTCTTTTTACTGATGGAATTAAATATATCCCTTTCAATCATTCCCATCTTGCATATTCCTCTACTTCATTCCAAGTATTTTGAGACTTCGGCAATGTAGTGCTTGAGCCTGTGTGTGGAGTGATGAACACCCTTGGTAACCCTCTGTCTGTGCAGAGGATTTATTCACCCTTCCACCTGAACTTCTGAAATCCTTGATGATCCTGGAGCTGACAGGTGAGTGCACCACACATATGTAGGAATGTGGATATACAGACATATGTGTATATGCTGGGCCTTGCAAAACATCCGAGTTGCTCCAGATGGGATTTTACCTCTCAGACACCTGTTACCCACTGGAAGCCCTACAGAACTGCAGCTAAAAAGCAATAATTCTGGAAGCCTCTTGCAGCC
The DNA here is from genome assembly GCA_013396655.1 of Campylorhamphus procurvoides. NCBI lineage: Eukaryota > Metazoa > Chordata > Aves > Passeriformes > Dendrocolaptidae > Campylorhamphus > Campylorhamphus procurvoides. The sequence goes on along the minus strand of WBMV01005863.1, from coordinate 105,107 downwards.
CTGTGTGGGAACAGCAGCTACACGGCTTTGTCACAGTCCCCTCTCTCATCCCTCCCACACACCTGTAAGCTCAGCTCCCAGCACAGGGGGCATTAAGGTGGGTCCTGGTGTAGCAACTGGAAACCCTGGGCTGGTGTTGGGTGTGCTGGTTGGGCCCGAGTGCTGAGGGGACCGGGAGCTGCTGCTCTGACCCAGCCAAGGAACGAGGCAGCAATTGGGAGTCACTCTCACTGCACAACTCTCTGATCAGCTTGGCTTTTCTGCAGCCTCCAAAGCCCACGATAAGTTTCCCAGCTAATTATGTTATTCTGAGACTTGTTAATTATTTTTTTTAAGAGGTGAATTATTGGGTGGTAAAAGGAATTAAGGTTTCATTCAGAGCTCTTGCTTTGGATTTATCTAGATCCAAAGTGCCTGTATGACCACTTATCTTCTCAACCAAAACCACAAAGGACAACCTAAGATAAACTTACACTTATCAAGTGTGTATTTTTACTGAAGATCCTTCTTGCTGATGTCTGTTGTAATTCCATGTTCTCATCAAATTCAACGTTTTAATTTGGTATGTTTAATGACCAGGTTTGGGATTTTTTTTATCTGTTCTGCTTGTAACTTCTGTCTAAACAAAGCAAAGCTCTGGTCCCAGGCCTTATAAAAGACATAAAATGTTTAATTTTTATTTTTTTGCCCCTTGTAGCTATACAGAAATAGAAGCCTCTTCTGAAAATACAGATATTGTGAGGTGGTCATGACCTTTGGATAAAACTGTGTGTTATTAGAGTTCAGTCGAGTACAGGAACTTCTAGCTGATTTTGACCACTCTAAATATGTCCCTCTCTGAATCATGCAATAAAATAATTTGAGATTTAGAGTCTGCCCATATAACAGGGTCATTGTGAGCCCTGATAGGTGTGGTGGTCTTTTCTGTGCCAAGGAAACTTTTAAATAAAAAAGAAAACAAAAAAAAGTTATAGAATGCTTTCCTTTGGGTCTTTGGATTGTTTTGTTTTAAACTTTCAGATTGGCTGATTAGCATTTTGCTTAAAGAAAAGCCCAGCTCACACACATGGAAGCTTGCCAGAGACTCTAATCCCTATTTTGGTTAAATTACAGTACCCAGATTTTGGTAACAAAGCGCATTGATTTTATATTCAAAAAGATTTTTATATTTAGTCTGTTAACCTTTTGTAATTCCCACCCACAGCTTTGCACTGGGGAACATTTTGATGCTAATTGTTGTCAGTAGGGAATCTGCCCCGGCCCCTTGGGAATGTCAGTGCAGTGAATGCAGTGCAGGTGCTGTAATTGCAGCTCTGGAATTGTCTCTGCTGCAGTATGGATGGCTCACACAATCCTTTTCAAACTGGATGGGAGCACACTTTAAAAAAATAAACCCAGTATCTCGAGATAACCTTACATCATACTTGCAATAAAGAAAAGAGCTGGGAGAATTTCTCCTCTCGTTTCTAAGAGGGTTTTCCATACTCACAGTTTAAATCACTCTTCACTGGGCAGATTCTAAATCGAGAGTTATTGTGTAGTTTTTGAAAGTCCTCTTGGGTTTGGATGTTTGTAGGAATTCTTGTCTGGGAGTTCCTGAAAGGTTTGGTGGAACATCATAATCCAGTGGATATGGCATGGGAATGGAGGGAAGAGGAGGGTTTGGGATCCTCTGAGTGATCCTGGACACATTGCTTCCTTCCAGCCCTGCTTTCCTCAGGGGGAGATAACATTGCTGGTCCTTTAAACATCTCAGCACATTGTGGGTAACCTGAACTGCAACTAAACTGTCCTATGGTCTCACTGGACACCTGGGTGTGTTTTCTGTCCATAAGCAAACTTAATGGTCTTTCCTTTCCTAGAATCTTCATGAGATTCTTTGTAAGATCTACGTGGGGCAGAGTTAATGATTATGCAACAGCACTTTGTTTGGAATACACAATATGCTAAAGTGCTGCCTGGGAAAATATTTTAAATACAGAGCAGTCATTACATTTATTAAATGATTATAATTTTAGTGGGTTTGATGAACCCTCCCCCTGAGTGAAGTCTTTGATTCCACAAAATGCTTTAATATGGATGAGAGTCATTCTCACAAGAAAAATCTTTGGTGAACTGAAGTTACTGTACAGAGGAAAAAGGGAAATTTAGGGTCAAAAATAGAAGATTCTTATATTCTCCACTGTAAGCTGATTTTTTTTTCCAATTAAAACCACTTGAATTCAGTTTTAATGTCCAGGGATTGTATTAAAAGGTGTTCTAACACTTTATAGGCAGTGACCAATTGTAGTGAAAAGTCATAGAATCCCAAAATCATTGAGGTTGGAAAAGACCATTGAGTCGAGCCCTCAACCAGCACCACCCCTGTGGTCACCACCAAACCGTGTCCTCAAGTGCCACATCCACATGGTTTTGGACACTTCAAAAGGGCTGGTGACCCCACCACTTCCCTTGGCAGCCCCAGGAAAGTTTTCCTAATTTTTCAACCCCTGCCCTGGCAAAACTTGAGGCCGTTTCCTCTCGTCCTGTCAGTTCTTACCTGGGGGAAGGAACTGACACCCAAGTCCCCATTTTACTTTGCCAAAGCTCGAAATGAACTACACTCAGCTTTGGGGTTTGTTTGCACACCCACTTTTGCATAAACTGATGTGTTTATTTGTGCTCCCAGAAGTTTGGCCTCCACAGCAACGCTAATGGGGTCATAAATTAAAATATGTTTCCTTCCAGACCACAATTCTGCTGAGTGCATTATTGGGATATATCACACTTGATAATTTTCTTTGGCATCAGGCCAGTAGTGAAACAGTGCTCTGTAACTTGAGTTAATACTAGTTCATTTAGCAAAAGTTAAATATATTTTGCTTTCTGCTGAATAGATCATCTTTTATCTTCCTCTTTTTTTCCCCCCTTAATGAACAAAGCTCTTTGGTGAATTGACTCCAGCATTAAAGACTAATGCAGTGTGTCTGGTCACCTTTAAATGAAATGTCTGTTACCCCTTAGGACCAATAACTCCTTGTTTTTAAAAAACTTGAGTTAAATGAAGATGATATTGCAGCATTTCTCCTGCTACGACCAGCTAATAACTCCCTGTGTGATGTAACAAACATTTCATCTACATCTGTGGGGTCACTGCCCCACCAGCCTTCCTGAGGGTTCCTCCCTGCCAGAGCTTTTCCTTTCCTTTCCCCACCCACCCCCAACTTCTGGCTTGATGTCCTACACAAGTGATTAGTGTGCTGTAATTGAATTGGCTGTAAAAAGATAATTAATTGGTATTTCACTCCCAGAGAGGTCAAGCTGCCCTATCCTGAAGGGCTATTATGGCAGTAGTCACTCTGCTGGCACTCAGCCCTCCGAGGTGGCACAGGAGCTCTCTCTTGCTGGTAGTAGTAATTGTTGTAATTAAAATTAACATTAAGGGGTATTTAAGGAGTGATTCTCTGATTTAGATGCTTTAGCTTCACTCCAAAGCATGTGAAACTGGAATTTATTTTAATGCCTGGCACAAGACTGTCACATTTGCTCTCTAAACCTCCCTGTGCTTTGTTACCAGTAATGTGGGACTGCAGAAGTATCACTATAGGTGTGTAAATTTGAGATGGCTGATGTGACATCCTGTCAGGCACCTTGAAACCACTGATTTTAAACACCTTTCTTTGAACAGCTGCTTGTTTTGAGATTATTTCAGCTAAAGATTGGCACGAAGAGTTCTTTTAATAAATGGATTGTCCAAATGCAGGACTTCACTGATGTTTAAGAGGCTCTTAAACATTTCCTTTGAAACTGTGTGGCAAAAGAGCTACCAATTAATGATATAATAATATTAAACCCACATTAAATTTAGTGACACAGGAACCTTTCTGAAACTGTTGGTGCATTAAGAACCTGGAGTTATTCTGGAACGACTGTGGTTCTCACTCATTGCCCAGAGAATAAATACTGCTACTACAGCAAAAGCTAATGGAGAGAAAGATGTTATTTAATGTCCTTGCAGAGGCAAAGACTTAACTTTTATCACACCCTATAATGATAAAGTTACAGCCCTGTGGAGAGAACTGCAGCATTCCCAGCTGGAAAGTCCTTAGTCTTCTAGGTAGGGTAAAGTATTGCAGGGAGAACACAACCCTTCTTTTCACTCTTCACCCCACGAATTTTGAGGCAAACAGGACCATGAATGACTCACATTAAACAGCAGCTTTCCAACACAGGGTGGGAAATGACCAAACATTCCCCTGGCTCTGGTTTGTAGGGTGAAATGCTCCTGCAAGTTTGCACCCACCGAGAATATGCCGGTCTCAGGGGCAACAAGATACTAATGGTGACATTTGGGGTCCTGCAGGGTGGGCTGGTGGGAAATCCTCATGAGGGCTCCCAGGGTCAGGTCACTGTGTTGCTTGTGCAGAAGCCACACAAGGTGGAATCAGTTCTGTTACTGAGTTCCACCAGAGTGGAAAGAGGAAAAAAAACCACCCCAGTTTTGCTGTTAACAGAATTCCTCAGGCTTTGCAGTACTGTGGGATCCTGAAGAGATTGCAGGAAAGCAAGAGAAGTAAAATCTGTTAAACTTCTATCTATGCCAATCTCAATTAAAATGCTGTATTTGCATGGGTACAATACACTAAAATGAGGAAAACAATGGTGTAGGCATTGAATTCCAAGAAACGGTCCAGAAAATAACCTGTTCTACAAACTGAAGCTGTACTGGGAAAATTCTGGGGAAAAGCTTAGGTCCTATTGTTCAAACTGAGAAAGTAAGATGTGCCCATTCTCAGAGTTCAGGTATAGATAACTATTTGCTATTTATAGATGACTATTTGCTTCAGTCCCTGTAAGAATGTTCCAAAAAGGAAGAGCAGATGAGAGTTTCAGATCAGACAATTTGTTCCAGCTTCTGGTTTCAAATTCTTTTGACTGTTGAGTTGTACATTCTGGCTTTTGTCTTTTCACTGCAGGGGATGCTGATAGTTTAGTGACCAGGATCCAATTTTGCTTACAGAGATAAATAATAGGAAATCACGAGAGAATCTTAATATATGTAAATCAAACCCCAGCATAGTCAAGTGCTGATGATTTTGCATTTGTTCTTAGGTTACAAATGCAAAGGAAAACACTAGCACATCATAAATTACACCAGTTTTGGCACTTCCCTGAAGCACTACAGAAATACTTTTTTTTTTCTCTTCTCCCTGCAGAAAGGAGGCAAAAAGCCAAGTGGCAGGAGATCTGCTGAGAAAGCTGAGAAGATGACAGTCTCGCAGGGGAAGATGGAAGGCAGCAGGTACGTGTGAACCAGGACTGCTCTGCTCAGGGGGAGGCTGCTCCTGCCCAGAGCAGGTTCCAGCCCTGCACTCCACCACTCCCAGCTGGGCTTGCCCTCCTGGACAGAGGGCCCTGGGTTTTGGTTCCCTGACCACTGCAGTGGCACACTGCCCTTCACATTTGATGCCAACATACCTTTTGTTTCCTTATTACCTGGGCTTGCACTTGCAAGAACGTTCTTCAATCCTTCACTTTGGAGGATGGTTGGTGTTGGGGTTTGGGATGATTACGTAGCTTTTATAAGTGCTTTTCTTGTTTTATGAGAGTGTTTTCCCTCTGTTTCAAATGAAGTAGGTGTGGGGGGGTTCACTACACCTTTAGAAGTTCCATCAGATCTACTTTACCTGGTTTTTCAGGTAGGAAAACTTTTCCAGCCAAGTTTTGCAGTCTGCTCTGATGACACTTGAGTAGCTCCACTTAACTTTGCCATTACATCCTACTTTGCCACTTGGAAACTGGTGTGTTTAAACAAACCTCCATAATTGCATTTCATAGGATGTAGATAGTTAAAAAGGAAATAATTACCTAGAGAGGAAAAACTTTCCTGCTTACTATGTTAGTCAAGTTTTGCAATGGTGGCTTGAACTATGGCAACGTAAAAATTACTGTTTATCCAAGCACAAAAATCCCCTCTCTCTGGAAAAATAAAACACCACCAACAAAAACCACCATTCTGAGTTTACTGAAAGTCTGGGGTGGAATTAGGTGTTGAAAGTATATTATGACCCTTTATGGTGTTAATGGATCAGAAGTTATCCCCAAGCTGTAGGTTTTTGGTGCATGATTGATGTGCTTTCACTGTTTGAAGACAACACCAATGTTACATTTTTCTGTTTGATAGGGAAGAATTAACTGACTGGATAAACTAACAAGAGTAAACTGTCATTTCAAATAGAGTGAATAAACCTTCCTTTTTGCAAGTGCCATCTGAGAGCACAGTAAATAGTCTCTGGCTTCTTGTAACTGTTTAATCGCTGAGCAATCCTGACTCCTTCCCTGCCCCAGCCACAGATGTGCTCACAGCAAGGCTGTGGTGGGAGATGGCAGTAAATGAAACTGCAGCTACAGCAGCAAGGATTAGGGGGAAATGAAAATTCCTGACTCAGAGGAGCAGGGCAATGGCAGAAAGGCTCCTCATTATAGATCTCTTCATGTGGAGAAGAATGACTGGTAAATGAGGTTTGTGTGGCACAAAGAGGATGGAAATATAGTTGGACGTTGAGGCAGAAATTGTGCTCACTGTAAAAAGCAAACAGAAGAATAGGGCAGAGCTCATTTGCATTTCTTAGCTGACAAAGTGAGCAGGGAGGTAGAAATCCTCTGCCATGGGTGGGAGATGCAGCAGTTCAGAGAAAGGTATTGTTTAACTTTCCCATTCTTTGGGTTGTGATGAAAGTGACTTTTACTACAGCCTCTTACTGGTAACTTTTACAGTGTTTGCTTTGATTTCTTTGCTGTACAACAGTTACAGGCTCTTAAAATGCTGCCTGGAGCAGGTCTGCCCTGATGACTAATTCTCCACCTTTGGCACTGGTTCAGCCAACAGCAAAGCATCACTTATGGTGGTGGGAGCAGAGCGATCCCCTGTCTGATCGTGTTGGTCCCACTGAGGTGCAGAAGTTTCTCTGTAGCAGACAAGACGTTTTCTCACCTCTAATGTGTATGAGAAGTCATGTTTAGGTCACAGTGGACAGGGCAATGTGCACTGGCTGATCACAGAAACCAGAGGTGTGGAACCTGGTCTAGTGGAAGGTGTCCCTGCCCACAGGGGTGGAACTTCATGGTCTTTAAGATCCCTTCCAACCCAACCCATTCTGTGATTTAAGAACTATTGAAAGCACTTCCAAAAAAGCTTCATTTACCACATGCAGCAACCGTGTCCCTCCTTTCTGCAGTGTGACCAGGCAACTTAGTGGAGACTTTTTAAGATCCCTTCTTCAGAATGACTTCACTAGTGAATGGCTTCACTAGGCTGCATTCCGACCCCTCAGTCTGAACCTTTTCTGCCTTATCCCATTAAGTGGCCTAAGGAGTCATAAATTCCCGATCTAGAACTGCTGGAGGTGCCTTCACCATCTTCTGTGCTCTGTCTTTGGGCATAAGATGTATTTGTTTTAATACTTCAAGGAATACAGAGAATCTGAAGTCTCTTTCATCAAGTTCATAACTTTGAGATGGACTTTCATACTGTGATGTGAAGGTTATGTCCCCATGTGCTGAGCAGGGGATCTGCCTGTTCAGGTACTTCAAATACTTGACTTTTAAATATGTTATACAATTAAAGACCAGGGCTAACCGAAATAATCAATGTATGCAGAAAAAGCACAATGCTGAGCTTCAGACAGGTCACTTAATGTCCTTGCAGGTGTCTCACACATGGATCTTCACCTCTGCCTCCTGATTCCTTCCAACCCACAGCAAGTCACACACTCAGTTATTAATTAGCTTCACCTAGAATCAGTCCCTGCCTGCAGTGGCTCCATTATCACAGTGTGTATTTCAAACAATAGAAATGATTGAAACAGGAACTCCTACATTTCTGAGAAGATTAAGAATGGCACACCACCCTGTAATTTAGGTAGTTGTGCAAGTTTTCATTTGCATTAGCAGAGTAGTGCAGATTGTGTTGAATTATTCCATAAAAATATCTTCAGGTTTTGAAAGATTTACTGTGCCATCTGTATGTTGTTTATTTTGGAGTGTTCTGGTGCGGTGGTGATGGATTTTGTGGTTGTTTTAAATGTATGTGTCTTCAAATGAAGATGAAACTAAGCTTCATTAATTCCCCAGAAGCCCAGAGAGTGGCACGTTTGAGTCTCAGTGCTGGTTTTAAGCCCTCAGAGCCACCTTAAAACTCTGAATGACATTTATAGAATAGCTGAATTTAATTTTAAATCTATCACTCAATTCCATTTCCTTTATTAGTAAAATGAACTTCTTTCATATGTGACACTGACAGTTATTGCAAGCAGAGATTTGTTGTCACATATTTTTGTTTTCTTCTGTTATGTGGTAAGTAGGGTCAGGATTGTGTTATGATTAATTCAGAATAGCTGAAATTTGTATTTCCTTGAAATGTGGATGGAGCTGGTTGATGTAGCTTTACATATATTGCTCTGTGGCTTAGAGTGGTTTAGACAGGGTAGTACTTGATGCTAAAATGGACATTACAGAATCATATAATGACTTGAGATTCTTTTCATGGTTTTTGTCCCTTTAGCTTGTCCCTCCATATCCTGAGCCCTATTTTTAGTCAGCTGGGTACCCTTTAAAGCAGGATAATACAGGAGGATGTGAATTTTCAGTGTCACTGCAGAGATCTTCCTTATCAGGGTTGTTGCTCAGAATACTTCTGGTTTGGAAAACCAGTATTTGAAGGAACAACTTAGTCAGTACTAAAAGTTGGTTCCATTATTCTCAAAGAACTGGAATTTACTTGGCCCCTAATTGTGCACCTGCAGCTCACACTAGTGCTGCACATTTGAATTCAGGATTTTGAAGGACAGCAAAGCTGTACAATTGCACTTTTGTTGATATATGACAGGGCTGTACCAACTTCTTTTTTCTCCCATTAAAACATTTGATTTTAGTTTTATAAAAAGCCTTGGTTTATATGTGATAGTATATTGTTCTCTGGGATATGCAGAGTTTTTGCAGATAATGAAATCCAGACTTGCTGTGGTTGCAAATAAGAATTTCTAGCATTTCAGGACAGGAGTCAGCACACAAAATATTTCGTGTTCCAGTTTGTACTTTGAACTTTAATATTTCATATGAAACGTTTCATCAAAAAGTGCAGGTGCCCTGTGTGAGTTACATGCCAGTGGAAAGTTGGTTTCTCTAATCTCAAGACACACTTTTTTATTCCATTACACATTTTAGTACATTGTTTTAAATAGCTTCGTCTCAGCTGTCGAGGTGGAAGCAGCTTGTTGTTTTTCCATAGCAGAGGTCACTATGCATCAGTGTCGTCAGGTGGCTGGCAAATAAAACTTAAAATAAGTGTCCCTCTGCTGTCCTGCTTTACTTGAAAAGGATTCTCCTAATGGTCTGCTTGTTTTATTAATGCGGGAAAAATTCCTGGCATATTATGGACTTTCACCGTGGTGGAGATCCCTGTCAAGCCATGGAGAACATGGACTGGCTGAGGAGGGTGGGCCTGCCGGGGGTGTGAGGTGTGGGGCTGCACCCAGCAGTGTGTGGAAGTTGTGTGTGGATCCTGCTTGGAGGAGGGAATGTCAGCTCCCTGGATTATTTATGCTGAGCAACGTTAATTACCTGCCTTGTGATTGGGAAGAAGCAGAGCCCGGCCAAGGCTGCTCCAATCAGTGGGATGTGAGCACAAAGTTTACAGGATGACCTTGTGAGTAATTACTCATCTGATGGCTGTTAGTAAAAGGCACAAATGGAATGTGACATACATTAGAACACATTAATGATTGCCTTCCTCCCTCCATCCTCTTCTGTACAGAAAAATGATTTTAATTAAGACTTCCGTGATTAGTCATTTAATCAGTCATTAGGCCAATACAGATGGAGTCAATTAATTTTTTTACACTTGAATAGAGACTTGATGCCACTGCAAAACGTACAAGCTATTTTTTTTTAACATTGTATCATGGGCAATTGCCTTGATGTCTGTGTGGTAAGTGTGCATTCCCCTTCCCCAAACTGGAGGGATTTACAGCACACCAGTGTTATGGCAGCTGTAGGTGTGTTCTGTTACACACTGCCCAAATTTTAGTGAATCGGTTTGGGTTTGAATTCAGACCAATGGTTGTTCTTGTTATGGAGTATCCTTGATTTTTTTTAAAGAGTAATGTGGCAGAGTTGCCTTTTAAAGCAAGTGTATTCCCCATCTCCTTGTGTATTTAATTACAGATTATAAGACACTGTGAGGGTTAGATTTATGGTTAGTGTTAGGGGTAGGGGGAATATGTGGTTGTGTTCATTAGTGGTAGTGGTTTTTAGCGGTAGTGGTTATTGGGGTAGTGGTAATTAGGGGTAGTGGTAATCAGAGGTAGTGGTAATTAGGGGTCACGGGAAGGATGGGCTCGGCAGCCTCCCGGCAACCATCCAAGGAGAAGGACAACTCTAACTCCAAACCCAGGCAGATGAAGCTCACTAAGCCCTGTAAGGCCACCCATCTATGAGAAGGACACTCCAACCAAACCTACGTCCTGAGGACTTCGCTGTCACCGTCCAAGCTCGCTTGGCCCTGGCAGATGAACCTCAGGAGTAAAGGGTGGGGCCAGCTCTGCACACGCTGCACCTCACCTAAAAAATCCACTGTGCAGGCTCTGGGGATCCTCCCACACTCACAAAGCCCTGTAGGGACAGGTGAGGGGTGGAACGGCAGGTGAGAAGGTGCACTGGAAGCTGCAGCCCCAACCCTGCATGCAGGTGATTCAGGACACTGGTTGGTCGAGACTGACCCAGAGATGACAGTCTGGTTCAGCAGCATCCTGAATGACCCAGCAGCCTTTTCCAAGGAGAGCACTGCTTGCTCCACATGGAGAGGGGTCTAGAAAAGGTGGCCTAACCAAAGCTCATCTCCACTATGTCTTAGTGCAACAGAGAAATGTTCATGGTGTCTGTCACACCAGAGTGATGCCTAGTGCAGAATGTCAAACAGACCACCCCCTTGTGCAATGCAGACTCAACCTCCACTTTAAGCCCAAACCTAAGACTTTGTGTTTCAGTGCTAAATTCCATGCAAGAACTTCAAATGTTTCATGAACTTAAGGGCCTGTTTCTCTTGGTGTGGGAAGACTTTCTGTGCACTTGGCTGATTCAAACAATGAGGTGAGTGAACTACAAACAAGACACAAGTTTGCTCCATCAAATATTAACCTGGTGTGCCAGGGGTGGGAAAAGAACCAGTACACTTGGGGAAGTGCTTGTGCAGTAAGTGCAAGGAGGTCTGGTAGGTTAAGTACAGTTATTTAGAAAGTTCCTAATGTAAGACTGGTCTGTGGCATGAGAGAGGGTTGCACAAGGAACGACTTCTGAGTCCCTGTCTGGAAATATTCCTCAATGAAAAAAGGACAGTTAAATTCTCAGGCAGTGTGATCTCCTGATAGAGAGCAGGAAAGCAGTTCAGGGGGATTGCCAGCAAACAGGCTCCCTGGAATGGCTGCTGGGAGGGAGCAGAAGTGGAGAACCTGCTGCTCAAAGTCTGGCATGAATCAGTTTGTTCATTCACCACCCCCCAAACCTCCTTAATCCATTTCTGATGTAAGTGAGGACAAGGCAGTTGAAACCTGTGGCAGTGAGTGGGGTTAGGAGTGTGTGCTAACACAGGCTTTGTAGCTGATGGTGTTTCTGTCCCATTTGGGATGTTGTGCCTGTGCTGTTTGAGGAGAGGGAGCTGTCCAGCCTCGGGTGTGAGCGGCTCCTGTGGGTCAGGTCCTCACCCTGTCAGGGGTTGGCTTTAATGTTCTCTTGCAGAGGCAGAAGGGGAAGGAATAGATTGATTTGTGTCTTCTCTAGGAAAGCTTGTAGAGACTGAAAAATGAGCCCTGTCTTGTCTAGCCCAGGAATAATAAATAAAAGCAGGTGTGAGGTGTTGGAATTGAAAACAGCTGGATATGACGGATGTGATCCGACTTCTCTAGAGCTTCAGTCTTTAATCCCTGTGGCTCAGGGAGAATATTTCCCTCCTGATGCAATGCAGAAATAATAAATAGAACACAGCATATGGAAGGGTTCCTGGACCAAGAGAGGAGGAGGGAACAAACCCCCTCCATGATCACTTTTCCCTGTCCATGTGTACTCAGGAACCTTTCTCAAGGCATTCTACTCATCCTCATCAACCAGTTCTTGGTGTTTGCAGCAAGGAATGTCATGCTAAGATGAAAAAACTGGAAGCCTTTGGAGATCTGTGTTGGAACTGGAATCTGCCTTAATTCCAGGCAGTATTTTTGAGGATGTCTAATGATCCCCTCCCCGTGTTTGGTGTAGCTTTTGCACATAAACACTTCTTCCCAATTAAACACTGAACTGTCACTATGAATTGCAATGAAATGCCTCCTGTACTATTAAAATGATCTGATATTCAATTAAAATAGAGTCATCCAGCCTTATTCTCTCAATCCTGACCCTTGTAGTCTGCCAGAGGGTGGATTTGTCCACTGGAATACAAGGAATGGATGGGAAGAGCAATTCCCTTGATTAGAGCTAACATGGTAATTGAGGTGACATCAACTGATTCATTGCATTTGTCTGAGACAGCAGGATTCAAAAATAGCCCTGGTGCAATTCTATCCCACCCAATAATGGTCTTCTGTTTAACCTGGACTTAAAATGTTCCGAATGTTGGGATGGATCCCCTGGCGTGGATGTGCAGGAGGATGTAAAAGAAACAGCGTTTGAGTCAGCGACATGTGGGTTCTTCCCTTCATGTTTATTCCATTCCCAGAGTCTGATAAGCTTCATCAGGGTCACACTTGGGAGCTGTCTTGCAAAGCACATCATTTAGAGCAGCGTTCTGGCACCCCGCGGCTCTGCCGTATCCTCCAGGCAGGTTGTGCCAAAAGAAAATTGTAGAAACTGCTGTCATGGAGTACAAAATCATTGGATTTATAACAGGGAGCCAGTGGTGAGGATTCATTATACATTCACACCTGCAGATAAAGAGCATCTAAAATTGGAAGTTTTATTCCACTCATCTTTGATCCTGATATTATTAGATTATATTTGCATCATCCCACACAAGGCTCTGGAATGGGAGCAGATGAATTCCAGCCAGTAGTGTTTCCACATAAGCCGTTCTTTCTGCACACAACTGTGCCCTGTGCTCAGAGCAGCTCTGGGTGCTCCAGCTCTGGGGTTCTGGTCCCAGGCTCCTGGGAATAATTTACCTTTCATAGACTAAGAATAGAAAAACCACTCAAGTCATTGCACTCTCCTGAACAGAAACTTTTTCATACTCCTAAAGTATTTGGAGAGTTTATGGCAAAATAAAGATCTGCCACCTGAAAGTTTTAATCTGTGCCCAGGGGAGAGTTAACACAGGAATGCAGATTTTTGTCTATTGTTGTAAGGGAACTGATAGTTTACTCAGATGAATTAAGGCAATATTATCTGATGTTTTATAGGCAGATACTGTACCAACATTTTGAAGCCAATTAAATATCCAATAGCAATCCAATTAAGTTATTTTTATGACCAGATTATATGTTACTGGTAGTTTATTTGTAGGCAGCAATTTAAGCAGATTTGAAAGGTTACATACTGTACAAAAGAATCTGAAGAATCTGAGGACCTTTGTAGTAAATAATCATTTAGTCTGGACATTTTTCACCATATAGACTCTGCATTCAGCTAAGAAATAAGCAGTGCATTGATTTTTCCTGATTTTAATTGATGGGGGAAATGGAATATGAGTTAATTATCCAGAATTAATGCCACTTCATATAAAATGTCTCCATCCACAAGAATGTGGAGACTTACTTGTGTAGTCAGTATCAGTTTGTGTTTTTCATTCTGAAAACTTAGAAAAATTAAACCCAATTCTGTTGAATTATATGATTTTCAAGTAGAGTATAAAATACAACTGACAGAGGAGTAGAAGGTTTGTAGTTTGTACATCTGTAGAGTGTGGAGATGCCCCTGCATTTCTGAGAGGGACTGATAGGAAATCATTAACAGAGTTTATAAAAAGAAGGCAGTTCTCTAAGGAGAGTCAGACTGTCCAACCTTAGAACTAAAGAGACACTGTATGAAAGATAACGTGCTCCAAATATGTAACTCTGGATTTGGACAAAGAGAAAACAAGGTTAAAAATAGGATTTTATAGGTCCACAGATTAAATTACTTGGCTTCAAAATTCTGTTCACCAACAAGGGATCCTGCTGGAATGTCTGGAGCAGCGTGTCCTTCCCAGAGTCCCAGCCACATTTACCATTTCATCTGCTCGTGGAACATCTTCTGGGGGACTGAGATTTGGTTTTTCCATGGACATTAAATGACTCGCAAGATTCAGCTCTTTGTACAGTATATTCTTTGGCAATATTTGCTGGATTCTTTTGCAGCAGTTTGTCACTTGGAGAAGTGGATATTTGGCCATAGTTAAATTAAAATCTTGCAGGGAGTCCATGGAACATTTTGTTTGCTGTTTTACTCCATGTGTAAAGCAGGAGTGACCTGCAGAGTCCATCAAGAAATCAAGCTCTCCCTTTGAGACCTTTCCCAAGCAGCAGTGAGTTGGAAGTGCCTTCATACAGGTGGAATAAACCTGTTTTCCTTCCCATCTCAAGTGCTCATTTGTGCAATTTTGAGTGATTAGCTCTGAAGACTTTCAAATCAAGCTTGTGGCAGGTTCTGAACCCCTCCCATGCTGTATTTGATCCGTGGCTGCTGAAGTTCTAACAAAGAGAAGGGGAAATGATACTCCATTTCTAATTAAAGAAGTAATTTTCCTTTGCAAATAGACTTTTTATCTCCGCTGCAGTGTTAAGGATCAATGGGTTGTCACATGTATGTCTTTTTAATAAATGCCAGCTGAGATGACATTAAAGTGATAGACTGATCACTGTAATCAATGCAATTCAAAATTGCTTTATGTCTTAAATGAACCTGGTTCCTTTCCGTGATTCTCCTCCAGTTAACATTGTCTGAGCAGTGAAGTACAAGGTTACATCTTATTTTGAAGTAAAACATGATGATGATATGGAATTAAAATTTTTACATACAGGTTTTGCAGTTTAACTCCCGGGTTTCTACAATCCAAAGGATCTCAGTGTAGATTCTTCTTGGGAAAAAAAACCACAAAGCAATGAGAGAAGCGAAAATTAAAGGAAATAATGTGAAGTTTCCCCTTTCATTCCCCTACACTACCCCCTCCCCTGAAAGAATGAGTGGCCAGGGCTTGTTAAGAGTTTTATTTTCTTAGCTGTCTTGGTGAAACCACCAGCACTGACGCTCCAAACCCCAGCAGTGACTCAGTCCCAAGACACTCAGAACTGGGGATGAAGTGTGAGCGTGTGTGTCACTGGAAAACAAGAACTGGGGGCCTGTTCTCTGCACTCAGTGCCAAACGTGGCTCATCCCTGATGGTGAAATGTTCTGGTCCCCTGCAAGAGCCTCCTGCCCATCTCGTGGTGGGGGAGATGCTGGAGATGGGATGGCACAGGAGAGCACCCACCAGGCACAGCCTGAGCTCAGCTGCGGCATCTCTCCCTGCCATTATTCTCACAGCCTCGTCAGTGTCTTTAAAATCTGTTTATGCAGAACACTTCAGAACTCTTTTCTTGTTCTCGATTTATTTTTTCAAACCCCCAGAGGTTCTGTAAAAACTCTCAGGATCCTTGTAAACCTTTTTATTTCTCTTAAAGCTGGCAGACTGACAGGCTTTAGTTATGCTTAGTGCTAAATTATTTATCTTCCTTTTCCCTCCTAGCCCTGACTTCTGAATCTTTAACTTGACTCTTGGGACGTGCAGGGTGGGTTTTTTGGCGGGTTGGGCTTTTTTCTCCTGCTTTAAAGCGAAGCCATTTCTATCTTTTGTCTTTTGTGTTTCACCATAAAAAATGTACATGTAAAATTTGAATGTTTAAGTATGTTTAGGATGTGGTATCTGATTTTTTTGTCACTGTAATTCAAAGTGTAACAAGATAACGAGGACATATAAACCATTTTGTGTTTACTTGAGTATGATCCTTACCACCTGCATTCAATAGTGGGTCTCAAACTGATTTATAATTTTTTTAAATGCTGTTCTTATACTGTCTCATATCATTTGCTATAGAACAGTCTTGAGGCTTTCCCCTCTAGGACCAAAATCTTTTAATTGCCAATACTTTTTCAATGACAAAACAATGAGTGCAAGTTGAATTTAAAATACACAGAATGTTCAAAATGCATCTTATTCATCTTGGATATTTTGGTTTTGTCTTTGTTCTTCCTGAGTTATTGACACGTTGGATTTCCTGACCTTGCTCTCTTAGACTCTTCCAATCCCATGGATGATACTTGCTCTAATACTTCTGTCTCAGTTTTACTCACATTAGTATTAAACAGTAACTTTCTGTTCCATTTTTGAAGTTGGTGACCTCTGAAGGATTTGGAACTCTGAAAGTTTCATTGGTGGAAAAATATCTGATATCATATTCTGGAAAGCCTATGGCTCATTAACTTATGTCTATTAATGGCTGCAAAATTCATAAACCTTTACATAATGATTTTCTTTAACTGTAGTACTATTAATTTTTATGATAATTTTACTGTTATTTATGGTCGTCCAAAGAGTTGGTTGGAGAAGGAGATAATCACACGGGGCTCCCAATTTGTAGGTCCTCTCTGCCTTGTAGTAATTGTTGCAAGCTCTATTAAAGATTAAGGAAGTTTCAAGCTTTGACTTTATAAGGTGAAAGTAATTCTTTGAAGGAAAAGTTATATTATTAATAGTGATTGGAATTGATTATTCAAAGATCTAGAGTAATTTGTTCGTGAATTCCATTGAGTTTTACTTCTTTAAGGGCTTAAAATGTTTTTTTCTGATCTGGGGGATCCTAATTTCTCTTTGTCCATTTGCTTAGCAGTTATAGGAACTTTTCCACTCTTCAGAAAAGTCCACAAATAAATGAACAAACACAGAGGTAAACAAACGAACCAACAACACTGCAATTAGGAACTGTTCAGATTTAAAAGCTAAATTACTGTTATCTGTAAAAATCCTGGAGAGCAAACAGTCAGCACTTCTGGTTCCCTCTCCAGGATACTCCAAACACAGGGTGGGTCAGGTCCTCTCCTGTACACGGAGTACAGATCTTTAACAAGCCTTTCCTTTGGATGAAGAGCCCCAGGAATGGAGCAGCTGGCAGGTATTTTCCATAAGGGGCACAGTAAATCCCCTGTGCTCTTCTGCTTCTCCCATGCACAGAGGCAAGCAAAGAAACACGTAACACAGGCAGGAAAAGCTGAGTTTTAGGAGATGTTGGATTGTTTTACTTGGCATCCTCCAGATTCGCAGGTTCCATAAGAAATGCCTTTTCTGTTCACAGTTCAGGACCAGCACCAAAAGCTGCAGCTGAAGTGTCATTAAAGAGTTGCACGTGAGGAGCCTTCGGGGTCAGAGCCAGATCGGTCTGTGCAGTGGGGTTTGTTTCCTGGTGCCAGTGAAATATGTGCAGCATCTTAAAAATACTTCTTTCAGAGCTGTTGCACCATTTCTTGTTTCCTAACATGGCTGTAAGGAATTCACAGGAGTTACAGCTGCCCAGAGAAGCTGTGGCTGCCCCAGCCCTGGGAGTGTCCAGGGCCAGGTTGGACGGGGCTTGGAGCAACCTGGGCTGGTGGAAGGTGTCCCTGCCATGGCAGGGGGGGGCACTGGGTGGGCTTTGAGGTCCCTCCCAACCCAAACCACTCTGGGGATTCTGTGATTTAGGATGAGATCTATGCACCTCTTTCAATATTAAGCTGGGGAATGAAGGGAAGGACTGGGAAATGTTACAACTGTGATCCTGGTATTTTGAGAAGTGCAGTGAAAGCTTTATCCATAACACCTCCAATATTGCCATTGTTAATGTGTTCTGAAGGGGAGCTGAACGAGGCAGAAAAGCTCCTTGGGTGTACAGCAGGAGGAATTCTGTGTGTCTCTGCTTTCCCTCCTCTGCAGACAGGATGAGCAGTTGCTCAAGAATTTGCTTTAAAAAAATAAGTTAACAGTCAGCCTATCTGGAATATATTTTTCAAAAGTTTGGAGTTTTTCCATTAGTATGTAAGTACCAAGAAATATATCATAAAAGCCAGTTGGCCTCACAAACTTTGAATCTAATACCAGCTAATTGTATCAAGTTGCAGTTGTTTTAGTGTTTTCTATGTAAGGGGTCAGAGTTCCAGCAAACATGTTTCTGGACTTGCTGGCAGCTAAAAGAGAAAGGCTGCTTTATTGCTTTTTCATAACTGCTCTGATTTCCATAGCCAAGAAAGCACTGTTAGAATTTTTATTATTTTTAATTTTAAAAACGCGTTAGAAAATACATTGCACAAGGACACCTGCAGGAGCAGAGGAGTTCTGAAATTTTGGAAGCAAATTCTGCTTTGGAAAGAGACATTTTCTTTTATGTGCTGAACACGAAATTTCAAGCCCTTTATTCACGGCTGTGTAGCAGTGCTAAACCTTACGTAATGAGCATCTTTCTGTTTTATATCATCTGGTCACATCTTCACTGGGCTTTTAAACTGAGACCAACCTTTGCTTTCATTGCGTCTTCATTCCCATTTATGGCTTTTAAGAAGCATTATTAACCTGAATTTGGTACACACCCTCATTTCCTAATGCTCATGTGGTGTTTTTCCCTTCAATTTTTGATCTGTTCCATGGGTAGAGTCAATAACTTTTTAAAAGAAACTGCAGATGTAACTGTCAACTCCTCTGGTCCCATATCGAGATGGAATTATGTAATCACAGACATCAGAGGTGGAAAAAACCTATTAGGTCATCCTGTCCATGTGCTCTGCCAGCTCAAACTGCCTCCCTGCAGGATGTTCTCCAGTGAGCTGTTGAGCTCAGTTCTGGACAGTTCCCTTGCAAGGGCTGCAAAGCCTTTCCCAGGATTCTTTCACTTGCCTGGTTTTAGTTTTACGTGACAGGGGCAGATTGTGTTTCTGAAACATATTGTGGCTAAGTCCTAGATTAAAATTTGGGCTTCAGATAGAGTGACACCCTCAGTACATTGCTTTTACTCTTCAGCCTCATCATGAAAACGAGTCCTTGCCACTTCTGATTTCATAAGTTTCCTTTAATATCTAGAAAAAGGCAACAGGCTCTGCCCACGGGGGCTGAGGGAAGCTCAGCTGTCCCTGTCCCAGGAAGGCCCTGGGGATGGCTGAGCACTCTGATTCTTTTCTCTGGTTTTTCCCTAAACACCCAGTTCCACAGCCCTGTTCTGGCAGGCAGTGAAGTCCAGACGTGGTGACTCGAAGAACCCTCAGTGAGCACGGGGAGTTCACCCCAGAGACATGAACAGCTGGTTTGCTTTGGCCATTTCCCAAAACCCACAAAGACTTAAATCACATTAACTAACTTGACAAAGAGCTAAGGCATTTGTCTTCACTCTGACTGCAGTGTCTTCTCTTGTCTTACTATTTAAACTCTATCCATGTCCTTGGAGATACCTCTGGATGTGGCAGGGACAGGGTCCTGGTAAGGGTGAGGACATTCTTCCTGTATAACTTGAACTCTGATTTATTTATGAGTTTACCTAACAGTGCAAATCAGAAAGGCTGCAGAGAAGTGCTGGGGTTGAACTGGAGCTCCAGTTGCTGCAGGAGGGGGACGCAGAGCCTGGGGGGTGTGTGGGGCTGCACCCCAGCCCAGAGAGGGGACAGGGCCCTGCTGTGCTCCCTGCCCAGGGTGGGGTCACCTCACATGCCTTCTCTCTTCCACTTTCCCTTCCTCTTGAAATTGCTTTCACTTAACATCTGGAACATTTTTCCTAATCAACAGCATTTCCTCAGCTAGAGCCGAGCATTTTCGTGATTGGGGAATTCCTACGGCTGAGATCAGCCAGAAAAAAGTCAGAGAGGTTTTGGCTCCCCTTCCCTTCTCTCTCTTTTTTCTAACAAGTGAAGAAGTGTGTCTGAAATGTGTGTAATGCCTTGTCTTACTGCACTGGAAAAATTAAAATTCCTTAAAAGGAATACAGCAAGTTGGAGGTTTTACTGGGAACCTTTGTTTATCTTTGGGACTCTCAGAGCTGTTCCACCACACAGTCTTGGGGACACAGGGAGAGAGTTCAGTGTCTGGAGCAACTCAGATCTGAAAGCACAAAGCGTGTTGTGAACTCCACTTAGGAGTCCCAATTCCTCTAGGAAAGTGTAAGGGAGGTATGCAGGGATCATCCACCCCTGAAAGGGAAAGCAAAGCTTTTAAACTTCAAACACAAATGTTTAAAAACAAGTGAAGAGTCTGTAGGCTTTGGAATTTCCATGGGAATGTAGGAAATGGAATATGTTTGTTGTATTTGGAATTGAATACCGAGCTGGAAACCCAAACTTTTCATGCTGTTCTTTAATAACATCAAGTGGTAATGAATTTTGTGTTTTGTTGCACCCAGAAGGAAGCCTTTGCTAACCCAGGGTCCTGTGAGTATGACATTCCCCAGCCAGGGAGAGGTTTGGAGCTCCAGCAGGATCTGCCAAACCAGACAGGGAGTCTGGGAGCGTCAGGCATTCCATTTTGGTGACTTTCATCCGAAGCACCTCGTGTGTCTGTGCTGTCTGTGCACAGCACCAGCCAGGCCCCCTGGGAGCACCAGTGCACTTGTTATTGTTTCGGGGTGACCCCCTGCTCTTGGACAGGTCTAAGTCTTGCTTTAAAAGGTACCTGCACACTTCCAAAAGGAATTCAGATTCCTCTTGCTTCCATGATCTGTTTCCTAAGAGTGTGATGATTTTAGCATTTCTTTCCAAACGCTTTTTAGACTCTGTTCCTCCTTGGCTTTCCTTCGTTGTGAAAAGCTGTTTTTGGTTTCTCAACCTGATTTTTCACTCACATAGTTAATCTTCCCCTGGCTTCTGATAAGCTGCCAAATGTTTAAAATCTGCTTCGGTATTCCCTTG
The DNA here is from genome assembly GCA_013396655.1 of Campylorhamphus procurvoides. Lineage (NCBI taxonomy): Eukaryota > Metazoa > Chordata > Aves > Passeriformes > Dendrocolaptidae > Campylorhamphus > Campylorhamphus procurvoides. The sequence continues at coordinate 84,218 of WBMV01005863.1, read as the reverse complement.
TAAAAGAGGTTGGATTTACCAGAGTTCATCACTGTAAACTATTTTTCAATTTTCAGTGTTTATTTTGCTGTAAGATCTTTCTAGTAGACAGAGGAACAAACAAACCCCCATTCTGCTGGTCCCTCATTGTCAGGAATATGAACTGTCACTGCCCTCCTAATGATTCCCATCCTTTCCTCTCCACAAACATCGCTCTCCTCATTTGGAATGATTTTGTCCAGACTCAGTGGGACTCCTGTCTCTGAGCTTTGCAGCTATTGCCTGTGTTTGCAGCTCTTCAGATGTTGTCAGACAGGCTACAGGCTTTGTGTAGATCCTTCTGGAAATGCTTCAAATGAACTTGCTTCCATCTCACTCAGCACGCTCTGCTCCTGACTCCAGGCTAATATCCAGGGTTTCTTCACTGGAAGGGGTGGCTCTGCCTCTTCCCCTGTGCTGTCCCAGCGCTCAAACATTGCAGACAGACACACTTTACCCTCTGTACATTAATTAGCACCTTGCCAAATGCGGCTCTGAAACTCAGATTTATAGATCTGCACCTACAGGACCCGTTTAGCATCATCTGCTCTGGCTTCCTGCAAAGCACAGGCTGGAGGTTTACACTGAGCTCACAATCAATTAGGAAGAGATTTGATGAAGAGGATCTGGGCAAGAAGTGGATCCTTTCATCAGATTTCGTTACAGAGCTGGTTATTTGTCACTTGTCATTTTGCAGTTCTCATGTATAGGTGGAAAATTCTGATGTTGGGCTGATAGATTTTTGGGTGGCCTTTGTGAATGGTAAGACTTTCCTGAAGCACATTCCTCAGTATCAGGAACAAATAGTATTTTGGGTCAGACAGACAGTATCTCTGTGGGTAACTGGTGGGTTCCTAAGGGCTTAATCCAGACACTGCATTTCAAATTTTAAATTTTTCTGACTTCATCTTAAAGCCATTGCTTCTTCCTAGGCTTAAGAGACAGCTGATGTCTAATCTTCCCATCTTGCATGGTCTAGTTAAGTCACCTGTCAATCCTCTTCTTGAGATATGAAATCACTTTCTTGGATTAACAATTATCTTAGTAAAAGAAAATTTCTCCAGACCTCAAACAATTTCACCCTCTGTTAGTTCTTTGTGTTGTATTTAACTTTTCAGATTTTTTTTTTTAAGAAATACTCATCACTTTTAAGACACAATATTAAACTTACCAAGTCTTTGTTGTCTCCATGGATTCATTTATTCAGAACCCTGAAATGGCTTCACTGAATGTGCTGGTGGGACAGACCTGCACATGGCTGGAATCTGGATCATTCAGAGGCTCTGAAATTGTCTTCAGTCTCTGTAATGCAAAAGTTAATCAGAAGTGATATGTAGAAACCAAATCTCCTTCCTAATTCTGCTGATTGCAGCACAAATGGAGTTTCTACAGTGACAGAAACTGTGTAGTCATGAGTTTGTTATGATAATATTGCATGCTAAGGGAAGCCTCGATTTAATAACGATGTAAAGCATCACTCCCTGTAATACATACGTGTGTCTGCTTGTGTTCCAAGTGTCCCTGGGTGGGGCCATCAGGAAAACCAAGAGCAGCTGTGGTGAAACAGGGCAAATAAAAGTTTGAGTTATTGTTAACACATGCACCAGTGTCAGAAACCCCAATTTGGTCCCCGACATGAACAGAGCCTGTTGCCGAACAAACCCCCTCTGGATACATTTGTATTCCAAAAGATGTCACAAGGAAAGATTAACAGTTTTGGAAAGGGATCTTTTCCTTGGGATGAACATTTCATTTCCTTGCCTGGTACTCTTGGAAACCTTCCAAGGAGCTGAAAGCACAATAAAACAATCATAGGATGGTGTGTTACAACCTGACCAATGTCTTGTTTAACCAGCCCAGCACTCAGGACCAGAGGAGCTGACTGCAAGCGAGGCTGTGCTCTTGGGAAAGCCAGTTTTGCTCTGTGAGTTAGGCTAAATAGTTTAGGAGTCATTGCACTTTGGGAAGTGTGTGGTTTTTTTGGGGAAAAAAAAAGCTTAGGTCTTCCAAGAACATTTTTTCCTCTGCTGTAAGGAAGTGGTCAAGCCGTTTTCTCAAATTAAAGAGATTTGTTTCTTTTATATGGGATTGAAAGAATTTCACATCTCCCTCCTGCCCTATTATTGCAAGTAAAGTGTTTTGGTCTTTCTGGTTTCACCTCTCAGTAACATCCCATGGCCCAAATCCCACCGTGGAAGTGACAGAGGCAAATCTGCATCCACTGACAACAGCCTGGATAATTTCACACAAATAAATGAGACCAATTTATGTCAGTGGGGCTTTTTATACCAACTGAAAATCGAGTTAAATCAGCTTGTCAGGAGGATATTTGCAACCCCAGTGTGGCCCTTTATGGAGCCACAGTCCTTCCCTTACCCATCAGGTGGGCAGCTCCTCACAGCCCTTGTCCTCAGGTGCTTGTGAAGAGCAAGGATGAGTTACTGTTGGGCAGTGGTTCTGTAGAATGAACTGTAGCCAGAGGAAGAAAATGCAAAGTTAATTATTGCCTCACAGTCCAGGTGAGTGCAGTGGGACCTGAGTGCAGGTCCGGTACCTGAATACAAGGAAAAATACTTTTTCCTATATAAACCTTATGTTCATAAAGCAAGAGCTCTTCTTTAGGAGTCAAAAAAACCAGTGAAATTCAATGTCTTTCTTGGCCTGTTTCTTTCTTTTTACATTCTATGATCCATTTCCATGTAAACTCACCCCCCTCCTCTATCCACCAAAACTGTGAGCTATTTATCAGTGTGCCTACAGAGTTTCCTGCAGGGTACTGTGCACTGAGAGTCTCCTCTGCGACACTGACCTCTCTGAAGGGGCTGTGGCTGTTTTACTGGGATTCCTCGAACCCAAACCTTGTGAGACAAGGAAGAGACAGCGAGCAGAAGCTTTCATGTGTCTCCCAGCTGCCTTCCTATCAGAGTCAAGATCTGATTTCATTCCTGAAAGGTCCCATTGTTTCCAGTAAGGACTGTGAAATAGCTCCTTGTGGAGTGACAGTGAATGGGAGGGCAGCTGGGCAGGCCGGGATGGCTCTCCCTGAACAACTCACAGCTGTGCCCGAGGGTGGCAGATGTGAGGATTTGACACCCCCTGCTCCCCCAGGACAGACTCTGGGAAGCTGCTGCTCTCAGCCTGGGTGAGACTTTGCACGGCAAATACCTTCCCAGGTCTGAAAACCCTCCACTTTCTCAGGGAGATACTCAGGTGCTCTTTTATATTATTCCCAAAAGGAATGGTGGATTTTTGATCCAGGTTATTGAATAACAAGTGGAATTTTGTATAACATGACCAGGATGATGCAAATAGTGTGGCTGAGAATGGATGCAAGACCAGGGGGTGGACGAGCAAAGGACTGGCACCCCATGGAACTTCTACTTGGTTTTTGGGACTGCAGGAACCACACTTGGCAAGTCCAGCCTGCGTTTCTGAAAGCAACTTCTGCACACAACTACACCGTCCTGGCATTTACTAGTTTGCCCATACCTGTGGCAGCTCTTTGTCCTTTCCAATGGGTGGCAATTCCACCAGCTTCAAATACACTATTCCCAGTAGTCAGACTGAGATTTCCTGTTGCTTTGTTTCATTTCATTGCTCCTGAATTTATCCTGTTGTATTTTCACTGAGCAATACCATTCCTTTATCTTTAAGACATCACACACTTAGTAAGTTTATGTCTTACTGTTTGTTTTCATATTCTCGCATTATTTATTTGTTGGCTGAATATTGAGCCAAAATTTAAAGTTTGGGGTTTTCTGAGATTTGGACTAATTAGTGGGAAGGTAAATATGCTAATCCACAAAGTAAAAGAGCTTCAAGTATCACTCAAAACTCCTGGAACAAATAAGGAATAAATTTTCAGGGAACAGTTCAAAGTTTCAGGGTCTCAAAATTCAGAGAGAGACAAGACAGGAATAGAAGAGAAACCCAACTTTATTTCACATCTGTTATGGAAATGAACAAAGTGGCAGACAGCTGAGAGCTTCCTAAAGTTGCACTTCGTATTTTTCTGGAGTTGGAGTTTGTGGGAAACCAAGAGTTAGAAGTTGAGCAGCTGCTAATGCTGCCGAAGGGCCTTTTGTCAGGATCATTATTTTATACCCTGGTGAGGGCTCTTGTGTTGGAAAAAGGAGGAGTGAGAATCACCTGGTGCCTTCAGAAGAGTGTTTGTGGTGTCCCCAGTGTTTGTGTCTCATGCAGAGTGTGGGCTGAGGGTGTCCCACCTTCACCTGCAGCAGCTTCCCCTCTCCCTGATCACACCCCTGGGATCGGGTTTGGGCTGTGGGAACCCACGAGCTCCACACTTGAAAGTCTTAGTGGTTGTGTTGGCAGTGTGGAGGTCACTCCTGGGGGCCTCGGGTGTAGAGCCAGACCCTGAACCTTTGTGATGCTCTGCTGTGCTCTCTGATATTTCCAGTCCAGGTGTCCAGGTGTGCCCTGCAGGCAGGGCAGTGTGTAATAGCAGCAGTGTTCTTCTGCAGCCCCTTTGAGCTCAGGTACCTCAAAGCAGCGATCGTGATGTTGCAAGAGCCTCTCTCCTGCCACAGGAAATCCTTTCCCTGTTTGACAGACAAGAAAATTTTGTTGACCAAAGGTAAATTTGGGTTTGTGTTCTCCAGCACCTGGGCAGCAGCCACGACAGAAACTACTAATTCCCTGTGCTTTATTGCTGCCCTCTGTGCTCTCTGAGCAATAGAATTTCCTCTGATTCTTGAGGCAAAGCTGTTTTCTACTGAACTTTCTCAGCTTAAACTGGTAAAAAGAAAAATGCCTGTAAAAAAGAATAGGTGATTATAGCAATAAGTTAAGCTGTGAGGCTCACAGTGGGAAGATCATCAAATCCTTCTTTCCTGTAACAGCCTGTTCTTATACTTCAGCAATAGGATATTTGAGAAATGGGCTAAAGCAAAAATCTCCAGCTGCTCTCTCCCAGACAGCGGAATGCTCCTGAAATACAGGCAGTGGGTGGCCTGGAGTCTGTCACTCGAGGTGCTGGAGTTCTCTCTTGCTCCCACTGCGGTGACTCAAGGACTGTGAGGGACAGAGAGACCCCACAAATGGCAAAGAGCAGCCTGGGCACCTCGGGGGGAGCTGGTAGGAGCAGCACAAGCTGCCATTTGGCTGGGAGTGGGAACAATTGTGTTTTCCAAAGGCTGGTTTTAGTTTTATAGGGTGGGAGTTCCTGTTGGGAATAAATGCCATTTGCATGGTGCTTTCCCCTGGCCATCAAGAGCCCATGGGTATTTAAAGTCTATAAATAAAACAGGACTAAAGCAGCTACCTGCATGGAGTCTGGAAGTGCTTTTAGGAAGGAGAAGAACTTGTGCTCCACGCAGACCTAGTTTTATTACCCCATCCCTCTTCCCAAAACCCTGGAGTCAAATCATCCTCAGTCCCTGCTGTGGTCCCAAGAGTTCTTGAAATCAGAGGGGTTTGATGCAGGGAGTCTGAGATCACATCAGGGGCAGACCTAGTTCATCCCTTGAGCTCAGTTCTGAACTGCTGCCAGCAGTTTGTTACCTCCTTCCTGGGCCTGCAGGAAAGGACATCACCTCCTCTGGCCCAAGCAGCTCATCAGCTCAGTGGTAGAACAAGGATCAGGCGCAGAATCCATCAAACAGCACAAATGCAGTTCTACATGTACACAAATGCATGTCCACCCTCCACATACATGTCCATCCTCTAAAATACTTGTCTCTACCTAAAGCTCCCTGCAGCCATAATGCTAACTTTGCCCCCAAAATAAAAACAAGCACATACCTGTAAATAAACCTGCACCAACACACAGAGCGTTCCATAAACATATCCCCAGTTCCAGGCTCACAGTCTCCATCCTTTTGCTTTCCCCAAAGCCACCTCCAGCACACCAGTCTCACATGTGTGCTCATGTCAACAGAAAAATACTTCCACAAATAAACTATCTGGGCCCCTCCATGTATGGCAGTAAAAGTGCTCCTCAGCATATTTACACACACAGAATGTCACTGCTGGAAGAACAACACCCCACACAAGCAGCACATGCACACACACAAGACAGGAATCACTCAGCAGCTCCAGTGTTTTTGCTGGCAGGAGAACGTCAGTCACTGAGCAGCCTCCAAACAGATGTTTGATTGTTTTTGGGTTGCGGTTTAATTGTTGGATACTGTTCCAGCACTCAGAGGGGATCGAAAATACTCCAGGTCTGCAGCTGCAGCAAATGCCAGCCTTGAAACAAGGCGGATTCTGAAATCATTGCTCGGGGGGGAACTGCTTGCACAGGAAACCTCAGCCAAACTCTGCATTAATACTACTTTGAAGTCAGAAAATTAATCTCTGCCATTTAAAAAAGTTCTGTTTTTTCAGGGCCTTTTGTAAGTTTATCTAAGACAAGCCAATTCCTTCTGGGCAACTGTGACAGTTTATTGACTTGCCCAGGCTTAGAGACTTTACTGGGCCTCTCTTCATCTTCCAGAAAATCTTTCCTGGATTCTGTCCTGCACTTCAAGGCTCCTGGTGGAAGTGAGGAGCAACTTATTAGCCAGCCTCTTAGTTGCCAGTCAGGTTTTACTTCTTTGAAAGAATTACTCAAAATAATTGACCTTGGTGAGGAAGAATGACCATTGCAGGATGCACCTCTGCTTCTCCAGCCACAGGAGGCAGCAGGATGCAGTTTCTGGACATGGACTTCAGGATTGGTGGCAGAGGAAGGAGGGTATGGGACATGTGCTCCACATTCAGCTCGGGTTTGTGGGAAGGAATTAACAGAAGGGAGAGGGAAACTGTTCTCTTGAGGACGAGAAATGAGGGACATTGAGATGAGGAGGCACATCCAGAGGATGTCCCAAAGAAAACTTCACTGAGGATAATCAACACGGAAGTCAAAAGTGCGCATTTGAGCATCGGGCTTGGATTCATTTCAAAGGATAGTTGCATCACTGACTCTCTTGGTTCATACATTCCTTGGGAACAGTTTCTGTGAAGGAGATAGGGCAGTTCTGGACCTGTCCTTGTGAGGATTCTGGCCTCCTTCAGAAGATCCTAGGCTTGCCTGCTGCAGAAAAGCACATGGGATCTGTATCCAGTAAGTGCTGTGGCTTGCAAATAGGTTGGGATTGGGAATGTTGTGTAAGACCTTTGTTGTCTACAGTGCAAGTGCAGAGCAGATAACTGTGGGTGCCTTTGGGACAAGACACCAAAAACTTGCAAAATCTTGTGACTATTGTCAATGTGAATGAATTATGTGGCCTTTTAATGATATAAACATTGTAGAATTAAATAATATTTCTCTATTCTCTTGAAATCAAGAGGGATATCTCCTGCAAGGCTACAGAGGAAAAGGACAGTCCCAAGCCCTGGAACCAGCTTTCCTAGTTTCACCTGGCATTAAACAGCACGTACAGAGGACAGAGAGTAAATTATTCCTTTGGTTCTCCAAACCAATCCTAGAATGTGCTTGAAAGAAAATATCCTGAACAGCCAGCCAAGAAAAGAGCAAAGAGCTCCTGGAAGGGGCTGTGTCATTCCCCAAGATCCACATGGATTCTGTTGGTGTCCCATGAAATGCTACCCTGACAACTCCAAACTCAAACTCTGGAGATTTAATAGGTGTCAGGAGCAAGGGCTGGAGCAACAGACTCATGGAATGACCTCATGGAAGGCCCTTGGTCAGCCCCAGGTTAGGTAAGGCTCAGCACAGCTGTCTCAACTACATTCTCCATTGCAGACTTCCTCAGCTCTGAAGTTTGGGCCCTGCATGGGTTTTTTCACTGACATTTTTCCATTTCCATTCCTCTCCTTCCCTTGGAAAAAAAGAACTGTAATTCCAATATTTGTTCCAGCTTCTGTGAACCACCACTGCTGCTCAACTGACCTGTCCAGATGGTGTTCCTTTGAGCTCAAACAGACTAGTCAGGAAAACAGAGTATGAAGCTTAAAGTCTTTAAAAATCCATATTGTCCAGTCTGGGGGACAGAGGGCTGCAGTGGGACCTGCCTCAGATTGTGGTATTTTCCCGCTGGATTTCTATTCTAGCATGTTTTGTCTTGTCTTCCTGTGGTCTGATATTGCATGATAGTCCTTTAATCTTTTCTGAAGAAAAACACATTTCCTTGTCATATGTATGCACACCATCATAACAGTGATATATTCCCCTCCAGACTCCATTACAATAGAAAATAAATATTTTTTAATCACTTTTCACTTCATCCAGCATTCTTTCCAGGTCTTGTGACTCTCCCAAATCTCATTCTTGACCTCTGTGTTAAATCCTCATTCTCTTTCTTCTCCAACAGCTTTTCAGCTAGGTTGCTACAAGTCTTCTGATTAACATCCCTTTGCTACCCAACATCAGCTGCAGGATTTGCAGCAGAATGCTGAAGGCTCCTTCCTTCCTTCCCTTCCTTCTCCTCAAACTGTTTTCCATGTTATGTTAATTCTTCTCTGCCTTTCTGAAGCTGTACTGGAAAACTCACAGAGTGCAGAGGTGGAAAGGCAGAGGAAAGACAATCAGTGGCCAGGTACAGTTAATTATCTGCATGGACAACACTTTCTCTGGAGCTTCACCAGAAATCAAAGAGCTTTCCTGAATCAAAAACCTTTCCTGTTCTGTAGGAAAGCCCCAAACTACAATCCAGGGAGCCAGATTCTCAATTACTTTTAAATTTATCCTTAACAGTTTAATGGTGCCAAAACCCAGCAACAGATAAAACTCAAAATGGAAAATTCCTGGCGTAGGAAGAATAATTTATCATCTACTTTGTACATTTTCTGAAAGGAGATTTCAAAACAAAAAAGAGCAGCGGGGGAAAGGCTGATCCTATGGCATTGTCCCTCCTTGTGGGAAGAATGGAATGATTCACTCGTCCAGGACTCCAGCAGAGCAGAAGTCAAGTGGGTCTCAGCCCTGTAACAACTATATTTTGTAATCTTGAAAAATATTATCACTTCCTCCATGGCTTTTTCAGCCAGGCAATGCCCAAATGCCAAATAAAAGCCAAATTTCAAGGTAGATTGATGGGGAGGTTAAGGCTGAATTGTCCACTAAGGTCGAGCTTCCCTCTCCTGTTCTTCCAGGTGGAACCAGGTGGAAGGAACCTGGTAATGCCCAGCCTGGTCTGTGCTCAGACTTTCAGTCTGTCACTTGCAGCAAACTTTCAAAGCCTGACTAATAAGGAGAGAAGTTGAAGGGGTTGGTTCAGTTGACCTAATTTAGTTTTATTCCACCTCTTGAACTGAGCTAAAGCTGCTCAACCATGATCCTAATGCTGTTCAAGTGTTGGCTCTGGTTTAGTTAAACAAGTTCAATTGAGGTGCAGTTCTTGAAAAAAAACTCTCCTTTTTCCTGGTCTAAACAAAACTGAGGGGCTTTAAAACCCAAGTAGAAAAGGACCAGGTAAAGACAGGACCAAAATGAGACAGGGCAGCTGTGATTAGGACAGAACCACTGTGCTTCCAAGTGCCTTCCTTTGGGCACATTTGAAGAGTAATAATTAAAAAATTCAAACCATGTATGTGAGAATTGTGCTCTTTGCTGTTTCACGTGGCTAGTTGGTTTGCTAAGCCAGTCCTGGAAATGAAATCAAAAATAGAACCACGTTTTCCTGCACCAGCTCTACAGGTACTGTCCAGGAGCAGATACATTTTAAAACAATTCCTTCCAATCTGAGACTTGCTTTATGCTCCAAGAAGCCACTTCAAACCTGAGTCCCCACAGAACCAGGGTGTTTTCTCCCTCCTCTACCTTCTCCAGCCGTGCAGCAAAAGTTCCTGCAAAGTTTTCTGGAGGGAGGATCCTCGTCATGGCCAAGTGATGGAGCATTAATGGATCTGCTGTTCCTGCCAAAGGCTCATCCAGAGGGGAGGTGCTGTGCATGTGCTGGCTGCAGGAGACTTCAGGGAGGGGAAAAGCTGAATAATTTATGCCCTATCCGAGGCCCTTTTAATTCTTTCCTGTTTGTTTTTCTCCCTCCTGTGGCAGCATTTAGTCATCTCCTCACAGTGTGTCTTCGAGAAGGGAAGGGATGGGAAGGGAAGTGGAATGTTTTCCAGGAAGACATATCATTCTTCCCAAAGTGGGTTATACAAATTAGAGTTTAAGCAGATCAAACCCATAGGGCCAGGCTACTGAGAATGTTCCATAAGCAACTGCTGCCATAAGGGAAGGGATAACGTCAGAGCTCATCCCCCAGACGTCCTTCAGAAAACACAGTGTCAGCACATCTCATTCTTTACTCCTTTGAGACATTTTTGACTCATTTCATTTGAAATTGGCTTGAGACAAAGTCGTAATGCAGAGAAATCTGGAGAACTGGGTGTAAACTGCAAGGAAAGGAGGAGGCATGAAGTAAACTTGGAAGGGACCGGCAATTAATCCAAGCACTAATCCTGTCTTTACAACAGCACAACCACCCAGGAAAGGGGATTTGTGCAGCTCTTACAGGCAGTGGCTTCTACCAGTAACACCAGGTGATATTCCCCCTGTACTGCAGGTCTGATCCTGCTCCTGCTGATACAAACAGTGCCTTTGATGTTTCAGGGTCCACGAGATGAGGATTCATCCAGACCTGGTGACAACATGGATACAGATCATGCTGTGATTCAGTTTCCATCACTCTTCTCCAACTGTTCTCATGCCATCCATGCCAGAACACCCAGTGCACCCGGCACCCAGGATGGTTCAGACTTGCTTTAAAGCCACACAAGTAAAACACAGTCTTTAGGGGAGACTAGTAAAACGTTTTTTAAAAAAATAAACAAGAAAGGTTCTCACAGATCTAAGATATAATTAACTGTGTTTGGATTGACACAAACATTCTGTCACATTTAAATGAATATAAATGGTTGTTCAAAAATAAAGGAAAGGATTCTTTTTTTTTTTTTTAAGAGCATAGTCTGCTCTAATGGGATCTAATAACTCTTAATAGTCTTCTATAAAAGTAATAGTGCACTTAAATCTCCACTTGGCAAGAATCCGGGGCAGAAAAAAGTGCATTTTAAAAATGGGAACAGCTCAAGGCTGCATGTTCCCAGCCAGCAACGACAAGCTGAAACAATACAAGGAATCCAGATAATGAAGCACATATGTCTTTCCAGGACCACGGACTCAACAGCTTCCTCATTTACGCAATCCAGAGGGGGAAATGGTCCCCTCATGCAGCACCTGAGCTGAAGGGCTGGGGCTGGAAAGGACAGGAGCCCCCACATCAGGGTTCCCTCACATTTACATAAGGCAACTCGCCCTGTGCTTGGGATTCTTGTTTCTTTCTCCTTGCCTTTCTTCCCAGTACAGGCATTTCCAAACACAGGGACTCTGGGAAAGCAGATTAAAGCCAGCCCTGGAGGTTTCTATAAACTACATGAGGCACATGGCATGGAGCGTCGGGCCCGATTCGGGAAGGAGCTCAAAAGCAGATCTTTAGAGTTCAAAATGGACAGGTCTCCTGGTCACAGCTTGCAGCAGAGCCTCTCAAGAGAGAGAAGGAGAAGGAACCTGTGCCAGTGGCTCTTCCAGCACCGGTCTCTGTGCTGATGGTGCTCTGGGCTCACAGTGCCCAGCCCATGCCAGGGGATACATTGAGTGGTCAGGTTTGCTCTTTGCCCTGCCACCCACATTTGCATTTTCCAGCTGCAGGATATCCAGGGTTAAAACCACTTTTTTATCTCTGGATATAGAGGGGAGAGGCAAACAGAAAAAGCCAGAAGGTGTTTAGTTTCCGAATGTACTTGAATGAAAAGCAGCACATTTTTCATTCTGAGTTTTAAAGGCATCTTTCATTCGTAATCAACGCAAAACACTCCCAAATCTGCTGCTCTAAGACAAAAGAGTGGCAACTTGTGGTTGTATGTTTAGGAAAATGAATTCCATTTGAATTCAGAATGGGGTTTTCTTTTTCATAATGGGAGTAAGAAATCCCCCCAGACCGACGAAGAGCAGATCCCATTAACTGCAAAGGCCAAAGGGGGAATTGACAAGTGAGTGATTTGGCCACGAAATGAGGTGAACTAATTTGCAGAGGAATGAGTATTTCTGAGCATCTGGTGGCTGGGCTGCCTGTGACAGCACGGCTCAACTGCACACAGAAACAGAGGTTTGGCTTGATGGACAGTAAACAGCAACGGCCCCACAACTCTCCAGTGATTTGGGGTTTACAGAAATTCTCTGCATTACCAAAGATTTTCTTTTCTATTAAACTGAGCTCTTCTTTCCTACCCAAATGTGTTCATAGCTCTGTTCAAAGTAGCAGTGAACAAAGACTGTTCAGGCACATGGCCACAGATGTTTCCCCTGTTTGTGTGATCTACGTGAAGCAGATATTATTCCATGCCATGTTATCTCAGAGATTAATGAGGGACAAGTTTCAAAAGGTTTGAAATTTCCAAATAATTGATTTGGAGGAACTCCCACAACAACGAAGCTTCTTTGGATCTTATCAAAACTCTCTGTGCATGGTGGGTCTGTTTGAGCAGCCAAAGGTGACTGGAACAGCAAAGGGAGCCCTCAGCCCTGCCAGGGCAGGAGGGTACCAGTTAGTCAGCACATACAGGGAGAGAAATCACTTCTGTGACTTCTAGGGAAGGAAGCAGTTCCAGGGAATCACGTTCCCTAGGAACATGTACTCATTTTCCAGAATCATTTTGATTCTGATTTAGTGGAAAAAACCCCTGCAATTTAATATTTTGAACATTGTTATTTTATTACCTGAAGTGGACTTGGATGAGGAGTCTTTCAGAGATGTCCCCTGATTTAACAAGGATGAGGACACAGAGCCTGCTAATTAGTTCTACTGAAATGTTCTTCCTACGTATTTTTGTTTTTGGAAAAGCAATGGAGTGGAATTATGAAATGTGTATTCTTGCTTGCTAGAATCAGCTGCCTTCTTTCTGAAAGCATTTTGTGAGGGAAGGGCTGAGGAACAGGAGAAATAACAGGCTTTACTCCGGGAGTGTTAATTGCCATTTCTCATTTGTTGCTATTCTCCTGCTAAATCAGCTTGCATACATAAAATCATAAAATCCACAATTTTAAAAGTTGTTGCCATTAACTTCTTGTTTTGTGGAGGTGGCTAAATGGCAAAGGATTGAATTCTGAGAGAGCTGCTAAAACAGAGAAGTGAGGTCTCTAAGGAGAACTATCTTTTGTCTCTCTAGTTCCTGATATCTTTAGTTAGGATTGCTGTCAGAACAAGCAGCCAAGAGATTTGGTACAAGAGGACAAGAACTGATTTGTGTTTGTATCAAATGGGAAAAAAGAAGAGCCAGAACAACTTCTTCCAGTGATGTAAAGCTGGAATAAACCTCATGAGGCCAAGGAAGGAACAACAAAATGGAGACAAGAATGAAGACTGTGGGATGTTTTACCTCAGCCAATTTTGCTCATTATTTTGTATTTTTGTCTCTTCTTTCCATTAAATCGAGGGCTCTAAGGTGGTTTTTGCCCCTTCTCACTCCCAGTTGCATTACAAACTGCATTCTGGCACCAGAAGGGAGAGGGTGGGATGGTGGCACTGTGGGACTGCCCTGCCCTGTCCCCAGTGAGGCCGTGGGGGACTCTGTGTCCCCTCAGCCAAACCTGCCCTGCGGTGTCACCCCCTGCACACCCCAAGGAATCCCCTTCTCCAGCTCACTGACCCTGCTCCATCCATCGCTTTCAGGCAACCACTTGGATGGAAATGTGGATCTTTCACTGCCAGTAAACTTGATTACCAATGGCCCAAGAGGAAGGAGGAGTTACTTAATTGAACATGCATTTCCAAACTCGAAATGTATTAAGAAAATGAGTTTGTTTTTTTCAGCTGCTGTCATGAAGGAAAGCACTGTGTAGGAGGACAGGCAAAGTCTTTCAAAACTGTTCAGCCTATTTATGGCCACTGTCAAAGTCAGATTAATGATTTTTTTATCAAAATGATACACAATTAATAATTTGTCATTATCCTTGTAGTTTGGTTGGAAATAATAACCACATCAAGCTCTGGGTTTGCACATCCTGGGGCCTTCCAAGGCAATAGTTGTGTCTGAGTGCTATGAGAGCTTTAGTAAAGCTTCATGGATTTAATCAAATGTTATATTGTAATTTTACAGTGCATTTAAACTCTCAAAAATTCAGACCTCTAATCTCAGTAATCCAAAAATGAAGAACAATTTTTCTCGCATATCTTGTGTAGCCCTTTTTCTTAGTCAAATTAAATGCAAAATACCACTTTGAATATAAATGCACATTTTTATTATTAACTTCTTATATCCCTTTTGTGCAACTGAAAAGGACGAAACAAAATGTAAAGCCAAATACCATTCAATCCCCTCTTAGTGCCAGCCCAGCAAAGCAGATCTGCTCGTTTCCCACAGCTTTGGTCCATGGGCAGTGCCAGTGTGGACAGTGAAGGGGGCAAAGCTGTGCCCGCAGCCTCTCCCATGGGAATGAAGGAGCCAGGTCCATCCACAGGGATGTTCCGTCTCATCTGAAGGACTCCCTGAGTGTCTTTAAGAATCCCCAGCCTGAGAACCCAACCTCGAAATTTTTACATACATTGGGGTGGAAATACCCAAATGGCCTCGTTGTGTCTCCAGTGATGGCTCGAGCCCTGCAGGGTTGGTGATCCTGGACTCGCAGAGCCTGCTCAGCTCCCAGCCATGAGCTGCTCCTCCCAATGGCTCCATTCCCGTGCTCTTGGCAGCTGCCCTGGTCAGGAAATTGTAACGGAGCAGAGACATAACAGAGACATTGCAGGGAGAGCTGTTTACATTCCTGGAAGGAAAGCTGCGGGACCACTGAGTACGATCCCACAAAGCTCCCTGTGCTGCTGAAATTCCTGCCCATTTCCTGCAGGCTCCCTGTGCTGCTCCTCGGGTGCTCTCACATCCCGAGCGATGCTTTGTAAATCCTGGGTACATCCCCCACTTCTCGAGTTCAGTGGGGCTCAGCTCAGAGGGCGGCTTGGGTTGGTGTCCTCTCAAAGTGTAGCCTCCTAAGCCAGGCAGAAAATTCCTGGGACAAAATTCCTGGGACAAAGCACCCCTGCCATGGTGGGGGCTACACCTGCACTGCTCAGATAGAGGAGAAGCTCTGTGTCATCAGCTATGTGCACCCAGGAGGTCTGATGGGGCTGGAGCTGAGGAAAAAGTGTGGGATTCATTTTATTTATGTTTATATTATTTGTTGTTTTCATAGGAAAGATGCTATTTTAAATTTTCCATTCCACACGGCAGGGAATTGTGAGGTGTTTGCCATCCACATCCAATATAACTGGGCGTTTGGTTTCAGAGTTTTGTGTCAGTGCCTCAGAATCACCCATGGAATTCAGTGTTAGGAGTTGTTGTGTTTCCAAGAGACAAATTTCTGGGCTACAAAGTGCAGAACTGAGAACATAAAGAACTCTCATCCCTCGTGTGTGTTACTGCACCTGCTGAGTGCCCTCAGGAGGTCTGGGGGGCCGTGGTTGGACTTATGGCATAGAAAAGGTAGGGCTTTCTACATTCTCAGCATGGTTGGGTGTCCCTGTTCTCTCTAAATGTCACAAATGGACTGCAGCTCTGAAGGCCTCCCATGCTCCATGGTCTCAAGGACAGGCAGAAGGGTTTTAGTCCATAAAATCCTATCAGAATGGCTTTTTATAACCAAGATACAACAATTTGTGTGCTCCTGGACATTCCCCTGAGCAGTCCCTTAGGGAGTGTCGCCACAGACATTCATTGAGAAGGCTCAAAAATCAAACTGTGAAGGCTTAAACCTTAATTTTGTATTAAAATCAGTATGATTTTATATTTTTGTTCACATTATTGCAGTATCTGAAAGCTTAAGATAAAGAACCATAATCTGAGGTGTGAGTTAGGTTTGGGCAATGCCTGCAGGAGGCCAGTCCATCAAGGACTGCTTCTAGGAGGGGTTACAATACAAAGCACCACTTCCAGCTGCTCTGTAATTTGTTTGCACTGTTGGCTTGTGCCTGTTTTTCCAAGGTGTGGTGGGGACAGTAAAAACGTTAAGCCAAAGCTGTGAGGAGATTCTGTCCTGCACATCACAGGTAATCAGAGCCAAAATCTGAGAGCACTGAGAACTAGCAGCACATAACTTAAAGACTGCACCAAGTGTGTAACCTTGTTGTACTTACACAAAGTAATTTCATTTTGATTGCCTATTGAATAAGTCTGATTATTCTTTAAGAGTCGCTCTGGAATGGAGCCTGAAGGTACAATATAAAATAATTGAATTGAGTGTAAAGTTCCAGCTGGTAACCTTGTCAGTAATTTGAACACAGATCTTGTATCTGTAATTTAGAGAGCTGGGGATGTGAGTGTGAAGTGGGTTCTACTAATCCTTAGAAACGTGCCCCCTCCTCTTCCCCCCACCAGTGTAACTTCTGTTCTTCCCAAGAAGCTCATTTTAATGGGATTAACGTACCAGTTGATGGCAGCACACTGGAATGGGAACTGTATGGTTGGCTCAGATTTATTTCGTGCTATATCACAGTATGAACTTGAGGAATGATTTCCAGGAGACTAATTATCACATTGCACTGAACTGCACCGTAACTACAATCAGTAGAGTGACAGGATTCTTTTTCGTCTTTTCCAAGCTATTTGTTGCAATTTTTGAGCCCCTCAGCGAAATTCTAAAAAAGAGGAATCCTAGAGCTGCAGCCAAATGTTCTTTAAGAAGTGACAAAATATACTGTCACTAATATCCTGCAGAATAAAATCCAGGCCCTCAGTACTTCTGGAAGAGGATTTGAGTGTGTCATAATTTGAGTTTTGGCAGCTGCTGTCCCTGGGCCAAGTTCTGTGCTGCTCTGAGGTGAAGCTGCAGCCACAAATTGCAGCTCGTTCTTGCCTCTCAGTTCAGTCCAGGGGCTCTTCAACAGTCGGTGGCACCAGCCCTGTCCTCCAGCACCTCCTCACCCACAGGTGCTCCATCAAACCTGGGCAAATTGGCCTCCAAGAACACTGCCAGGAGTTCCACAGCTCTTCTCTCTACTGGGACAGCCTGTTTATTTCAAAGAGAAGTTAGAGTTGAAGTCACCTGGCTATGAACTGTTATCCAATATTTTGTCCCAATTTTACCTTGTGCAAAAAGGAATGAGAAATGTCTCTTGCAAGTTCAGACAGCTCCCTTTTCAAAGTCTAAATTATTAATAACTGCAATAGTTATCTCATGGAGAAAACAAAATACTGAGGAATTGAAAATTAATGCTATTTGGGATCATGCACAATTTGTTTTATGTTGCTTAAAATCTGCATTCAGCTGGGAATAAGTTTATCCATCTTTTTTTTCAAAATTTAGGATGCACATTTCTTTTATTGCGGAGGCAGCTTCCTCAGTTAGACACATCCAAACATGGAAATCAACTTTTTGGAAGCATCCAGATAAATGGGATGTTACTATGGCATTTTGGATGCCTTTTCACTTCCCAGGCTTTGTGTTGCTATGATGCCAGGCTGGTGCACAAAGCAATGGGCCATCCTGGTCTTCAGATAATAAGGTCAAAGTACAAACTCAGTAGGATGTAATTTTCCACAAATGACAAGTGTTCTAATTAGAAGGGTTTGATTTTTAAATACTATTTGAAGTGACTGTTTTCTGGTTGAAATAGGAGACTAGTTATTAATAAAATCTAATCCATGACTTGGGTTTAATAACTGGTGAATTTGCCAACTTGAGACAAGCTAAACCCCCCCACTGTGTGTTTCTGGTGCCTTCCTTGGCCCTTTGCCACGAGGCACCACGAGTGACACCCCCACCTTGATTTACCAGCTCTGCTCAGCCCTGTCTCATTCCATGAAATGCTTTAGGGAACTGGTGCCAACCATCCCATGATGCCGTTATACCTCCCTCCTCCTTTGATAGCTCCCTTCTTATGTCCCAGCTGGTATTCCTTGGAGCTTTGCCTTTGGTAAACTGCCATATATTCTTTGCAAATATGCCACAGCTATTCACTTTTCCTTCTGCAAATGACTCGCATTAGCTTCTATTGTTGTTGCATGTCAGGGAGAATATAGTTCCTTCAGCTCACTAGCTGCTATTATTTTTCTCTAGCTATTTTCCATTAAGATGCATTTCCTCCCAAATGTTATGAAAATATAATTTTTTTTCCCGTTTACTTAGAATTTGTAAAGCTTTTCCCATGGATAAATATCTCCCACAGGACTGAGGATAGAGAGTGTGAGAGGTTGTTGTTGTTCTTTTCCATCTGCAACGTGTTCCCCCCCCTTAAATTCCTGTAGTGCCTGCCCCCTCTTCATGGATACAAGTGGGAAGGAACTGTTATGGCAAAAAGGAATATCTAGAGATAGGAACATTTGTGTTTGCAGGGATAGTTTGGGGAATGTCTGTGGATAATGGGCTGGGGGGAAGACTTGTGTGTGCCCATGAGCAATGTGAAGGCAACACTGATCTCCTCTGTGGTAAAAACAGTCACACCAGGAATTTTGTGCTTTAAGATTTCACTGAAGGTAACCCAGACAGAGAGCAAACCTCCCCCAGAGCACCTTTGGGGCAGTGACTCAAGGCAGAGCTCAGCAGAGACAACTTATCTGCAGACTAAGAACCCAACATGCGTATGAACCAGGGTATAACGTGTGTGCTGTACCCTGGGCAGAGGCTGCGGAGTTAAAACCACGTTTTTCACAAGGTTTACCAAAACATTTGCATCTTGGAGGGAAGATAACCTTGCAGAGACGTGGCACTCAGTGCTCTGGGCTGGGTGACGAGGTGGGGTCGGTCAGGGGTTGGACTCGATGACCTTGGAGGTCTTTGGCAGCCTCAGTGATGCTGTGATTGTGACGCTGTTTGAACACTGGCCCCCAGAAAAAGGGGCTGTAGCCAAAAGTGGCCTGTCCAGCCCAGCCTTGACCAGGGCACAGAAACTGGGGCATCGAAACTGCTGCAGCTTTGGCTTCACTGGGGGCTCCTGCCAAACTTCGGGTTGTGGCAGCTGTAGGTATATTTTTAGGATGTGAAAAAAATATTAAGACCAAATCTTTTATCCAAATACTTTGATTTCCACTCGTCTCCTGAATATTTGACCCTCACATCAGTCAGGCCAGAGGCTCTGCTGTTGCAGCTGGGCAGAGGGCATGGAGGTACCTGCTGGTAACACTGCAAAAAAGAGGCATTCTCTGCTTAGATTAAACAGCACAAATTGGAAGGGAGGGAGATGGAGCGATTTTTCACATAACCATAATTGTGTGCTAATTATATCACGGAATGAAAGCAATTGCCCAATTATAAGACAATGTATCACTCTATCACAGGCAGTGCTTTGAAGGTTTATGTACTTTAAATTACTGTGACATTCCCAAGGCTCCTCTGTTTACACATTTGTCTCAACATCTTCTACCAACAGCAGTACTATGACTAAAGCCATTAATTAATATATTCCCTGTGTCTTTGCAGAAGTTCCAGAGTCCTGTTCAGGCTGAATTTATGCTGTTCTGTAAAGCAACTTGATTTTCCTATTACACTGCTAATGGCCACTCTGGGTTTGATAACTCTGGCTAAATGAAGTTGGTTTTCTCCTCCACTCTCCTTGCAAATATTTTTCTGTCAGTGTGCCCTCTGTATGATGGAATTTTTGTGTCTCTCTGAACTTTAGTATGATTGTACTCCTCCCTCCATCACAGTCATGAATTTCTTGATACCCAGAATGAGTGAGAGGAAAATCTTGACCAGTAAATTATTTTCTTCTTTTTTACCATCAGTGGGAGAATACATTGTACATAGACCAGCATTACCATTTTATTTTCAGTTAGCACTAGGCATTTGTCATGGCAGGCAGGTAAAATGCCATTATAATAACATCAAGCACAGCTGACATTCAGTGACAGAGACTTCAGCGTGGTCTGTAATAACCTGACAGAACCCCCAGTGTGTGGTCAGATGGCTACACAAGCTTAACTGTTTGCATCTTCCCAAGTATTGCTGCTTATCCTGTGAGATTAAACCTGATGTAAAACTACCTCCAAAACCTAAGAGGAGGCAGGCTGTTATTTGCCATTATTTGTTCTTTAAATAGATAATGAAAATCCTAGAACACTGGGATTTAGATTCTTTTTATCTTTATAATGAGATGACCTTATCCTTGTCCAGCCCTCGAAATACACCCCACTGGGAAGTCGTGTTGTATCAGCTAATAAACCCGTCCTGTACACCCTCCTCTGAGCCCCAGGTACAGAAATGAGAGAGGGCACAGCTCACTGCTCCCTCTTACACTCCCCTGCACCTTCGAGCAGCTCACTATATGAGGAGTTACACCTTATTATCCTAATGCAGAATAAATCATCTAACACCTATTCCTCTGGACCTTGGGAGAGGATGGATCCTCCCAGGGATCCCCCACGTGAAGAGACAGGATCTCTCCAGAGAAAGGATGGGAGGATTTTCTGCACACTGTTGGCCAAACCCAAATGGCCAAAGGCCAGGTGTAACTCCAGGGTCTGTCAGTGTGGAGGAGGCAGTGCTGGAAGCAGCTCATCCCCAGGCTGGTGTGCAGCAGCCCCCCTTCCCAGGGCACCCCCGGCACAGCACGCTGCAAGCCCTGCCAGGGGGAAACCAGGGAGTGCTGACTTATTCAGCAGTTTCACACAAGGACAGGCGTGACAGGTGGCACCAGAATGTGAGGTCTGTTTCAGATTCTTTCATTAATCCTTTGCAAACTTTAGTGGATTTTGAAAGGGACCATATTGACAGCACTAGAGGCTGCACTCTGCCATTGATCTGTAAAATACTCATGGTAGGGCAGTGCAGGCTTTACCTGCCTGCTCCTTGTCCTGGCTGAAAAGCACCCCCTCTATGGTTCTTTGGGGGAGTGAGAGTGCAGTTGTCTCTTTTATCTTCTCTGGTTAGAGGTTCATTAGGGGTTTCTGAACTGTTTCCTCTTATTAAAAGGAGATTCATGTGATCTTCAGTGGAACTGCTTGTCAGCGATATGGCACCAATTTGTTCCACTTTTTTTCTCTTGATTTATTTTTGATGTCTTTGGCTGGGTTTTATAGCTGTTTATTTTGGATGTTTATCAAAACCTGTTGGTATCCTGCCTTTTTTGCCATTCTTTGTGGAGCGAGTTTTATGGATCTTGCTACAGGGTTAAATTAATGGCTGGATCACAAAAGACACTATTCAAAGTGCTGGTAATTGGCACCTCAACATACATTCCCAGCAGAGGCCAAGGCCCAGATAGTTTCAGAGATGGAATGACCATCTGCCTCTTCTTGGTGGCTCCTCATGGCTGACTGAGCAATGTCAGGAAAGCTTGTCTGCTTTACCTTTCTTGGGGACAAGTCAAGGATTGCTCTACAACCCATCTGGTACCTGATCCCGGCATTATATTCTTTATAATTTTTAAGATAATTTGTCTTCGTCGATGCTCTTCCCCATGGCAAAGCATTTTAATCCCCTGCCACTCCTTTTTTTCCAAGTGGCACCTCAGACAGTGGAGACAAACACACGACTCGCCGTGTTTTGCTCCCAGGGGTGATGCCCGTGGGCAGCCCCATCCCCTGACCCAGCACAGCTGAGGTGTTTGCCACTCCCGGTCCCCAAGAACCCTGTATCTTCCTCCCCTGCTCCCTTCTGATATTAATGCCTTGGCACATAAAAAATGCCAACAGATGCCATCAAGTGTAAAGAGACAGGTGGTGTCAGTGCGTCAGAGGAGGGACTTCCTCCAGCACAATGGCACTCGCTGAGTTCCTTGGGCTGCCCATGCAAATCCTCACCCGTGTGCCACCTCCCTGCTCGTGAGACAGCCCTGATGGCCCTGTGAGCTGGCTCGGTGCCACTGGCAGCCTGGGACAGGGCAGGGACTGCCCAAAGCCAGGGCTGGGACTGCCCAAAGCCAGGCTAGGACTGCCCAAACCCAGGGCTGGGACTGCCCAAACCCAGGGCTGGGACTGCCCAAAGCCAGGGCAGGGACTGCCCAAACCCAGGCTAGGACTGCCCAAACCCAGGTCTAGGACTGCCCAAAGCCAAGGCTGCCAGGGCTGCTTTGTGAGGACATTCCTGCTGCAGCCACACATCCCAGAGCCCCCGTGGGACACAGCTGAGTCTCTGTCACTGCTGCCTGTGTTGGGTGAAGGGGCTGCAGCTCTAGGTGAGCATGAAAAGCATTGTAGCCAGAGTTCAGAAAGCCTCTGGTTCTGTATTCCGCAGCTTTGGGGACCCTGTGTTGTGTGAGACACCAAATGAGAACACTAAACATGTTCTGCATACCAGTTCACTCCTCTCCCACAACCTTTTCACTCTTGCCTTCAGGCCACACGTTTTCTGTATTTCCCCTTACCTCGTCCATATTTTGCTTCATATTTCCAGTCATAAAATGATTAGATGAGCTGTAAGCCCAGACCTCTTTTTTTCTGGCATCAAAATCCTTCAACAGATAATAGGCTTAATTCTCTAATATGGGCAGACAGCTTAATGAAATAGCTAATCCCCAGACAATGAAAAAGAAGATTTTTTTGTCTGGTTTTTTGCTATATGTCATTACTGACCTTTTATATAACCCACCATTATATCATCATTCCTGTGTGTGTCAGTTCAGGGCTTTGGGGTCCAAGGTGGAAGATGTGGTTCTCTGACTTTTGTCTCCCTTATGGATCAAGCTGCCCCAATCTCATCATTTTAACAAAGCCATGCAAGTGTAGGTGACCCTTCTTTCCTTCTACACCTGTAAGTTGTTACTACAGCCTACAGTATATTCTGTCTCTCTTCTATCTAGAGAGCTCTCCCAGGGTCAGGACTGTGTTAATGCAAACACAGGAACATCACCCTTTGCTTCTGGAGAGCTCACAGTCAAAATTGTGTGACCCACTGAAACAGACCGGGAGAAGGCTAAAATCAAATAGCTTTGCTTTCACACAAATATTTGCCTTTCTAAAAATATTTTGAGGTGGCTTTGAGTTCATCAAGTCATGATTCCTTTTCTGAGAGGATGCATCAAGGGTGACCTGCCTGTCAGACACCCTCTGCCAAAACAGCCCTTGCATGTCCCATTATGTCCAAAAACTTCTGTCTGATGCTTTTCAGCATCTTTCCATAGGGTAGAGGGCTCCTGACTTCGATTCCAGATCTATGAGCTGCCTGTAGTGTGACAGCCAAGGGCTGTGGGCTGTGCTTCACTTGCCTTTGGTACATCCCTAGGAGAGCTGTCCTGCCAGACATGGAGCTACCAGGGGGTTGGGATCTCAGCAGAATGAATTATTTACACCAGCCATGACTGAGCGCTCAAATATGTGTCTGCATGTTCTGTGGGAGCCAGTCTGCTCACAAGCTTTCACCAGCCCCACTCTGGCTTTTCTGAGTGCGAGGAGCAAACTCTGCTCAGCTTTTATGTTCTTTCTTTACAACTACTGATTGCTTCAAGCTAAGGGGGGGTTGGCTGGAAATATAATTAAAGGCAGAACTTGCCTGTGGTAGCTTTTCAGGGAGATGAAGGGCACTCCTCCTCTCCAGAAGGTCCCTGTTCCTTCCCAGGGATGCTGTAATCTGTTGCTAAGGCAGTGGCTGTGCTGTAACACAGTGTTCTCTCTCTCATTGTGTTTATGAGCAGGTGGAGCAGAAATTGCTTGGTTTCTACACAAATAGCTACAGAACAAATGTACCAAAGGAAATGGGAGGTGGGTGGAGAAGATCCACAACACGATTAACATGAAAATAAAGAGATGTGAGAACATGCCATATTTGAATAGTAAATATATAAATAAAGTTAATCGTTGAGCACCTTCTCAGCGTGAGGAAGTCCCATTCACAGAGGATCAGACTAAACATCAGGAAATCATAATTTTATTCTTAGCTCTTCCAGCAGCCTGCTGACTGCTTTTAGCCAAGGTATTTTCTGGTCCTGTGCTTCAGTTTTTCCATCCTTATAAAGTCTCAGTGTTTCTTTGTAAAGACGTTTGAAAGCTGGTGTAGAACATTGGTTGCCACCTGGATTCTACTGCCCCGAGAAGGAGGCACTTGGTGAAGTACTAGGAAAGCCTTTTGCTAAAGATGAGTTCAGGGGGACAATTAGTAGGATTATGCACCAAGTGATTCAGTGGGGACAATGTTTGTCCTGCAGTTCTGTGCAATTCCACAAGGGCAGAGGCGTGGAAGCCAAACCCTCTGCAGCCCCTTTCCATCAGGAGCTGTGTTACCTTGACCTGTGAGCACAGCACGTGTTGCCTGTACCAGACACATTCCCTGCCCCGGCAAACAAAGGCAGATGAAGTGACAAGTGGGAGTCATGAATCACTGCAGGAGAAACAGCACACACAGAGCCCACGGTGAGAGGAGTGGAAGTGTCACCACTCCAAGGGCTGGCAGCGGGTGAGAGTGCAGGGACATGGCCCAGGGCAGGGGGAGAGGGAAGGCATGAGCCTTGGGAAGTCAGGACAGGCACCTTCTCCCTCCTCTTAACTTGAAATTAGGCCTTCTAGGACGTGTCCAACTAATTTCTCCCCATAGCCCTTACAGATGTGGGTACAAGACACAGAGACTTGTGCTGCTCTGCTGCCACATCCCCTGTGTCGGGGCCACCCACACTGTGCTCCCAGGAGCTGGAGGGAATCCTCTTTTGGGGATGTTTTGTATCTCTTTTGCATTTTCTCAGGAGGCCTGATTCTTCCTTCACCTTCCTGAGTTCTACACTGGTGTGACTTCAGGGATTTACACTGAGAAGCAGAGTCTCATTGCTATTATTCACTGATAATCGTTAACTGATTTACACTCATTTCCTGATTTGAGAAGTGTTTGCATAATGCTCTCAAGCACACAATGGGATTCTTGGGGTGTCCTGTGCAGGGTGAGGAGCTGAACTTCGAGGATTCTTGTGGGTCCCTTCCAGCTCAGGATATTCTATGACATTTTGATAATGCAGGATCAGCAGTTTTCTCTTTCACACTTACCCTCTGCTTGCTCTTCAGCAGAATTGCTCTTGTCCCATATTGCTCTGGGTTTGAACCAGTGAGTTTTTCTGCTGGAAACAGAACAGTGCAGTTCACACTGATGGCCTCAGACAATCGTGTGTCATCGCTCTCTGGGCTGGATGAAATAGTGAGTCCTGATGAAAATGGGTCACTGGAATCAGTGGCTCTGTGGCTCTCCCCTTTTGAAAGCTTAGGATATTAAAAGCTAATTCTTTCATCTATACTTAAGGAAAGGTTTTAAAGTTCTGGGTTTCTGGACCTTGTTTTTTGTCCTGAAGTCTGTCTGGAGTTCCTGGTCCTGCAGCCTGTACAGGTGTCCTTTGGCTTTCTTCTCCCAGCAGTGCTCTCCCCTGGACACTGCGTTACTCAGACTCCACAGGAGACTGTAAAGCATTCTCCCCTCTTTGTTAGCAGGGGGTTAATTCCAATTACTAATTTTGAATCTCTGTTGCAGCCTGTCTGATATTTTCTCTGATAATTTTGTGAAATTCACCCTGTGTTAAACTCTGGAAATTCTCATTCAGCACCACCCTGGTCCACAGGGGACTCTCACCAGAAGTGATGAACGTGCTGTCGAAATGATGAATCACAGTTAGGAACAGTGTGGGCCACAGAGACAGCCAGGTCAGCGGGGTTTGGGGCACAAAGGGAGGATTGCTGCATCATAAGTAGATTGTAAAGCTTTAGTCATTTCATTCTTGCAACGGATGAAAAGAAAATTGGTAAAGGATGATTTAAAAAAACCCTGACTTGAGTCATCACAGAGGACCCTCATCTCAGCCTACAGTCTAGGGGAAGTCTTAGCCTCAGATCTTCCATTCTCAGTAAATATAACACGTGTCTATCTTGCTTTTGGTTTTAATCCCACTTTTAAACAATTTACTATATTTTGCCAGCTATGACTATAAGTTCCAGTGAAAAGAACATGCTGAGTCTTGCAGAGCTTATATAGTTAAAATAAAATTACTCTGAATTCATAGGTTAAGTGTTGAGTTTTATTTGAAGTGAAAGAAAGAAAGCAGGCTACTAAAATGATCCAATTTCCCTGACATACTGTCGAAGTGAATAGAAAAAAAATCAAGTCACTTAATGCAAAGAAAAAAAAAATCCAAAAAACTAAAAAAATCCCCAACTGCCAAGACAACATTTTTAACACTTACACCAGACAAACTGTTGGATTTCAAATTGGCAAACAGTCTGTTATGACAGTCCTGTGATGGAGCAATTCATAGAAAGAAAACTATCAGGAAAACTCCGCTCTGAGCAAGTGGGGCTTCTAGTCAAGGGATGGTGCCACTCAAATCTAGACCAGAAAGGAGGCACAGAAATAAAAGTCTTGTTCCCAGTGAAGTTTGTGTGGATGGGACCAGCTGCAGGGTGGGATCCCAGAGGTAGCTGAGGCGATGCAAACCAGAACTGAGCCGTGCCATTGCTTAGCCAGGTTTAGTGGCTCCTGGCTGGTGTGGCTCAGCACTTTGCAACCTCCAGCTCTCTTAAGAATTGGTGGTAACACAGCCATTCCAATCAACCCTCCATTCTAGAACCCAGAGCACCTGCTTGGGTAGCCTTGAGTAGCTGCTTAGCTTAAAGCAGCCCTGAGTAATAACCCTCACCCAGAACTGAAGGCTTTTGCTGTTTCCTGATGCTGCTTCAGCATCCCCTCACTCTTGAGTCCACAGCTTCAGTCCTGAATCCACGATGGACTCTGCAGTGCAGGAGTCAGGGGAACAATCCTGACACCCATTTCTTTCAAGCTTTCCCTTTGCCTAAAATACCTCCAGGTATTTCAGGATTTGGGCTTTTTTTAAGTTCAGTATTGCCAATCTTATACTAATAAAGGCATAAGCCTGTACTTCAAAATCCTGAGTGGCATAATTATGGCTGTAAAAATAGAACACTTTTTCATAAAGGCTGAGGTATTCAGATGACATTCAAGCAGCTGCATCTTCAAGAGAAACAGCACATATTAGGGTGCTGCTAATAAAATTGTGAGTCCTGGCAACACAGTACTTCATGTAATCACAGGTCTCAGGACTGGTGTTGGAATTCCTTTGGATTGACACATCCCACTGCACAGCACACCTGGCACAGCCTCCTTTGGGGCCTGCTGGCCACCCAGGGATGGTGACACCAGGAGGGGGACACAGTTTGGATTTGGCTTTTCTTTTTGTCATGGACTTCTGGTGTTGCCTTGAGGAAAATCAACTTTCAGCCCCAACTGCAGAACACAGGGAGGCACATCCTGATTGCAGCCCAGGGTTATGGGCACAGGGCTGTGTCTCCCCCTGTGCTGCCTCCCAGGGCAGGAAGAAACTGTCCCAAATTCCCAAGAATTAACCACGTTCAGGTACCGTTGTTAACAGCCCCAGCTTTAAAATAGGAGTGAAAGCACTGCCTGATAACGCAGAAATGTTCAGAAAATTAAAGACTTTGAAGCAGTTTGAGATCTAATCAGAAGTGCTACAAAGTGTTGTTAATTATGGTTAATTTGTTCTTTGGCTCTACGTAATTTTTAGCATGAGGTTCTCTGATACAATGATAATGAGGACTAAACAGGGATCTTAATGTGATTTCTGTGATTGTCAGTATGAACTTCACTTGCCACCTATTTCCAGCAAAGTGTGCATAAAATTAACTATCACAGCAGAGAATATTCAACGAGACATATTGGAACAAAAGCTTTAACTGATGCTTATAATTGTGGTATTTTCTTAATGAGTGACAGGTGCTCTGGCTGATGTGACGTTCTCACAAATCTCTTTTTCATTCAATAGGTTGATTCACAAAACCGTGCCCTGTTTGTGTAACCAAACAAGTGGGTTAAGAGAAGAGAACTTGGGCTCTACTTTCCTCTTTAAACTTTTTTTTTTGTTGCTGCTGAACAGCAGCAAGACTGCTTGAACTTTAAATCACTTAAATGGCTGTGTTACACCTACAGCTGAATGAATAATTCAGCTCCCAGTCACTGTCTGAATTTGATAGGAGGGAAAGGGGAGGGTCCCTACGGGGCTGGATGGGTGAGCAAGGGGGAAGGGGAAGGCTAATTAATTACACATTTACAGTGGGGAATACTTTAAAAAAATCCACTTAAGTACTGTTTTTTTGTTACATATTGCTGATCACAGCTGAGAGCATAATACCAAGGCAACCACACTCCTGAAAACTTAACTCTACGGGGCCTGTTCACAACAGACCCACATGAAAGGGGAAGAAGCCCAATAATCCCAAAGGCAGCGTTGTGTTCCATGAGAGAAATGCTTCGACTGAGAGATGATTCACCCCCTGCTGATGTCACGTTGATTTCTGGTGCCACTGCAAGGAGAATGCCTTTCCTCCTCCTTGCTTTCCTCCTGGATTTCCAAGGCTCTGTCCCTGCCCGGGGCTGAGCTGGCTGCCCCTCCCGGGCGCTGAGGCACCGTGGCAGCATCACCACTGACACCAGGGATGCAAATTATTTCTCTCTTGGCACAAGGAAGATTTCTGCTGCCAAGAGAACGATCTCTAGATTAAGCTTTTTTTAAATACTGTAAACTATTTTGGTAGCAGCAAATTACTGTTACTTGGTGTACGTGATCTCTGACTATTTTTAATGCCCCTGTGACAGAGCTGAGCGTGGACGTGTACGGTCATTTTCGGAAGGAACTGAGGCCCCTTTTATAGCCAGACCATTCCCATTCTCTGCACAACAAACACCAACTGCAGTTGGAATTGATTTTTTTTTTCCCAAATAGCTCTGGAATTATCTCCCTCTAACAAAAACCTACCAATTCAGAAGCAATGTTTAATGACTGCTTTTGTTTCATATTCCCACATGGGGTTTTTATTCTTTGTCATTTTCTTCTCTAAAAATTGAGCAGACTTTGATCCTCCATTGCTCTGCATCATTAGCAAAGCAACCAGCTTTCTAAAAACCTGCTTTATTTTGTGCCAGAGTTGGTCATGGCATAGGATGTGATTTGGGACGATGGTGATTATTGAATATTGGTGCATTTTGAGGCATTCCTAAATCCAGCAGGCAAGAACAGGTGAAAATCTACTGCCACAGCTCTGCTTCCCCTACCCCACCCCTGCAATGCAGCCACCTCACGAGGGTATGGGCTGCTCTGCTTGATCCATGTTAGTTCATCATGGAATCATTTCCTTTCATATTAAGTGAGAGAAGGCTGAAGTTTTGAAACACTGGAACCCACCACGACTGCCTGTTACCTGCAGCTATGGAGACATGGTGGTTCTCATATCATTTCCCCTTCTGTCCCCCACGGTGGGCTCAGCACTTTGCAACGTTTCAGGGTCCTTTGAGTGGGCAATCCCAATGTTTGGGTTTGGATCCTGCAGTTTATGAGTGGTATTTATTGCAGGCATCAGGGAGAAGGAAAAATCTGGGCCTCAGAGTGTCAATGGAGGCTTTAGGAGATGCTGTAACATAAAAGTTTATAAGAATGTTCAGAGCAATTTAGCTCTGGATTAAAATATAGCTGGCAGGAGAGATGGGCAATTACCTACTCTTTAATATAGATAGGGAATGTGTTCTCCCTCCCAGCTATTATTGTCCATACCTATTATTTCAGAACCACTGGACACGGACAAGCCTTGCTGTGGCACAGCTTCCACAATGAGGTCACCTGCAGCTTGAAGTACAGCTGTTCCCCCTGCCTTCATTTCTAATTCATAGGCTTGTTGTGGGTGTTAGTTTTTTTTATCTGCTGTTTATTCTGCAAGCCCCTTTTGGGCACATTGATGCCTCCAGCAAGCTTTGTGTGCCAGGGAATTATGGGTCCAGAGATTCTGCAAATCTGCATCCCAGCCAAAGCTTTTGAAAGCTGCTTCTTTTGAATGCCATGCATTTGGCTCACACTCCTCCTTTCCTCTCTGTCTCTCTCTCTCTCTTCCTCTCTTTCCCCCCTTCCCTCCTCTTTCTCTCCCTCTCTTACTCTTTTTTCCCCCTTCTCCATTTGCTGTCCCCTTCCCCTTTTTTCCTCCTGCTCTCCCCTTCTCTCTTCCTCATCTTTCCGCTCTCCCTTTCCCTTTCTTTTCCCTCTTTCTCACCCAGTGATCCTCCAGTAATGATGGGAAACTCTCTGCCCTCTACAGTGAACAACTGGGCTGGGAGAGGGAAAAAGGTGCTTTTCACTTCCTCAGAGATGAGCTAGAAGCCTTTCTCCATGGTGTAGGATCCCAGGGGCTCTGTGAGGGCCCCCCTGAGCACCCCAGTATGTCAAGAGGGCTGCAGAAGGTGTTGTGCCATCCCGCCCCTCCATCCCAGAGCCCTGGGGTGTCTCATCGCTCCATCGACAGCAATAACATCCTTCCCTTCCAGTTCTTTTCTCCCTCACTCTCTATTTTATTTTTAAATATTAAAGCTCTCTGGGTTTCCCCAGAAAATCAGCGTGTGTGTGAAGTGCTGGTTACTTGTAGCTGGAGGCTGTTTTCCCCCTCTGATGGACTGCGAGCATTTTGTCTAAAACCGTCTCTTCTCCCCATCCCTCCTCCTGTCCCTCCTCCCCCGCCAGCCTCGGCGAGCTCAGCTGCACATAATGACATCCAATCTGTTCAGGAAAAGAAAAAAACAGGAGGGGGAGAATATTTCCCTTTGATTTATACAGAAGCTGAGTTGGCAGAGCGCTCAGCTCAGGGGTGGGTGGAAGGGGAACCAAAAAGCAGATTTGTGATGCATGGGCACACTCTCCCTGGGGTGGTGCCAGCCAGCACAGCAGCCAGAGCCGCCGGAGAAGCTTTGCAGGTTCCGTGTGTGCGCCCAAGGCATCCTCCTTCCCAGAGAATTCCTATCGCCATGCAAACACACACCCACAGTCTGGGGTTAATTCAATTTTAAAATGACATTAGAGATAACACAGGCCGGCTCATTAGCACTAGACAAAACACACAGAGCCCCGCGCAAAGGGAGAGGGGGAGGTCAGCGAGCCCAGGGCTTTGCTCATCCCTGTCCTTGGGCAGGGCTCGGCTCTGACAGGGCAAGGACGTGGCTTCGGGGGGAAAGGATAGGGGGGAAAAGGGAAGGGAATCCCGTGCTGCAGGGCAGGTGTTGGAACGGCATTGTCTGGCAAAGAGGGTTTGATGTCAGGTCAAGGAAATCGTATGGATACGTATCCCATCACAGAGGATGTTCCCAAGCATTTCACACCACGTTTTTAATCCGTTTAAGACATCAGACAAAAGGAAATCCAAAGAGGCTCTTGTGTTCTACTTGAATGCTTTGGGAGGGATCAGGAGTGGAAGGGACAGCAAGGAGTCAGTGCAGGAGCTGTGGGATGGCTCCATCAAGTCCAAAGCAAGTGTGAGAGTCTCCTGTTTCCATAAACTGATGTCTGTGCACAACTTCATTCCAATACTGGGTGTATGTCATGGATGAAATTGAAAAGAAAATAATGAATGCAGCACTAATTTGCCATGACTAACTCTCTAGTGAAGTTCTGAAACAAGGCAGAACAGGGAATGGAAGGTGCTGCAGACCCCAGCTATGGATGAGATGGGTGTCTGTTTTATGGACTACTCTCCATCAATTCAGATGTACTGAATTACTTTTCCAGCTAAAATCCAGCCTGAACTAAGGGCCATGGGGAGGGATAAACACTGGCAAGTGAACTTGATGTCAACAGCAGATTCCAGATTGCCAGAGAAATTAACAGTGTGTGTCTGCTGTTATTAGGGATTGAAGCAGATGACCTGACAATGATTAATGGAGAGCTGGATGGAGAAG
Source organism: Campylorhamphus procurvoides (assembly GCA_013396655.1). Classification (NCBI taxonomy): domain Eukaryota; kingdom Metazoa; phylum Chordata; class Aves; order Passeriformes; family Dendrocolaptidae; genus Campylorhamphus; species Campylorhamphus procurvoides. Next base: position 52,606 of record WBMV01005863.1, on the reverse strand, counting down.
ATTTGTCTCCCTTGGGGGAACCAGCCCCAAAACCCCGCTCTCCTCACCCAGTCTACATCCTGCAGGCCTGCACAGGACAGAACCTTTAAATCCCCACCATTTCACACCCAGACTGATGGGAGAACTGGGTGGGATGTGACTTCACAGCTGCCCAGGCAGGGTCTCCAGGGAAGGGGCAGGAATGTCTGTGTTCCAGGAGACAATATGCATTGCAAGGTCATTTGTGACTGACTGCAGAGGCAGTGCCAGAACAGGCACATTGGCTGGGCTTTTCCTTGGCTCAGACCCACCTGAGGACACAAAGCCAAGCCAAGCCAGGGCTCCCAGCCTGCAGCAGCCTCATCTGTCCACAGGCACTGCTGATTTCCAGGTTAAAAGACTCCGTGCTGCTCTGAGCAGCAGTGGCTGCTCTGGCACAGCAACACAGTTCCTCTTGGATGCACGAGCCTGATGTTTCTCTTCCCAGTGTCTCTGCTCCAAACGACTCAGGAGATCCCACAGCATTTCAATATTTAATTCAAAATCTCTGGAAGGGCAGGTGAGCTTTCTTATTCTCTAGGTAGGTCACCAGGGCATCCGAAGGTGACACAGTTACCTAAGACATAAAAGTATGCAGTAGAAGCCTGACACTTGTTCAGTTCCTGAGTGTCTCCACTCCCATTTATGCCCCGGTGGGCTCGCACCTGTCCTGGGGGCACTTTGTCATCTGCAATGTCCCCAATCCCAGCCACATGGCCTGTGGCCAGAATTGCTGGAAAACTGAAACTCTGAGGCAAAGCCCTTCTGTTTCCCCCCTCACAACAGGTATGCAGTCTCAGTGTCCATTGGGATGATAATTAAAACCCTAGTCCTAAATTCCCCCCTCTACTCTCTCCCAGCTCTTCCCCTCTAAGATTTCAGTCTTCAGCTCTCCCCTTCAGTTGCAGGGTGAGGAATTATTTTCCAGTTTCCTACATAGGTCTCTGTGTGTGCATCTATAAATAAACAAACCAATATTCTGGTAAGTGAATTGTACCCCCGCCCCCCTTCCCTGCCTCAGGAGCATCTTGTTCCCATCTCTCTCCAGCAGAATAGTGAGCCAGAATGAAATGCCTGATTCCTGGTAAGCACTGTCAGCACAGCAGCTGGGGAGAAGAATATCTGAGGGAAATGCACAAGTGCACTGGCATTTATTTATTTCCTGGGGATATTTATACAGCACAGACCTTGGGAGCACAAGTGCACTTGATGCTTCTGTCAGTGAAGGAGGGGAAATGAGAGTGAAGCACAGGCTGCACCAGGCGTTCTTTGCTCCCAGAAGTGCCAGGGAGGGACCCCAGGGCTCTGGAGGCCACTGGGGTTGAACCCTCATGTCTGAGTGTGGTGTGTGGGGGGCACAGAGCCATGCAAGGCTGGCACCACAGAGATTCACTGCCATCACTGACCTGATTGCTCTGCTGGCTCTTCTCCTCTAGGAAAAGTCCCTGCAAAAAGGTAGTGTCACCACTTGTCGAAGGCACAGTTCTTTCTTCTTCACTAAAACAGAATTGCCTTGACTCCTCTGGGATGTTTGCCTGAGCAAACAACAAGGAAAGCCTAAATCGGGTTTTCATTGTCCATAACTTGCAGTCTCTGGACTTCCCCAGCTCCTTCCTCCCTAATCACTAAACATCCCCATGCTCCCATTTCCTGTAAATGTCTCACTGTGTCTCTTTCCACTTTAACTTACTGTGTTCTCAAGAATCAAGGTCCAGCATTCAGGGCTGGGTCTGTGAGAGCAGCACAGATCCCACCCTGGAGCTGCAGCTGCTGTTCCTGGGCACCCACCCTGCCCTGTGCTCTCAGGGCTGAGCACAACTGCAGCCCCAAAGCTGCCTGCAGGAGCCCAGCACCTCTGCCTGTCAGCTTGGCTCACTCCTGGTGCCCAGCAAAGCCAAGGCTGGCCCTGCAGAGCCCACAGGCTCCGTCTGCAGGAATATCCTGTGCGAAGAGGAAGAGGGAGGAAGGGGAAGGGTGGGTCAGTGGTCATGCAGGAGACTTCCCAACATGCTGCCTTCATCAAAGGGACATGCTGAGTAATGAACAGCCCCTTTCCACAGCCAGCACCGCCAGGCAGGGGGGACCTTTGTTCCTGTTTGGAGGGCGAGGGCTACAGGAGAAATGAGGGAACGGGGAGATGGGAGCAGTTTGGCCTTGTTCCACCAGTACACACTGCTTTATTAATAGGAGCTGCACGTGTTCCTGAGCTGTGGAGCCAGGAAGACCCTGCAGCAGCAGCCAGGGCTGGCTCCTGGTCCGTCACACACTGATTTAGCACCAGCCACAGCCCGGTCTCTGCCCTGTGACCAGGACGTCATGGAAGGGGACAAGGAACGGCTGTCACAAAGTTGTTCCAAGCAGGAATTTATTTACTAAGAACTGGTCTTTTAGGGTAGCTATTTCCTAAAGCTGTTCTGACTTCAGAGGAGTTCTAGGCACATGGCTGGTCTGCAGGGGCATCCCAGTGTTATTAAATTGTTCAGTATTCCTGCTTCTGTTCAGGAGCCGCCCTTGAGGAAGGAGCACTCCAGCTCCTGCTTGTCTTTTCTTCCCAGCTGACGTGCACCCAATTGTTTCTGTAATTGAGATAATCTGTATTCTGTTCTCATTAGCTTATTCCCACCTACAAATACTCTTCATATGTCTCCAACCATGAAATGACCTGCTATAACAGCAGCTGTCCCAGCGAGCCCACTGGAACTGGTACTTACATGAGTAAGGCTTAGAGCACTTGATCCCAAGCTATTTAGGCTTTAGTCACTCAGTTACTGCCTGGTCCTACGGGGAGGAGGGATGACTCTGTACAGCAGAGCAAGCCAGGAACATTTGATTCACCATCACAGATTCTTTTGCCCATGTCTGCCTATTTGATTTAAAAATATATACATGCCAAGGGGCTTGATATGTCTCTTGTGCCCCATTTAGCATCTGCTGAGCGTCCTGGAGCAGCCTGCAGTGTAACACAAGTCACTGGAGGATGGATTTGATAGAGGCAAAAAACAAAGCAATTGGTACCCTCAGGCTCCAGAAATCTTCAAACTGATTCTTGCTGACTACAGGCAACAAAGCAATTCATGGCAACGTGGTTGAAAGTCCCTTTTATTTCAAAGCTGCTAAACCCTCTCTGGCACTTAAAGTCACTTTTCATAAGGCAAACCCAGTGAGCTTGCTGGGTTCCCAAGATCTCAGCCCCAGGAAGCCTTTAACAGGAGTCAAAAGAGACATTAAGCACTGGGGAGGAATTGGGGAGACAGAAACCAGAAATTAGGGTTTAACATGGGGCCATAGGAAGCTCAGCAAAGAAAAGGCAATTTTTCCATGTGTTATTTCCCTCTTATGCATTTCCCTTTGGGTCAGACCTTCAGCAGAGCTTGTTCTGTGGCAGTAGCCCACTTTGCCCAGTGAATGGAGTGCACTCTGCAGATGGGAGCTGGGGTGTTTGGAAGCGGGTGTTTGGAAAGTGGTAGCCAGATTATTTTATTTTAAGGCTCTATTGCAGCAAAAGGCAGGAAAACAGACAGGGGGAGAGTAGTGAGTGGTTCACTGGCACCGATTGTCTACCACAGCAGGTTCAGCACTTGGATTTGAGTGACTTCTCTCTCCAGATGGTTGGTGGGAGCTGACTCCCCAGATCTGTGCATAGCGTGCTCCATAATGAAAACGTATGGCATCACTTGCTGGCTTTGAAGAGCTTTTTCCCTGAGCCCAAGTATAGCTCACTGTGTTACAGATCCCCTCCCTGCCTGATGCACAGAAACCAGGGCTCTGCCACCCGCCCAGCCAGGGGCTGGGAGCTGGGAGGTCTTTTATCCCAGACAGACCCACTCATGCTTTTACAACTGTATAATCCCACAATAATGAAGAGTAGTCTTCCTGCCACAGAGAAATTGATAGAATGGCCCTGATTTTCCATACCATGTTGCCAATTTGCATGCTTTTGTCTGACCTAAATATTCAGCATAACGGGTGGCTCACATACAGCCTCTGATTCTGTGAGAACTGAGAAATTCAAGTAGTCTAAGGAAAGGATCTCTGTATCCTGTCACAAGCCCACAGGTATTTCATGGGAGGTAAATGGACTTACAGAGGCACCATCTTCAGAAATGCTGGACAGACATTCCCAGCTATTCCAGGGTGCACAAACCCCACAAATCTGCCCTCTTTAATGCATGCCCAGAGTCTCTGAAGTATTCCAGTGACCTGGTTTGTTTATTGCTTGGGGTTTTTCTCTCAGCAGTGTCAGGATTTTGCATCTAAATGATGAGACAAACCTGGGTTAGGTTGGACACTGCTGACTCCTTCCAGGCAGAAGTAATTCCAAGTTCCTAGACAGCCATTCCGTGCTCTGGTTAACCTCAGCTCATGTGTTACACACGACATGTGTGACACACTGGATTCCCTTTGTTTCCCCCAACTCTTCATTCTCCATCCGAGCTGTGGGAGGAACTGGGAAATGCCATCAATGGGAAGAATATACAGGAAATAGAAGCCATAAACAAAACTGCCTGGTGGGGTCTCCATGAGGTCTGGAGAACAGTTGTTGAAACAAACCACTGGTGACCCCAAAAGATCTGAAGCTGAACTTGATCCTTTCAAGATGGAAATGTGGGACAAAGATGGCAGAGATGAGCTGGTAACAGTCTCATCTTTTCTTTTGTAGGCTCTGCTCCAGATGGAGCTTTAAAATAAGAGCAGCATGTTGGACCCACAAAAGGGCAAGGCTGGGAATTAGGAAACCATCTACTGAGAGACTCACACTGGGCTTTCTAAAGATCCCAACAGTCAGAGCTGGAGGCATGTTATCAGAATAATCCAGGACTTTTGTCCATCAGCACAAGGGGAACAGGGAAATTGTGTTATTCTCAAGACAGGGTGTAATGGGGGAGATTATGAGTTGTTCTCAGCGAGAGAAACTTGGGTTTGAACTTTGGAAAATCTGGATGCTTCTCACAGATGTTAAAAAGAAAACACAGAGGTTTGGACTCTGCTTTATGGCGAAGGTGCTAAGCCAGCTTGAGAATTTTGGCATCCTCACTAAGGGCCAAAGTTCACCACCCCTAGTTAAATTCAGCTTTTTCCTGTGTGGTCAATCAGTGGAGCAGGTTGCTCAGGCAGGTTGTGGAGTCTCCATCCTTGGATGTATTCAAAATGCAACTGGACATGGCCCTCAGCAACCTCCTGCAGCTGACCCTGCTTGAGCAGGTGTTGGACTACAGGATGATTCTGTGATAAATCACACCCCTGTTTGTGTCATCAGGAGGACTCAAATGTGGCTCAAAACTTTGTCCATTCTAGGAATTTGGGAGTCTTAACATTAATTTAAATGGGAGTGAGATTGGGTTCCAAGATGTCAGGATGGCAGAAAGCTCTTTATCTCATAAAGCTCCTGGGCACCTTTTACTGGAATTAACTCTGGGCTTTCTTCCCTTCAGATATTCTCCAGCCTTTGCAAAGGGAACTGCAGTAACAAATCAGATTCTGCAACATTTTTAAGTCCTGAAGCAAAATTCAGCAGTTTTAGAGGGACAGCATAAAAGGGAATGGGGCGGGGGAAGTGGGGTGGGAAGTATTTATAATCCCTTTAATATTTTAAAATTTAATTATATCCAAATTGGGTTAGCGAGACTGACAAGAATACTGCATCTAAAGCATGGAGCCCAGAGGCAGCACTGGAAAATGAGAGGAGAAATTAATAATAAAAAACCCCTATTGCTTCAAGGCAGCAGACTGGAACACTGACATTCCATTACTCCGTCTGTCTGCTGAATTCATTTAGCATCTGTGGCCTAAATAGGCTACTTTTAAAGAGCCACGCTCGGGTTTTTATGTTGGCAGGGGGCGGGGGTTGTCAGAGGGTTTTTCTTCCTTGAAATGTGTCTCGGGAAGGCACATCAGGCTGTGGTTAACAGGGGAGAGTCATTCTGACCTCCCAGCAGTCGTGGTTAAATGATATCGTGGGGTGTTTTTGATGCCTGGCAGAGCGGGGTCTGCAGCATTTGGGGCACTGCAGGTACATTTCTGGGGCAGAGCTGGGGCAGGGATGTTGTGTGTGGGATTGAAGCGCTGGGTTTAACCCTGTAAAGGCACCACATCAGCCCTCCCCGAGGTGCAGCCACTGCCAGCAGCTCTGCCCTGAAAGGTGAACATATTAAAAGGTATCTCGAGGAATCAGCAGTGCAGATTGTCAGAATGTTCTCCTTTCCCTTCTGTGAAAGCCCCAGCAGTGCCCAGAGCAGCCCCTGCCCCAGCCTGTCCTCCAGCTGTGCCACCCCAGAACCCACAGCTGGCCCTCAAGATGCTCCTTTCTCTGCCAGCTCCATCCACCTTCGGGGCTTTGGGAAGAGCTGGGACCAAACCCTGGGGCAGGAGCTGCCCAGAACTTACACTGGAGGCCAGGGAGGTGCCTGGGCAGCAGGATGGGAGGGCAAGAAGGGAATGATTCTCCACCTTATGCCACAGAAACCTACAAGTGCTTCAGTTCTGGGTCTTTTCTGAAACATCTGGATAGCAGGAGGGTAAAAGGTACCAGTGTAACCTCCCAGTAAGATCAATTGTTTAAAGCTTGCTGTGGATTTCCAGTCTTCCTGGCTTCCTTCCCAAGATTATAGAAACAGGTCTGTGACTTTCCTTGGAGTAGAATATAATGTATTCTGTGTAGTTCTATTTTTTCTGTTTCCATTTTATGCAAATAAACTTTTATTCCCTCTCCCCTGATTTATCATCTTCGAGGTCTTTGTGTAAATTATGCAGAAAAGAAAACCATGGATTTTATGGGAAGTCATATAGAAGCTGTTAAAATTGCCCTTTCCTCCTCCTCCTCACTGTTCTTTGCTCTCAGAGTGGGTTTTATCAAAAGTTTTATCGAGTTTAATGGAGATCACCCAGCAGACAGAGGCACGATAAAGATTTTACGGATGCAGTCTGCCATGAAACACGGCCCTGCTTTTGGATTTCAAGCAGGAAGAGTCTTGCCCAGCAGATTCTGAGCTACCTGAGGGCCCAAGTCTTGGCTCTCCCAGCTTGGGGGAGCCCCAAGGAGTGCCCAGGGCTGGTGCAGAGTGGCTTTTCCCAGCCTTGAAGGGCAGGGGGAGGCTGAAACCCGCTGGGTACCTCAGGTCTTGTGCTGGCAGTCAGAGCTCAGGAACTGCCCAGAGCTGCTGTCAGGGAGATCCTGCTGATTTCTAAGAAAATCTAATAATAATATTTTAGATCTGAAGAGAATCTTGCCTGTTGTCATCCAGCCCACACTGACACAGTCATCCTCCAGCAAAACGAGCCCTGCCCTAAAAATGTAATCATGGTTTTAATCCTTTCACTGGCATTTTTTCCCAGCACTGAATACCATTATTGTCTCCTCCTCTGGTCACCCTCTGCTTGATTCCACAGACACTGAGGTCAGAGCTAAATTGGTGTAAGGATGTGTAAATATTGCATTAATGATTCTTGATATCATCCCTTACAGCCTCCACCTTGGCTGCTCCTAAACCGAGTACTCTGTAAACTTTCTTGAACTTTCTTGACCTAGTCAGTTGTGCTTCCAGGAGGGCTCTCTCCTCTCTTTGCATTTCAACAGGGCTGAAAATAAATACCTGGCTTGCTTCTTCCCAAGCACGTGTGCTGCAGGGAAGCCTAACCACTGGAGAGCTGCTTTTAGAGAGTTGTGTTATTCCTTCTTCCTCCCATTAGGCAGCAGTCCAGCCAAATTTACCTTTGCTTTGACTTAAACATATTTCTTTTCTATTCTTTTTATGCAGCAACCGCCTGGCCTTGGGCGAATCTCCTGGGAGATTTGGTTCAAATGCACCTGTGCTACCCAGGCAAACAGATATTGCAGAGCTGCTGTTGCTCTCTCTGGGCTAACACAGCAATAGTTCACTGTGGCTCTTACGGGATTCCTCTCCCTCACAGAGGAAATGTCCTGTAGTGGTGAAAGAGGACTTAATTTCAGTTATCATTATTTCACAGAACGAGAACTGTACAGTTATAAATCACCAGAGACTTTTCTGCAGTTTTCATTGAATTCTTTCTGCTTCAGGCTCACAACTATTTCTTCCAACTCACAGCCTTTTGTACGAAACTTCCTTCTTTCTTTCACCTCCCACTTCTGCCTTTCCTTGTTTCCCTGTGTAGGTAAGTAATTCCCAATCAGACCCACACCCCAAACTATGCCAGGTCACTTGCAATCATCTGACTCCCCTTGCTTATGTATCTTCCTGGCAGTGTCTCCCTTTTCTATATTGATAATAAACAACTCTGTAATCACTTCAAAACTGGCAGGAGAAGACCTATTTTTGATAAGCATATACAGCTTGCTCTCAGAGATGTGTTTATTAATGGTAATAATAAATCATTGGTTGGTGTGATTTCACTGACTTGTCAACTTGCATTTGACAGGTTCCATCTCTTTAAGAACTTTCCTTCAGGGAGCAGCTTAGTTCATTTTTCTGAAAAGAAGCAACGCCCTCCCCCAGGTTGTTTCTTGACTGCAGTAATTGCTGTGACTCCTCAGGTCCCAGACAACCAACAGATAATTAGTTCCAATTAAGTTCTCTCACAGGTGCTGACGAAATTGCCATTTGGAAGCAGCAGGTTCTCCTGGAAGGTGAGCTGAGTAGTGGGGAAGGGAGCACCAAAGATCCGAGGGAGAGGAGGAGCAGCACAGGATCAGCCCTGGTGTGGTGCTGCTTTTGGCTTTAGCAGGGGTATGTATGGAGTATGTTTTTACTTTTAGAGGTGGGATTGCTCACTGTGGGGCCTTGCTGGGCTTCTACTTTTTAAAAAGGAAAAAAGTGGGGGTAAGTGAGAAGGAACTTTAAAGTAGCCCCTGTGTGTGAGCTGTGCTGAGGAAAGCCCAGTGAACACGCAGCACTTCAGCTCTCCCTGAAGGGCAGGGTGAGCCCCAGCAGGTCACTGACCTCACCTGGATCACCTCGTGGTGAGGCTGCAGTGCTGTGTTTGCCTTGCAGTGTTGGGCAAGTGGAGCTTGAGTTGCCCAAGAGCTCCTGAGTAACATCCAGGGTCTGACCTGCCTTGATTTGGCTTCTTCCTGCTGTAACTTTGGGGTTGTTAAGGCTGCCTCCCATCCAGGGAACAGAAGGATCGTGTCTTTAACTGGCTGTAGCCTGTTGCTTTATGTGGGAGGCAGGAGGGAATTGCAGATCTCATGTTAAAAGAGAAAAAGCATCTATAAACCAAACACGTGACTAAAAGCACAAAGACGCTGCAGAGTTTAGCCCCTTTCCCAGTTGTTGTTATTTCTGTTGTTTGCCTGTGGTGGTGGTGTGTGTTGTGCCAACTTTTTAACTGGGTGCTGGACCTTCTTTTAAGCAGAAGCTGCAGACTTGCAGGGCGCAGTGGATGTTGGTCTGTGCCCATCAGTGAGAACTGGAGGGCCTGTTGCACTGCATTTCAGTTTGTGGCAGGACTTTGAGCCAGAGAGTAAGTGCATGTAAAATACCAGTAATGTTAATTCTGTGCCAAAATAGTGCCAGCATTGCTTCGCCTGCTCTGGCAGTTGGGCCATTCAGACCTTCCCCAGGTGTTTTGCATCAGGACTGGCTGGTTTTCCCTTACCCAGCTGGGGGCAATAACCACTTCATTGGCACTAATTATTGTGGGATCTCCTTCACCTGGGGTGGGGAGGGAAGAGGACTGAAGGCCTCTCTAGACAGGTTATCTCTGAATTTATGAGGCCCTTTGGGCTGCACAGCTCCGTTGCATTTGGTGTTTATAAGTGGACACCCTCTGGAAATATCCCAAGCTCCATGGCTGTACATTTCATGGGTTCAAGTGTCCTCCTGTCTTTTTGTCACCCATAACCTCCATCAAACCTTCTGTGGTAGCAATGAAAGGCTCATCAAGAGTGTCTGTGTCTCGATTTACTGACTTCCTTCAGATTTTAGTGTGCTTGAAACTGTTCCTTTGACATGACAAACTCTGCTCAGCCAAGGGCAGGCTTATTTGCAACACTTTGTTCTATCTTATATTTTCTACCTACTACATCCTGCAGAAAAAAAGAAATGATGGTTAAGTGGAAGAGTATTTACTAGTTTCCATCTTTTCACTATAAATCTTGATTACTGGGAGTTGAAGTAGGTGGGCTTCAGTGGCAAAGGGGGAAAAAAAACTGTATCACAATCTATTATTAGCCCAAAAGAAAACCACTAGTTTTCATTTTTTCCCTATTATTTTTAGCCCAGGAATATCTCTTTCTAGTGATACAACTCCACCACGTCTTATCCCGACCGTGTGTAGATCCCGGGGCCTTAAACCTCCCCCTTCTCTCAGGCTGCAGAATTCTGAGCTTTATTCACAAAATGCACTGGCCTGAATACAAAGTGCCACACTTTCCGTGGGAGGGAGAAGACAGGGAAAATGTTGTGGCAGGTGGCTTAAAATAAATAAGAATCAGAGCAGCTCCGTTTGGAGCGCTGGAGGCAGGCCCTGCAAACCTGCCTTGGGGAGCTCTCGGGAGAAGGGCAGTGCAATTATCATCTGGCTTTGCCATTTTCTGCATGGATGTTATTACAGCCAGCACTGTGTGCACTTGCATCCTAGGAGATACATCAACCAACCTCCAAACACCACACCAAGGCCCTGATTATAAACCCAGATATAGGTACATACCATGGACCTGGATGTTAAATATAATGCACCTGAGACCAGCACTTGGCTTTAAAGCCGTAGTTTTACTCAAGTTTTTCGCTGCCTGGATCATAATTTTAGGGATGTGAATAAGAGACTGTGCAGATGTTAACCAGATGCCAATATCCAACTGTAGTTCCACATGTTTCCATGTAATAACTAAGTGTTACTATGGTGATAACAGATTCACTGGAGGTTTGATTTAATAAAGCAGGATTGCATGTTAGTGTCTGTGCAGTTGCCATAGTTTTAGCCAAACAATCGTGCTGCTTCTGACTCAATTGATGGTGCTGCCACTGAGCTGAGTTTCCCTTGTAAATCTGTTTTTCAGGAATAAATTTGCTAAGTAAGCAGGTTATAGTATATTGCTTTAATTGACCCCTCTTCTCTCCAATGGCAAAAAAGAAGATAGTTTTGAATATGAGCACAAAAGGCATTTTGCTTAGAGGTGGTTTTTTCTCTCTCTCATTTTTCATTTTTTTAAAGGCTGTATTTGACTTCAGATTTCAAGATCTTTGAGCCAACTGCCCAAGGCTTGCCAAGGAAGTCAGAATAGGCAAAGAATCTAAACTGGCTTTCACATGAGAACACCTGTGTTTGCAAGTGGCAGCAAAGGGTGTTCAGTTTTATAGCCACCCATCCCAGAAACCAGTGATTGGGACCTGTATATATTATTTTAGCTTATAAACTGTGCTCTAATGGCACTGACAGCCAAACCCTGCTGCAGGTTCTGCTGTTCCCAGCTCAGGTCAGTGTGGTTGGTGTGAACGCACCCCAGAACCATGAACACTTTTGTTCTCCCCCTTTGGTCCTGACTCCCCTGGCTGTGCACCCTGTGGGATGGATCCCAGATCCACAGGGCAGCTCCCATCCATGAGAAGAGGAGTTTCCACTCAGGAAAGCTGGGTCCAAATGACTCGGTTTCTTCTCTGACCTCAGACCGAGGACTTTTGCTCCTCTAACCAGTGGAAAGCTCTGTAGCTGTTCCTGGTGCAGGATCTTCTTAAACTACTGTAGACTCTCCAGCTCCCTGACAGGAGGGTGGGCCAGGGGGAGGTTGGGGTCTGCTCCCAGGGAATAAGGGACAGGACAAGTCAGAGCGGCCTCAAGTTGTACCAGGAAAGGGTCGATTCGGACATCAGGAGGAATTTCCTCATGGAAATGATGGTCAGGCATTGAAAGGGGATGCCCAGGGAGGTTTGGAGTCCCCATCCCTGGAGGTGTCCAAAGAATGACTGGATGTGGCACTCAGAGCTCTGGGCTGGGTGACAAGGTGGGGATCAGGCCCAGAGGGAACTTGATGAGCTTTTGTAGGGCTTTTCCAGCCTCAGTGATTGTGGGATTCCATCAGTGTGGCTGCACAACCTGCAGGGCAGCGTTTGGGTCAGAGCTGGGAACTCATCTGCTTTCCATGAGACCAAGAGGAGCTTTTGGCTTCTCTTATGCCTTAATAATAGAAGTAATAATAACAATAATTAATAACTCTAATGATAGTGATAACCTTCCAGCTGAACATGTGCAATTTGTGTTGCCTCAGCATTATTCCCAGGCAGAGCTTCATTGATATTCAGTGCATCGTCGTGTCTGTCACTGCTCTGTGCACTTTGGGTCTGGAATCCTTGGGGAGCCTCGCAGCTGTCAGATTGACTTCCATCATTTCTCTCGGAGCTGAGAGACAAATTATCCAGCCAGCCAGCAGCCTAGACTTTGCAATCGAACTTGCAATCTCTTAAGTGATAAAATGCTGCCTCCCAGGTCAGACAAACAGTCCGGCTGTGAGGAGGGGGGTGCTGGCTGCCACTGCTGATGCTGTTTGTTGGTGTCCTTTCTTTATTTCTTTCAGAAGCTGCTATTGGGCTGCCTTTTTTCTTTTTTTTTTCCTTTTCTTTTTAAGAAGTATTCATGGTCTAATGATCTGGCAGGCGCCCGGGTGAGTCACTGACATATGTCGGCTCGGAGTCCCACTGGGACAGACGCTGCTCCCGGGCGCTGCCGACACGGAACGTGCGTGTTCCCAGCTCGGAGTGGCTGTGGGAAGGCAAAACCCACCCCGGCAGGGCTTTGGGATGGGGGGTGATTGGGATGGAGGGGTGGATGGAGAGCCCCGGGACAGAGGAAGGGATGGAGAGCTCCAGAATGGAGAGCTCAGAGCCCCAGGATGGAGGGATGGATGGAGAATCCTGGGATGGAGGGATGGAGAGCTCAGGGTTGGAGAGCCTCGTCCTGCCCCTCCAGGTGCCTGCTCTCTTCCAGGTGCCTTCAGGTACTGGAAGGCCACAAGGAGGTCACCCCGAAGCCCCCGGGGTTGATGGTAAAATACTTTGCATTTCAATCTGACATAAATATTCTGAAAGTTAAATAACAATCTCCAGCGCTTCTTTTCCCTCGGAGCGTTCCAAAGGTGCCGATCAGCATTGGTGGTATCAGTTTTTTATGCCATTTGCGTTCAGGTTTTTCACCTTCCTCTTTCCACCACCTCAGCTCTTAATTATGGCTGTCAAACAGAGCACAAGCCAGACATGGCATTTAGCAACCTAATTCTACCATCCTTCTCCTTTTCCATTTCCTTTCCTACAGCATTCACAAATGCCTCTACCAGTGGGTACCTCTGACATTTCCAAATTGCAATTTGACGGTGTCAGGAAGGTTCATGAATTATTAAAATGTCTCAGCATCATAGAGGTTGGAAAATTACATGTAATTTGACAAAACAAGCGCACGCAGAAAAAGAAAACCCCACCCAGGCATTCCCAAATCAAGAGAGCACCTTTAAAACTTTCCTTTGAATTTGCTTAAAAGGCTCAAATAGTAGGAGAGCTGCATGAGTCACTCTCTCTGTGTCTCTCTCTAGAACAGGAAAGCTCGCAGAGGGTGGAGGCATGTCAGCACAGTGTGGTACACTCTAAAATATCAGCTGAAATGACTAGGCTGGAGAAGTGGGAGGACTGATATTAGTCACAGCTATTGCACAGCTCAGAAGATGAAGGCAGAAGGAATTACCGGACAGGCATCTGCCACTCACTCAGCCCAGCCTTTGCAAACACCTATCTGGGCTTAGATCTCTTCATTCTTCCTTTAGAATGCCCCTTCTTCCCTTTCACTGGGACGGAGGTCAGGCCCTTGGCCACACAGAGTGGCTGAGATGGCAGAAGGTGCTTGAGTTCACCACTCAAACAGATCAGCACCTTCCACCCAGCTCAAGCCTTTTGTCCCTTGTCCCCCAGGACAACCCCGGAGCTGCTGCCCTGTCCCAGCTGCACGAGCATGGCAGGATGAGGATCTGTGCAGGGTGCCAGGCTCACAGGGAGCTGTGAGACAGGATTTCCTGCCCTGCTGCAGCCAGTCTGGGTGTCTGCAGGGCACAGTCAGACACACTCTGTGTCTCAGGTCCTGCTCCCTGCCTGTCCCTGCACTCCCAGCACCTGCCCTGCTCACAGACATTTGCTCTGCTGGGCACAACACACACCAGGAACCTGGCTGGAAGTCAGGCTTTGGGATTGCACCAGTAGCAGAAATTAATTTGGTTCAAGAAGAAGGGCAGTGCAGCCTTTGGATGGGGGAATTCCCCAGTTAAAATGGAATAAAGCTGCTTGAACACCAGTCTTTTTAACATGCTGGATGTTTACTTCAGTGTCTGCAGCTGAAGGATTTTAAAGCACTTCACAAACCTCAGCTCACCTCTGTGTGCTCATCTTGTTCTCCCAGTGCATCTGAAACTATTATTTAAACTTACTTTATATGCAGAAAAAGGGGGGAAATTTTTTAAGAAACAGCTGGTGCCACAGCCACAAATGAGCTCAGGATTTCTCTTTCCCAGTTTGTGCAAAGTTCTTGTCCTGCAAAAAATACTGAAGTCAAATGAACAACAGAAATGCGGCTCACACGGCATTGTCTTGTCCTGGGTTGAGTGTGGACACTTCCAGAGTTAATTAGGAGGTTCAGTACATCCCATTTTCCCCAAGCTGTCTGTTTTTGATGGTTTTTAAGTCCAGGCCATGTGCCTGGTGCCAGGTGTGGGTTGTGCTGAGCTGCCCCGGAGGTCCTGAAGTGCCCCAGGGAGCAGGACAGAGGGGAGGGCTCTGTCCTGCCTGGGGTTTGGTGGAGTGTGTCCTTCTCAGCAGCCTCATCCAGAGGTGGGAAGAGGTTTGTACTTGGATGAACTCCTCAATAAACACAAAGCCCAGTTTGCTGTCAGACCCTCTGCTCAGCCTGTCGAGCTTTGCAGGCACAGCCCTTTTATGCAGCTGAATTTTTAACAGAAGGTGTTTCATTAAATAGCCCAGACTCTGTTCTGTGCTGTTTTATCTCCCTGCAGTGCGTCTGATAATCTTATGTACCACATTTAACCAAGCCAGAACTCAAACCTGCAGCAGACCTTCCCAGTTGTCTGTGACTGTCTGGAGAAGTGATTCCCTCAGCCCTGGGAACCATCACGGGTTTATTCTTCCCCAGATTTCAGCCTGTTTGCCACGTGCAAACACTTCCTTTAGCACCACTCCTCAGGAAACATTTCCATGTCAGCTATCAGACCTCTGTCTTTAAAAGGAAAAAAAGAAATCACAATAATTTTCTCTAATTTTCTGGCAAATTCTGAAAATAATGATTGGAATTGTACCATTCCTAATTGGGTAGCTGGGAAGCATCTTAACAGGTGTCAGGAATTCTTAGGTGAGTAAAATACAGTGCTAGTGAAAGTTTTGATAAGTGATCTGTAGTAGCTGATGTTGGGAGTGGAGGTCATTTGGAAATTTTGTCTTATTTTTGGTACTGAACTATGAAAATGGACCGCCTTCTTTGTGAGGGGGTTGCTGGCCACTCATCAATTATCCAGTTGTATAAATACAGTCCTGGTTTCATTTCTGGTTTAAATTGTTCTCATTAGGAGTTACTTACAGGAGGCTGAGATTACCAAGTGATCCTGATGCCGTTTCTCCTGGTGTGGTTTGTCTCTGGTTACTTGTGCTTTGTGAGTCTCTCGAATGGGTTAAAAGTGAGTGGGGCTGTATTTTTAGCAGGTTTCTGACCCAAACATGTGCAGGCAGTTCCAGAGAGAGCTGTGCTGACTGCACTGAGATTTCCCTGCAGTCAGGGAGCAGGTACTTCTCTGGAAATGATTCCCAGCATCTTATTTCATTATCAGACGTAAAATAGGTCACTTTGGGGCTTTGAATTCTGTAGCGAATCTGTTCAGGTGACCTCACAGCAGCATCCACAGCCTGCCCTGGTGGGTTGGAGCAGCAACAATTTCTTCCCAGCATGAACTGCCACTGCCCTCCCTGCTCCTGCTTTGAAGTAGGTCAGGGCTGGGAACTGCCAAGACTGCCTGGACCCCTCATTTATTTTACATTTCGCCTGCAGGATGCAGAGTAGAGAGCTCAGCTCCTGCCTCAGCTCAGGTGCACAGAGCACACCTCTCAAGGGCTCCTGGTGGCCTCCTGCTGCACCTCCAGGAGGGGGATCTGCAAAGATCAGCTCTTGAAGGACTGCTTTCCATCCAGTTGTTTACAAGTTATTATTTTCACCCCGTTCTCTGGCTTTTCCTTGGTTTTCTGGAAGTGCTGCTGTTGTGTGGTCTCTTGGAATAGATGATGGAAGTTGTGTGCCCACATTTCAGGTTGTATTTGGGGCTGTCTCAGTGCCAGGGGGACCCTTAGATCCAGGAGAGTCACCTGGGTCTTTACTGGAGTGTCTGCCACTGAGTTCTGGGTTTTTTTTTATTTCCTTCTCAAATCAGGATGTTCTTTTCACAGCATAACAAGGTAAAAATCACTGGTAAAAACAAGTACAGAATGTTACCACTGTTTTGTTCCTTTTTTTTAATCATAGCAAGGAAAAGCAAAGTTTCCTGTTAGAATAGGTATTCAAGTTTTCCCTAGTGATTATTGGATGCAAACATTAAAGAAAACATACATAACTTTGTCACTGATATGGATGGGATAGTCCCAGGGTACTTGGCAGCTGGTCCTCTCCTTTATTAATGGTATTGCACAATTAGCTATTACACAAAGGTTTGTCATTAAATGCATTTCTAAGGAGGGGAGATTTAATTTTCTCCATTTTATTGGCTGAGGAAGTTAAGGCCTAGAGAAAGGAAGTGATTATTCAGAGGCCCTGGAGAGGAAATTGAGCCCAGGGTTCTGTATAATAGACCATGTAGACAATATAACATGCCCTGAAATACCCATTGCAGCTCAGATATGCTTGTCCTACTCTGCATTCCAGAGGGATAAAATATCTGTTGTGCCCTCTTTAACCAGCTATCCCTCTTGCTTTGGTTCTCCCAGAGCCCCTAAGTGAGCTCAGTCTCCTCTGTGGGGCCATTTTCCAGGATGGAGACACAGAGCCAGACACTGGCAGGGCTCTTGTTGGGCACGGTTTGTCTCCTTTTGTTTCTCTCCCAGGAGCAGACCCAGCAGTCCTGGTCCTGTTCTTGTGGGACTGATCCCACCTGGGATGGCTGTTCTCTGAAATCCAGGGTTGTTGCCTGAGCCTTGTGCCCTCCAAAGCTCATCCCACTGAGGCTGGGGAGGTCTTGGCCATGAACAACTCTGGAATCAGGAGCTGCAGCCTGATTTTCTTTACTGGTAAGAGTCATATCTCAGTAAGGAATCCCCATATTCATTCATTCTTTCAATCCATGGACACCAAAGCATCAGCCACAAAGGATGAGTTAAAAGACAACCTCCCATTGCCTGGGGATCAGGATTGCCATGGTTAGCTGAAGTCAGAAAATGGCATGGGGTGAGGAGGAGGCTTGAGGGTCCTGCAGCTGTTTTCACATCCTCTCTCAAGAGAGAGAATTTCTTCCATTAGTAGCAAGGATTTTATGTGGGAAAACTTGGAAGAAATCAGGTTGCACAAATGTTTGAGGGGTTTGTTTCCCCAGGAGCTGCCATAAGTTGCATTATTGCATGTCATTTTATTCCTTTTTTCTCTCTCTCTCTGGAACTACAAAAGTGACAGTGCTTTAAATGGATTTGCAGCGAGCCATCAGTCACCGTGCATGGAGGATAGATCTCCTGGTTTAGTCCTGCTTGGGCCTCCATAAATCAGCATAGCTCAAATATTTGTGGTTGTCTGTAGGAGATTTATGCAGGTGGGAGCTTAGAGTCAGTCTGTCATTTGTGTGGGGGAAGTGAGAGATGGAAGGGGTTGGGAATGCTGGCTTGCAGGAAGGAAGGATTTATAATGATGTCGTGGATATTTAGGGGCTCCACAGAGACAATTAGCAGGAACCCAGTGAGTGTCCATGTGTACCCAGCTCTGGCTGGGAACAGCCTCTTGTTTCCCTGCGTCATTCTCTGCTTAGCCAGGGAGAAATGACTGTGTGGAAGATTCCTTCTCTGGGATCTGCTTCAGGCTTGGTTTTCTTTTTTGCCTTTTCATTCCCTGAGGTCCCAGGTGTTCTGTGCCTGGGCCGTGCCTGACTTTTGCTGGCATGTGCCCGTCTTGAAATGGGCTCTTTGGGTTAAAAAGCTCTCACAAAGTGTCTCTCTCCTGTCCTACTGAGGCTCAGGTGCCTTTGCTGGTGGTTGTGACCGTGGAAGTTCAGCTGAGCAGGGATGGAGAGGAAGGAGGGGCGTGAGAAAGGTCTTTGAACTGTGGCAGCCAAATCCAGGTCACGTTTGCAGCCACTGGGATGTCGTGACTCCTCTGACCCCAACATGTCACTGGTTTGTGGCAGCTCTGCCCGTGGCCACTGCCTTGGGTGGAGACACCAAAGCTGATTTCCACCAGCTGATGTCCCAACACCTCATTCCTGTGGCATGGACGTGTCCCCCCAGGAGCAGGAATGGCATAACTGGGAGTGCTCCAGACTCTGCCAGTTCATCTCCCCAGTGTGAAGGTCACGGCTGTGACTTCTCCTTCCCCTCATCACCACAGGGATCAGTGATGGGATCAGGGAACAGTCCCTGTTCCTGGTTTAGCCGAGGTTCAGCAGGCACTGGGGAGGCTCCAGAGCCACCATCCAAAAAAGTTCTGCATGTCACATAATACTCACGACTTCTCTAGTCCTTCCTCCTCCTTCTCCCCAGTAGTGAGTTCTGATTCCCCAAATACTTGTTTTGCAGCCCCTGGTTCTCTGTTTCCCCAGTGTTAATTCAGCTGAGCTGTAAATGATGTCCCCAGGGAGCAGTCCCAGCAGCAGGTCTGCAGAGTCCCCAAATCCCACAGGACAGGAGGGGACTCCTCCAGCCACAGAACTCCCAAAATAACACCCTGACCAGGTAACAAATGTCCCCCTAGTTCGTTAAGCCAAAATGGAAACACCCAGGGCTGATAGAGATGCTTTGCCAATACTTTTGGGGGGGAATCAGGACAGTATTAATAGCTTTGAAGTAGCATTGCTGTTCTGGGCTTGTCATGTATCCTATTAAACTTCAGTAAAAATAATTGCCAGGGATGTGTAATATGGAGGGACAGAGATGTGAGTCTTAAATCAGGGTTTTTTTTTTTCTGTTTCCCATCTTTGCCAAGTCCCTATAAATCTTTGCAGTTGTAGAGACAGCCTAAAAGCTGCTAACAGTTCCAACTACAGAGCATAACACTGAATAAGGATAGTTGAAAAACTTCTGTCAAAACTGTGTTTAATGGAAAATAGAGTTTTGATAAAATAGCATTTTCCCCGAAAATAGCTGCTTTCCATGGAGAATGTTAGTTTGGCACTGCAATATTTTGACAGAAATTTTAAAATCTTGGGCTGAAATGTGTACAGCTGTTCAAGTCCGTCTAGTGCCACTCATATTTCTTCACCTCCTCAAATTTGAGGTATTTTGCCAACTCCTTGGTTTTTAACATTGTGGGACTTGGGAGTTTTTGTCAAGCCCACCTCTAGGTTTGTGTCACAGGACTCCTAGTCTTGTGTTTAAAAAGCTGAGTTTCTGTGGCTTTTGAAGTTGGAGGAAAAAAACCCTCTTGAAAATGTGATCCAAGAACATCAGGAATTAGAAATCAAAGGAAGCAGATGAAAGTTTTGTTGCCTGGTTTCAAGTAACTCTCAAGATTTTCCAGCCATTTGAAGGTATTTCTGCCTAAAAAGTGTTGTCCAATATGATTAACTATTTTAAATACATCTCTCTGATGGGGCTTTTTTGCCTTGGTTGGAAATGTATGTTTTGTTAACCAAATTATTTGAGGAATGTTACAAAATACACAGGAAAAGCACAAAACCAAAACCACCCCAATTTTCTGCTGTGAAGTGGATGACAGTGATGTTTCCTTTACCAGGGCTGGTAAAATTTATTGGAAGAGTGATTATAGTGTGTGCTCTTGATCTGTCTGAGCTGTGCTTTGGAGCCCAGAATGGTTGGAGCCAAATCCACTGGAGCAGGTCTGGATTAGGGGAGGGTGGGACAGAGCCCTGAGAGGGAGCAGCTCCTTCTCCTGGGTGGGATGGGAGGAATCTCGTGTTCCCAGCCCTTCCCACTGCTCCTCTCCGGGCTGGATCAACTAAACCAACATGACAGGCAGAAGGTTTGTCCAGCCTGACCTCCTGCCCCAGAGAATTCCTCCTCTCCTGTGCCCAGGCTGAGGAGAACAGGTTCAGTGTGCAGTGATTCCTCCCCTCCATGGCCCAAGGTCTTGTGCTAAGAAGTTGCTTTTTTAAGTAGGATTTATTGATGAGTTTTTTCCCGTTTGCCAATTTTTTTTGAATCTTAGTTTGCTTAACTGTCCCCTGCATAGAGATTGTTCTGTGTCCTTACCAGTCCTTCCCAGTTCTGGGTTTTTTGGATGGGGGAGGAGGGCAGGAGGATGGGGATGTGGACATACCCATAACCTTCCCGTGATGTGGAAGTGGTCTCTGTTTTGTTCTCCTCACACTCTTTGCCTTTCTGAACATCATAGAGTGTTTGTTTTCCTGGAAGTTTTTGTTCCAGCCGGAAGGTGCAGCTGGAATTGGTGTCACTGTGTGTTCAGGTGACACTGTTGTTGTCCTGAGGGCCAAGGGGTGGGATGGGAAACCTCAGGTTCATGGGCAGGCCCCTCTGTTTGGGGTGTGCTTTCACTGGCAGGGACACTTCTTATTCCTCCTCACAGCTGCTCTGGGTTCCTGCCTGGAGACCCCTCTGTAACACCAAAGTGAGGATCTTCCCCAGGGTGTTGGAGTGGGATCTGCAGGTCCTGCTGTCCCTGCTTGTTCCAGGGCAGTGCTGGAGTCAGGGGTGGGACAAAGGGCTGATGAGCTCACGGCTCCCTGGCAGGGGCTCTGTGCTGCTGCTTCCAAACTGCACTGGAATCCCTCCTAGGAAGTGCTGTGAACTCAAATATTCATTTCTGCCATAATGAAGCCCTTTTTTTCAGTTGTTTGCCTGGGCTCTCTGTTCCATGACAGTGCCCAAGTAGCACAGCTTTATTCTGGTGAGCATCTGGAAATCTGAGACTGTGTCCGTACCAGTAAACTCAGGGATGCCTGGGAATGTTCCCAGGAATGTTCCTCAAATGTGGAACATGATACTGTACTACTGAAGTGCTGGAATGTGGCTTGGCAGAATTTTGGCCAGGGCAGGCTGATATTTTTCCCAACTGTTCCCAGGTAAGGTTTGTAGTTGGAGCCCATTCCCAAGAAGTGGATTCTGTCCAGTCACCCAGACTGAGAGACCAGAGAGGTTTCTAATACAGGCATGGGCCGTTCTGTGTCAGCTGCCCTGAAGGTTTGGGGACATTCCCGTGCACATTTAATGCCCTGCTGTAAATATCTGCTACATGATGTTCCAATGTGGCTGAAGCCCTCCCCCCTTCTGCCTTTCCTGTCACCTTTTCACAGAAGGTGGTGGCACAGCTGAACGTGTCTCAGGAGGTTGTTTACATGGTGTTTATTTAAATTCTGCTCCTGTGAGTGTCATTGGAGCTGCCTCTGTGTCAGTGATTTCCTTTGATCAGTCAGAAATACTGATTTTAAAAGGGGTTCACGGCCGTGAACTTTCGTGCAGCAGCGTGTGTGAATATGTGAGAAACTTCTGCACAATATTAATTATTTTGTGATGTGCTGGCTATAAGGAAAGATCAAAGATGTGCTCTCTAGAGCTGTGCCCGTGTGTTGTAGGAAGTTCATGTCCCCAAAACATGACAGTTTTGAAAGCTAATCTGCAAAGAAGGGTCTCAGGTTCACTCCTTGCTTATCTGAGGGTCCAGGAAAAGCAGAGCATTGGCCAATGTAAAATCCAGGCACTTGTAAATTGTAAAAATGAAATAGGTGTGGGCTCAATATACAGAAAGGAGGCTTCTTTTTCTGTATGGATTCTCCAGAAACAAACAGCTACTGTGGATTTTCAATTTACAGGGTATTTCTAATTATTACCTTGATTATAAGTAGTTAGATTCCTAGATAATATATATTTATATATAGCATGTAATTATAATAAGATGATCATCAAGCTTTTGCATGTGCATTCTGAATAATCTGAAATTCGCTTGAGTCGTCAAAATGAATGAACAGTGAGAGCTTCTTGTTGGGGTGTGAATTTGGGGGCTGACTCTGTGTCAGGCTCTGCTAGAACCTTCTCCCTGTGCCAGAGCTGTGCCAGTCCCTGTGCCCAGGTGAGCTCCTGGTGCATTTGGAGCCCTGGGATGTGGCAGGAGCAGGACAAGGCTGGGAATGAGTGTGGAAGTGGAGACCTCCCTGCCCAGGGCCAGCCCCTGCCCAGCTGCTCTCCCAGGAGCCAGGGGGGCTCTCCTGGTTCCCACAGGGATCCCACCCTGGTGTGACTGGGGCTGGCAAAGAGGGACTGGGGAAGAGCCGGGTCTGTCACTGCCACACCGAACTGAGCAGTCTGGGGGAAGGAAGGGAGGGAAGTGCAGCCCCCGTGGGGTGACTCGTGTGGCATTTCACACGAAAATGCCCCAGCTCAGGTCTGGTCAGAGCAGGGAGGGCTGTCCCCAACCTCAGCTCTCAGGGCTTTCCCACTGAGTCACCAGCCAAGTGACAGACGGGGGCACTGTGAGCACTCAGAGCCCAAAATCCCATCACGAGGGTCCTTCCCGTGGGCTCCAGAGCCACATCACACAGCCCTGGGGGTCCCAACCTCCACAGCCCCATCCCAGGGCAGGGAAGGGACGTTTCCCAGCCTCGTTCAAAACCACCTTGTGCCTTGTTGGGGACGAAATGCTTGGCAGGGTTTACAAACCTTCCTGGTGGCTTTTCCCCTGTGCTGGGGGAATTCCCTGCAGGGTGGGGGGAGATGGTGGGGAAGGAGCTGCTCTGTTTCTGTGAAAGCACAAAGAGAAACCAGAGAGGGGCTTTCAAATGAATTTTCAGGTTCATTCACAGCTTGGCCGAAGAGCAGCTGTGGGAAACAAACCTCCTGAGAACTGAAAGAGTGCTCTGAGTCGAGCTCAGAGCTGCAATTCTGCTGTAAAGAAGGGAATTTAAGCATTTCGGTGCTGAGGAAATGAAACTGGGCAGTGCTGTGTTTCACTGGGTGAGAAAGCAGCCCTCTCTGGAGGGTTTGGACTTCGTTACAGAGGAGTTTTCAAGATACAGGAAGAAGAAAGAGTTGTTTTAAATTTCCTTTAGATCTGGCATGTCTTGAGAAGGGAAATATTTTTGCTTGAAATGTCAGTGCTAATCACCAGTGGCTTAATTTAGAGAGGCATTTTTGAAGTTGTTGGGTCTCTGTAGGTGTCACTGAGTGAGCTGGAGAGGGACATGGGTGTTCATTATATGATGAATGAACAAAGATGTCTTCATTGTTGTCCCACCCCAAACCAAAGGGCTCATTTTTGGTGCTGGGATCCTGCTTGGAACTGGTGTTCCATCCCAGGGGACAATATGAAATATGGATCATCCTCCCCTTATGGTTCTTCCCTTTTTAACATAACATAAATTTGCAGGTTCATTTGTTCCAACAGCACCAGAAGAATGAATGGGAACAGACTGTTTGTAAAAAAGCATAATACAGATTTGATTGCACTTTAAAATCAGTGCCATTAGGATCCAGATTTTCAAAGCCTCTCAAGTGCTTTACATCCAGTGGTTCAGAGTGGAACGAGACACCTGTCCGTCTTCCAAAGGTCAGGGATGACTTTATCTCTTAATTGCCACTCTAATGAAGAGGTGGGGTTTTCTAGGGCTGTCTGTGTCTGTGATAACCTCACCTCCCGTGCCCGCCCTACAAGACCTCCCCAGCTTTATCTCTGAGACACGGAGTTCTCTGAATGAGTCTGTGTTTGTTCCCAGCCCGATAAGCAGCACCCTTGGAATATCCCCTGGCTGGGCCGTGTCTCTGACGCAGCAGCCCTTGTGGGGAAGCCTTTATCAGATTAGGGCTTATCAGGCTGCACAAACCCAGCCTGGACACTCCTTGTCTCTCCAGGGTTGCTTTAGAGACCAGTCTGCCCAGGGGTTAACCCAGTCTGTGTTCAGGAACGTGTGTCAGGATGGGTGTGAGCGAGAGGACAGCCCAGGCAGAGGGTGTGCAGTTCCCTTTGGCTGGGCAGGAACGTCCTGAAAGAGGAGGGCTTGAGGGTGGCTGGGTTATCATCTCAGTATGAATCTGCAGGAGATAAAAAGCACGTGATGCTCAAGGTGGGAATAGGCTGTGGTGCTGCATGCACAGCTCGGTGCAAAAACACACACCTGGGGCAGGGGGAGATGCTGGAAGAGGAAATCTCAGTTCTGAAATGAGAAATTCTGTCACAGGAAGATGGTTTGCTGAAGGGAGAGCTCTTGTGCAGATGTGTTGTGAACTCCTCCTAAATCAGATTGAATGCAAGAAGATCACTTAGGTAATGGGTAATTGAAATATGGCATAAGGGCACAGGTAAAATGTTTGTAAGGCCTGAGAAGAGTTTATTGCCTCCATATAAACTGTGATAAATGGAAATGTGGTGTGATGAGGGACTAAGGGCAGGGACAGAGGGACAGGCAGGACATTGGGCCTCCTATTGAGACCCACTGGGATGGGATGGGATGGGATGGGAGACCCTGCACAACTCCCTGAGCAGAGGCA
This sequence comes from Campylorhamphus procurvoides, assembly GCA_013396655.1. Taxonomy (NCBI): domain Eukaryota; kingdom Metazoa; phylum Chordata; class Aves; order Passeriformes; family Dendrocolaptidae; genus Campylorhamphus; species Campylorhamphus procurvoides. The sequence continues at coordinate 27,995 of WBMV01005863.1, read as the reverse complement.
GGAAAAGTCCCCCTTTGTGCCTGGGTTTTATAAAAGTGTCAATGATACAAAATCCAGAGGGTTACAGTAAAATCAGTATTAACACACTGTCAAAACTGTCTGTAACGAGGCTGGTGAAAATAAATATGGAAATCCCAATCTGATTTTTAATTTTTGCAAGGAAACCATTAATGCCCAGCAGGTATTATTAGATCAGGAGAGTTTTTGGTCAGGATTCTCTTTTTGTAGGGAAGAGGAGTTAGTTCCATGCTGTAGGGAGGGTGAGGTGCATCTCATGGCTGCAAGATCTCCAGAAGGTCCTGGAAGTAACAACTGCAAGGCTTAATAACAATAATTGAGGGAGATTATTAGGGGAAGGTGTTTTGTTGAGAGTATTCACTTCCTGGCTGGTTTTCAGAAAATCCAAGTGGCTGCAGCTCTGACAATTACAGGGGATAACCAAAATTAGCACCTGATTCGAAATAATAGTTTTTAAAAATAAGACTTGAAATGGGCACTCTGCCCAAAATCATGCTAGGGGATCCCAAAATTCACAGCAGGGCTCGAGGCTTTTGCTTGAGCTCCCAAAACTCTTATGAGGCTTCAACAAAAGGTGTGCAGGGAGGGAAGAAAAGCCTTCCTGGATGAGCCTGAGCAGTCTGAGCTCAGAGGGGATTTCCACCAGGAGCACAACTCCTGCTTCTTGGAGGTGGAACTCGGGCTCTTTCATCATCTGGTCTCTGGGTGGGTTCATTCTTTCACCACGGAGTGGTGATTTATCTTATTTGATGGAGAAATTGCTATGACAAAATGCTAAAAGCTCTTGCTCGGGGCTATTTTTAATCTACTGTAGGTGAAAGATCAGAACACATTTTTGGAAGATTTATGTGTCATACCCTTGTGCTGTGCTGGGTGGGATAAATGGGAGTTGACAAAATACAGAACACGAGATTTAAACCTTTGCACTCTGACATTCCAAGTCACCCCAACTGTTTGTTATCACATTTATGTTCAGGAGGGGAAGGCTTTGCTCTGGGGGAATCTCAGGTGCTTAGCACAGGTCCAGAAATGCAGTCCTTATGCTTTATTGGTGGTGATCAGTAGTTAAACCTCCTCTCAGGCCTCTGTAGATTTTAGCTCAGGGTATTCTCCAGCAGTTTTCCGTGTTGGTGGTGTTTGTGCACAAGGAACCCATCTCTGCTCTGTGGGGAGGGTGAAGCTGCTGAATGACACTTCAGCTTGTGCAGACTCTGCTGATCCTTTAACAGTCCAAAGTGCTTCCAGCCCTGGGGTCTCTGTTTGGCTGTGTCCATTTCTGAAACAAGAGCCCTGAGGAAGCCAAAAGGCTTTCAGAATCCTGTGACACCCTGTTTTACATCAAGTGTGAAGCAGGGCTGGGTTTCTGTGGCAGGGCTTGGGTGTTCTGCCTGGGTGACACTTCTCATGCAGGGCACTGTGAGAGCCTTTCCAGAAACAGGGATGGAGAGGGGAAAGGGGAGGGAGGGGAAGGGGAGGGCTGGGCTGGCTGCAGGCTCTGACCCTGCTCTGGACAGTGCCCAGGCTGGCCCTGCAGCTCACGGTGTTTCACTGCTTTGTTGCTCCTGCAGGGTCAGGTCCAGGCTTGGGGCAGGGCTGAGACTGTTCCTGCTGGTCCTGTGCAGTCTGTGCCCCTGGAATGACACGTTGTGGTGAGGACACGGCACCAATTAACGTGGGGATTTGCACGTGCAATCTTTTCTTGGGTGAGGAAGTGTCACACAGACTTGGCTGAAGAAAAAAAGAAAGCAGTTTAATCTTAAACTGTAATTGTCATCCTCTGGCTAATGATAAGCAATATTATGGCCTATGTATCAGCTGTAATTAAGCAGTAAGACACAGCAAGGTGTGTGTTACAGAGAGATAATGCAGTGCTTGAGAGCCAGTGACCTGCAGAGCACATTGTCCCCCAGCTGCACCAGCCCACGGTGTCACCTCGTGCTCCAGGTCCACTGTCCCCTCTGCCCTGCCTGCAGGCTGCTTTTGGGGGCAAAAGTGGGTTGTGTCATAGGATTTTTTAAAAGGCTTCTTTTTTATAGCAGTCCATTCGTGCACATGAAACAAACCAGTGTGGAATGTTGCAGGGCATCATTCCCTGGAGCTGTGGGAGATGGGCATCACTTCAGGGGGCGTGGTGGGCAGGGAAGGTCCCACTGCTGACCCAGCCCCAAACCAACAGCAGCTCCTCCTGTGCTCCAAGATCTCCTCTTGTTTCCAAGGGTAGCAGAGGGAGCTTTGGGGTGGAACGTGGTGTTAGATGGAACTTGTTTCAGAGCAGGATTTTGGAGTTTGGTTAGCACTGAAGGCTGGGAGTGTGGAGTTCATACTATTTGTACCAAACCTTTCTGGGGAGGTGCTGCTGCCCCTGGGAATGTCCTGTGCAGACCCAGCAAACTCTGGTGCTGCAGGAGGGAAATCCAGGGTGGCCCCAGCACCAAACTGAAGGGGCTGAGAGCACCTGAGTCCTGGTTCCTGAAGGACTATCCATGGTTTCATCTGATGTCTTTTAGCCAGTAATTGCCAGAACAGGATATGTATGGATTGATTTCCCAATTTGGGGATGATGTTACCTATTGAAATGGGTGGATACCTACTTAGCTAAATTTGAGCAGGTCTATCCTCTTGTATCCTGAGTTGTGCTGTTTGTTGTCAGAAGCAGAGTTTGGTTCTGGGGGCTGGGATGGCACTGAGCCCGTCTGGGCCCTGATTTCAGTGGGTGTCCTAGATATTACTGCATTAAAAATATAAATAAATCGAGCTAGGCTTAATACCAGAGCAGAGAGACAAGGCAGGGGCCAGAGCCAGCTGTCTCTTGCTCCGAGTCCTCTCCCGGGTGTGAGTGCTCCTGATTCCAGCTGTGCCCTGGAAATGCCTCTCCGTGGCTGGGGATAATCCATTCAGAGCAATTACAAGGCATCCGTCACCAGCAGGGCCTGAGCCACGGGCTGCTTAGCTGGGAGAATTGATGGCAGGGAGGGAGTCAGAGCCTCTCACCAGGGTCATCTCCACATGGAATTGAGCAGTGTGGGATCCCCTGTGGGCACAGGGGCTGTGTGAGTGTGCCCAGGCTGGGCAGGGCAGTGGGAGCTGCTGCTCCCAGGACACTTCCTGGGCACCCACCACTGACAGCAGGACTGGGGTGGGCACAAGTTCAGAAATTCCCTCACAGAACCTTTTATCCAACAGCACCAGGTCCAGGTGGGAACCTCCTGTCTGCTCATGGTCTTTATGTACCATCCCACATTACTTTTCCAGTGTAGCCAAAATCCTGTCCCAGTTTTTACATGCAGAGGGTTGTAGAGAAAGCAGCAAGGCTGACATCAGCAAAGATGCAATAATTGCACACTGCAGAGCCAGGACTAGTAAAACTATTGCTGAGAATTGCTGCGTGTGTTGAATCCCTTGGCACTGCAGGGTAATCCTGCCCTGGGAGCTGCTGGAATTTGGGGCAGAGCGTTTGGGGGTGGGTTTATCATGCAAGGAAATGTAACACGAGGGGTTTGGTGCCTTACCCTCATCAGCCCATCTGCTTTTCCACTTACCCCATGGGTTGGAAGGGTAACTAAAGTAAATTTGACTCTGGCTGGTCACTCGCTCTGCACAGCAGGGCTGGAACCCAGGGCTGGATTTAGGAATGCTGAAAGGCTTTACTGCCTGGGAAGTGACGCTGCCTTTGCTAACACTGCAAACCATGGAGATGTTGGGGGGTCATTCCTGCTGGGACCATGAGGAAACAGGAATGTAGATCCATGGAGGGCACGGCAGGGACACTGCAAAGGAGGATCCCTTTGTGCTGCCTGAGTTGGTCCCTCCTGGGCAGTGTCAGTGCCGTGTGTGGTACCTGGTTGTGTCCTGGGCTACACGAAGGGAGGGGTTTGATGACCTTTATTGGCAACCAGCCAGCAGAGGAGTTTCTGCTGCAGGCCTGGGAGTGAGTCCTGCTGGCAGCTCAGGGAGCCTCTCAAACCCCTGTGAAGGTGAAGAGTTCATAAAGGTCTCTGTGTGAGCTTTGCAGCCAAGATCACAATGGTCACTCAAGCTCATGGTCTTTACAGAAATGAGATTTTGGAGCAAATCTGACCTCCTTTGAAGCTGCAAAACCTCATTTTCCTTTGACCCCTGCAGGTTTCCTCTTGTCCCATATTGTTTAACAGGTCATAGGTGTGGGAGAGGGAAGAGCAGTCCCTTGGGATGACGGTGGGAGGGCCAGAGGGCTGGGAGAGCTGGGCCAGGAGGGTTCTGGGGAAGCACTTGGAGCATGAAATGCTCCCGGTTCCACACTGAGGAGCCAACTCCACAGGAAGCCAATAGAGAGGGAAATTGAAAACAACAAACCAGAACCCCCCCAGATGCTGTGCAGGACAATCCAGCTCAGCCAGGCCAGCCCAGTGGAAACCCTTCCCTCCCAAAGAAAAGTGTGTGGGACTTTGCACTGCGCTCAGGTAGATGAGAGTGCTCATCAGCCAGCTCATAAAAATTCCAGTGGTGTGTAGGTCACACAGCTGGGTCTGCCCAGAGCTGTGCCCTTCCCTGGCAGTGCCTGGAGCTCCCTGAGATCACAGGAGCTCTCTGGGGCCTTTGCTGCTGCCCTCATTCCTGGTGTTTTCCAGGTGTTGTGTCCCTTCCCTGCAGGATGTTGTTCCTTGAATATCCTTTCAGCAAACACGGGAACACAGAACTGTCTGGTTTGGAGCCCACGGGCTGAACAGGGGCTCTCACTTCATCCCAAATCCCTCAGAGCTCCTCCCTGCTCCCTGTGGAGCTTCCCTGTGCTCCACCTGCCAGGTCTGGAGAAGGGGAGCTGCTCGTGGTCCGTGGGAATGGCTGAGGTGCTGTTGTTCAGCCCCCGATTCGGGTATTTTGTGGCTGTTCCAGCTGTGCCCCACACCAGGTTTGGGTTTGCTGTGCCCAGAGGGAGCAGGGCTGGGTTGTCTGTGTTGTTTCCCCATGGCTGGGGCACACCAGCTGTTGAATAACACATGAGGAATTCCTTCTTCAGGTCTCAGGAAATTGGATTTTTATTTCTGATCTCCAGCAGCAACTTTGTGCTTGGGTCAGTTCAGCTCACTCTGCTACTGAGCAGGTTCAGGTCTCATTCCTAGTGTTTTGGGTGTTGTATTAAGTAAATTGAAGTTATTGTTGGCAGTTAAAATACAATTATTATTAATAATTTAAAATAACTTAATTTGGAAATGAATAAAATAATAACTGTTGTTATTTTCAAACCCCAGTTACCCCCTTAACCATAAACACACGCCAGCTTGGCTGCTCTTCACCAGTTTGTGTTGCTGCACTCAGAGATCCTTTGTGATGGGAGTACAGAATAATAACATTTCCAGCCTCTGCTATGAAGTTTTATCAATCCAAATGTGGTTTTGTATTTTGTAACAGGAGTTCCATGACAAGTGCCTGAGAAGGAGCATCAGGAGAGGTTGTTCATCTCTGCAGGGCCCAGCTGTGCCCTGGCCACAGGTCTGGAGTGATCACAGAGATCCCACACAACGCTGGGCAGGGGGAATTTTGGGGGCAATTCTGCTCCTCGTGTGCAGGATCTGGGCAGCAAATTCCTCCCAGTGTGCTGCTTCTCAGCAAAGAGAAACAGCTCTGTCTGTCAGCTGCACCTGAACCACCGAAGGGAACTGTCAGTGAGCTTTTCATTTCAGAACCCCAAATCCCAGGACGTGGATGGGAGATGGGCCATGAGAGCCTTTGGAAAGAGCAGGACCCGTGTTTGGGACACAAACCCCCACCCCTCGGAGAGCAGGGCTGGCTGAGTCCCAGGTAAGGAGCACAGATTGATTTTTCAAGCCCTTTGCTCATTCTCTGCCTTTTCCACTGCTTCACAGGGGCACTTCAGCACCATCCCAGGACTGTGGAAATTCTGCAGCCACTTCCCAGAAAACCACGAGAATGACTCTGACACGTTTCCATCTTCTGCTTTTTGCATTTTCCCCTCTTGCATTTCTTTTCCTCTGGCCTGGACCAAACCTGGCCGTGCTCACAATTCCCACTATCCCAAGGACACTTCACTGGGTGTTTTCTGGGATATGCAGGGACAAAGTGCTGCCTCGACACGGGTCAGTCCCAGTCAGGGGGACGAGACCCTCAGCAGGCACAGGAGGCTCCAAAAACAGCCCAGAGCTCTTTGCTTTTCTGGACAAACAATTTTATTTTCGGTAATGCGTCTATACACTGTACATTCAGTCACTGTGGTATATAAGCATAGCTATTTTCATACATAATCTCATAAAGTCCTTTATTTTACAATATTATCTGCATCGGGGGAAGGGGATGTGGAAAAGGGGGTGGAAAAGGACTATCAAGGTACACAGCGAAATAGATAAATATGCCAAGCTTTTTTCTTATTTTTTTTTAAATCAGGCATTTATAAACAAGAAAGCATACATTACTTACATAAAAATAGTTCTAGAATAGTAGAGTAAGTCATAATATTGTCATTAGCAGCAGCATAGGAGAGACCAGGATAACAAAAATGTGCTGAAATGCTATTGGCTATTATAAATGTAAAGATTTATTTTTCTTCAATTGAAAAAATGTCATTTCTGTGAGTTCTTTTGATTTTAAAAAAAAGAACAAAAAACAAAAACAAACCAAAACCAAAACAACAACCAAACCAACAAAAAAAAAAAAAACTTGTCTCTAAAACACATGGACTGCTGAGAGGGCAGAATGGAACAAAATCAACCTTTTGGTAATAAAATACTTTACAGTGAAAATAAGGACAAATAAAATGCAAATGATGGAGAAAGGTTTATATAACCCACATGGAAAACTTGCAAAAAGATTTTGTTTTGTTTTTTTTTTCCTAACAGACAGCAAAGGTTCTTCTCAGTTAAAAACACAACTCATAAAACAAGACAACTACCAGGTAAGAAAGAGTTTTGAAAAAGTAAACACCATATACACTTATAATACAACAGTGTAAAATGAAAAAAAGTATTTACATGTTGAATTTACTTTTAATGTTTTTTTACATTGGCTAGTTCTGTTTGAAAAGCAGAATATTATGTATAGAGTTAGCTGCTCCATAGATATGAATGTTATTGCTGTTGGTTTTTTTTCCCTTCGTTAAGTCTTCTTTCAGTAATAGAAACAAGGAGTAATTAAACTGAATATACAAGTAGTAATATATTTGTAAGTACAGGGAGAGTCAACAGCCTGTATGAAACACCTCTTCTCCCTTGGAACTTCTTCAAGGAAACTAAAGCACAGATGAGGTGGGAGATGTGGCAGGTCCTGCCCTGGGAATGCGGCAGGGAGGGAATTCAGGGGGGCTGCAGCCTCGGGAATTACACACAGAGCTCCCTCCCTCCCTCCTCTCCTCCAGCCCCTCCCCAGCCCCCTCACACAGCAGCGTCTCGGGGCTGGCACTGGGGGATCTCTAATGATTCGGCATTAGAAATACATTTTATACTCTGCAGAAATAACAATTTTATTGTTAAATGTGTTCAGGAAATGTCCAGTAGTTTCAGCCATTCCCTCTGAGCCCCTCCTGGGGTTTGGCTGCTGCTGGACAATCTTCCTTCCTGCTCTTCTTGCACCTTATTTATCTTACTGATTTAAACTTGAATTTACAGAAATGGCCTTTCACTCCCAAGGACCAAACACTGTGGAGTCTCAGGCAGGGTGAGTTCATCACTTGCTGGGTGTTGCCCTGCTGTTACAGCCAATGGCTGTAACAAAGAAATGGGAATTTTGGGGACTTTTCCTGCCCCCCTTTACCTGTGCAGGCAGGAGGGGCTGGGTGGGCTGAGTTCCTGCTGGTAACAGTATTTCCTGCTCTGTTTGTCCTCTGAAAATCCTGCAGCTTTCCTGCCTTCAGGAGGGTGGGAACCTCCTGCCCAGGGCTCAATCACTGAGCTCCCCTGGACACACAGAGGGAACTACAGGTAAGAGAGTGGCTTTCCTGGGGAAAAACACCTGGAGATGGACCTTGCCATTTTTTCTGGAGTTATAAGGGGAGAGACACGGTAAAGGATGGGGGGAGAAACCCAACCAGGCAGAATTTCCAAAGCCAGGAGTGGGGACAGGGCTGTTCTCTGTGTAATTTCCCAACACAGCAGCAAAGCAGAGCACGAGACACTTGAAATGCACAAAAATGATCAACTACAGTTGTTTAGTTTCCCTTGAAGAAATAAGTGGATAATACAGATCTGGAAATCATAAGGCTGAGAACATTTTTCTGCATACTGCATAACAAAAGAACCCCTTTACATAAGACAGTAATAATGCCCATTAATGACTATATGGCAGAGTTTAATCCATGCATATGATTTAATAATCGCAGAAAAAAACATACAAAGAAAATAAAACCCCACATAAAAAAAAACAAAACAACAAAAAAACCTGCTCAAGCATAATCAAAATTCCTTTTGCATTGCACTTTAGGAGGAGATCTGCACCTCGAGCCAGTCTCCAGCATCCCAAACACACAAGGGCCAACCCCAAATCCACACACAGGGTCAGGGCACTGACTGGCTGTGACTGTTTCTTGCTCCCAACAGTTTTACATTGTCCCAGTAATTCCACTCCTTTCGTGTTTCTTCTTTTTTTGTACCTAAAACATATATATGAACTCCTTTGTTAATGCTCACAGTTACTATAATGGTTATTATAATGGTTTCAAGGAAACAGCTCTTGTTTTAAAAAAAAAAAACAAAACTCTCTAATGTACTGGAAGTAAATACTGTAATTTTAGGATTGGAAGCCGCTTTCTGTCTACTGGGAAATAATTTTGACGCTTACATATTTTGCATTAATGTCCAAAAGCAAATAAAGGTAACTGGAAATATGTTTCTTCTTTTAGAGTAACTTCTGGGTATGATGATGCATAGGGAGTTCTCTTTTTTATTTTTCTTTTTTTTTTAATCTTTTTATTCTTTAAGGTAAAGAAGTGTCAGCATCGCCTAGAGAAGATGCTGAGAGGACAAATGAGCTGGAAGGCACATCTGCAGCCCCAGATCACATTTTCACGTTTGAGGGTCTGAGAGGTGAGTGTTTATGGGTGAAAATAACTTTTCTTTTGATCAGTAAAGCACCAGCTTTTATTTATTAAGCACTTTGGGGAGCATCTTTGCTGCTCCCCCACTTGGGTCAGAGACACAGCCACAAAACCAGTTCTGGTGAATTCCTGCTCGGGATTCTGGACCTGCTGGATCCTCCTTCCTTAAAGAGAGATGCTGAGGGGAGGTGGCAGTGGTGGCAGGTTGGGTTCATGGTTTGCACAGCTGTTAGGGCAGAATCTAGAATGCTTGACTTTAGAAACAGGGAATAAAATGCAGAGTAAGATTCTGACAAAGTGCAGGGTTTTTTTTAAAAAAAAAATATATAAAAAAAATCAGCACCACCCCCAAGGCAGTGATGGCTCTGTTGTATCCTGGGGCTGCGGCTTGGATCCCAAAATTAAAGTAATCTGTCTTTTTAAAAACAAAAAGGTTAAAAAAAAAGATGTAGGCTTATTCACAGCAGCAAGAAGGGTGGTGGTGTGTTCTGTAGTATCCGAGAGCTGCTCCTCCCCTGGCACAGCTCGGCAGGGAAGCAGGAAATATTGAACTGGGGGCAAGATGGGGCAACAAGATGGATTTTCCAGAGAACTGAAAGCTGAAGATTTCAGAATGACTTCAACACAGATGTCTCTGCTTTGTTCCTCTACCAACTGCTCATCCATTTCCTTCCTTTCTTCCTTCCCTTGCCCGAAGCCGGAGTGCTGCTGGGTGAGGTCTCTGACAGGGGCTGCTCTGCAGGGCTCTCAGTCCAACACCTCCTCCTTCCCCACCCCTGCACACTCCTGCATCTTCCCTTCTTCTCGTGCTCAGGGCAGGAAATTAAGATCATTCTTTCTAAGGAAAAAAATCAACTTGGAAAAAGCACTCTGAAGTTCCCCCACCCCCCATGTCGGGATGGAACGGCGCTGGCTTCCGAGATGGCTGCAGAACTGCTCCTGGCATGGCATCCTCACCACGGAGGGGCTTCTGCACAAAGGAGCCCAAAGCCTATAAAGTCAGTAAAAATTGTGCATCGAAGGTTTGTTGGGGTTTTTTTTTGTGTTTTTTTTTTGTTTTGCTTTTAAAGGTTCATTATAAAAATCGTGTTAATTTTTTTTTTTAATACCAAGTCTGTGTAATGAATTATTTTAAATAGCTTATAAGAAAAAGTTGGTTTGTTTTTTTCAATTCCAAAATGTTCCAACAGGCAGAAGGGCACAAACCCCTGCCCTGCTCTTCTTGGACTGTGGGTTCAGCTGGACCACGCTGCGTGCTTGGAGTTTGCCAGTAGAAAATTTGCTGTGGACTGAAAAGTATTTTGTTTACAAACACTTTGTGTTTTCTAGGCACAGTAAGATGTTGTGCTATATGGATTGGGGGGGAAAAAAAGAGGCAGAATTCAGTGCTTCTGTTCTAGAGAGTAACATTTTGCCTTCCAACTTGTGCGAGTCCCCGTTGCTGCCGTGTGTGCCGCTCACACACTGCCAGCCCTCGCCCTCCCTGTGCCGGCGCCGCTCCGAGCTCTGCTGGGCCTGCCTCAGTTCTCCAGGGGGCTCGAGGTGCTCTCACTGCTGGGCTGGCTGCTCGACTTAGGCCACAGTTGTTCCTGAAGTTCCTTCACCACCTTCTCCAGGTGCTCCCGGGCCTCCCTCTCGTGCAGGAGGTCGGCGCGGAGCTGCTCCCGGTCGGCCTCAGCGTGCTGGAGCTTCACCTGCAGGTCCTCGATCTGCAAACACAGGGACACTGTGAGAGGCTGCTCTGCCCCACACCTCTGCACAGGGGACACAAGTGACAAACCCTGCACCTCAGGCATGAGATCATTGGGACTGAGGTGAGGAAGGAATTCCCCGCTCCCAGCTTTTTTCCACACTAAGGAATTCTTGCGCTATTCCTTAGTTCCAAACCATCCCTTCTTTAGGCAGGAACAGCAGTTCAGCAAAGTAACCCCTGTCTGCACCAGGGCTTTACTGTCAGAGCTGTTACAATGATTATTAATACCAGTGCCCACAAATGTCCTTGTCTGCCTGTGGACCAGACTGAAGTCCCTGCAGTGTCCCCAGTCTGTCCTTCCAGCTCCAGCAGGACCCAGAGCTGCCCTTGGCCTCCTCAGTCCTCCTGTTTGTTACTGACAGCAAAGGGGAGAAAAATGCCAGGATCTGAGGGTGTAAACATTACAGAACAGCCCCCTTTGAAATATGCAATTTTAGCAGTTATCAAAGATTGCCATTTAACAAGGGAAAGGAAACCTCTCATGTTTTGGGATAAAATGAAGGCATCCATGTTTGGGCCTCAGTATCAAGGTTATAAAAAAGAAGCATAAACCACAGATACTCAAAATATTTAAGCTTAACAAAGACATTTCCACCCTGAGTGTTTTCTCTTCTTTCCTCTCAGCCTTGCCTGCTGCCCTTTCTCTCAGACTGAGCCTGTCTAGAGAATTGTGGTTTCCTCAAAAACAGTAAGTGATGAGCACAAAGTGACAAACTTCCTGTTGCGCTCCAAGTTGTATTTTAAAATTTCCTACATGACTTAAGCACTTCAGTCACAGTGGTGTGTTACAGAAGTCAGACTTGGGAGTGAATTACCTGCAGCATGTTTGTGCTCCCAGCTGTGCCAGCCCTGGGACAGGAGCTGCCACAAGCCCTGTGCCCAAGCACAGCTGTGCCACAGATATTTGCCTCCTTGAGTTGTTTGTGATTTTAGTCTTTCAGCTCAGGAAACCTCATTTATCCCTTCCCAAGGAGGGGAGCATTAGGGGACTGAAGCCCCCCGTTGCCACAGACTCTGGTGCAGCCCCAGTGCCCAGAGGGGACACACCTGGGGCACGCCCAGCCCTGCCCTGTTCACCTGCCCTACTGGTGCCCCAGTTCTGTGCCCTGGGAACAGCCAGCACCGCCCAGGCAGCAGCTCCTGGTGTGGCTCTGTTTAGTCTGGACACCCCTTATCAGTGAGACATCCTGTGATGCTGGAGAGGAAGCCCCACATCATTTCCTGCTCCTGCTCAGACGTGTCTCAGCAGCTCAGGGGCCACTCCCCTTCCCGTTATCAGAGAGCCTCTGCCTGCCAGGGCTTTGCTTTTCCTCTTCCCCTCCTCCCTTAAAGCCACCACACCAAACACCTGCAGCTCCCATGTCCCACAGGGTCCTGCCCCAGCAGTGGCTCAGGTGTTCCCTGGGCACAGTGTGACCCTGGTGGAAGGTGCTGGGGAGTTTAAATTCATAGAGGTTAAACCCAGCCCCCCGTGCCCTGTTTTTGGGAGCCCTGGCTGAGCAGTGATGCAGCTCCCAGCCTGGCTGTGCCCAGGAAGGTGCTAGGAGTGGGGGGCACTGACTGGGGCAGGTGGCAGGAGTGGGGGGCAGTGGGTTGGGAGGGCAGAGCCCCTGGTGCTCTCACCTGTGCCGAGTACTTGGCGCGCAGCCGGCCGGCCTCGCAGCCCTTGTCGCACACTCGGACCTGCCGGGCCTGCTCCAGCTCCCGCTTCAGCCGCACCCGCGACTCGTTGGCCTCCTTCATCTTCTTCTCGTTCTCGGCCCGCAGCCGCTCGATCTCCTTCCGCAGGTTGCGCTTGGCCTCGGTGGCTTCTCGCAGCTTCTCCTTCTTGGCCACTCGGAGGAACTCCAGCTCCTGGGACATGGGGAGGGGTGAGGTGTGAGCAGGGGGAGCCACAGCCCATCCCCTCCTGCTGCTGGTTGTCAGCTCAGGGCTGAACCCCGCTCTGGACTTTGTACAAGCTCTTTGCCTTTAAATCCCCGGGGGGTTCCTGCACTCCAGCCACCCTGAAGGGCTGGCTCACAAAAAGCTCGAGGGTACAGCCACATTTTGCTTTGTCAAGCAGAATGGCTGCGACCATCTGGGCCTGAATAAAGATGAAGTGCTGCTGGAGAGAGCTCCCAGCAACGTGCTCTGCTCTGGCACCACGTTCCAAACCCTCCCAACTGCAAAGGCTGGGCTGGAGCTGGAGCCACTGAAGATGCACAGCGTGGTCAGTGCAGGCTGTGAGTGTCCTCTGTGCACAGCAAAGCTCCAGAGGAGAGGTCACAACTCCCTGCAGAAACCAGAGCACTTCCATTTTATCAAGCCCCCCAAAAATCCACCTAAGGCGAGCAGGAAACACAGACTGTCTGTCTTTCCCAACCCTGGTGGGCTGTAGGTGAGTGCTGGGAGCCCCAAGTCTCCTGGCACCCAGCCCATGGACTGCTCTGTCCCAACAGCTGGAGAACTCCAGGCTGCCTGGAGCTGAATGGAAACCACGCTCTGCTCTGGGAATTGCCACTCCCACTATCCAGGATCTCCACAGGAGCTGCTGCCTTGGAGTCTAAATCCAAGAAAGAGCCATTAATTGAAGGGATAATGATAAGGAACCTCAGGGTACTCGGGAAGAAACTCCTGACCTCTCATAACCCATGTCCATCGTGAGCACAGGACTGTGGCTCACAGGTCTGTCTCCTAAATGGTTAAATTAGAAACTGAAGATCTTTTTTTTTCCCCCAGAAGCAGCATTTCCTCCCTGTCCAGCACCGGTCTCTGTGCAGTAACAGTGCAGGCAGGGCATGGGAAATGCACTTTGACAATCTCACTTCCCAGCCAGGCCATTGTTAGCACGGCCCTGCCCCTGGAAGGGCACACACAGCCCTGGGAAGGGCACACACTGCCCCCCCTTCTGTGTGTGGCACTGGGAACCCACAGCTTCCCAAATGGAAAATGATGCCCACACACCAGAGACCCTCTCCCCCTGACAAGGGGCTTGGTTTAACACCTCAACCCTCAATCCTGCTTCACCAGCTGCCTCAGGTAATTCCTGCTCTAAGTACACACTATTTAGTTTAGGTATTTAAAAATTAGCTTTAAATATGCATTACTTTATAAAAGTTTACTTTTAAATACATAAAATAAACTTGTGCTTTGCCTTTAAATCCCCGAATGAAGTGATTTGCTCAAGGTAACTGAGAACAAGCCAAAGAGCACCAGTGCTGGTTTTGTGTCTCCCACACTCCATCAAACCAGGTCCTCATTTACACCGTCCCATGGATTAGTCCCAGCTTGGGAACAGCTCCACAAATCTCCACACTGGCTGTATCTGCTATTTCTCTATGCTATTTTGCTCCAGCCCAAATGAAAACCAGCTCACCCATCACTCTGCTTAGCCAGTGCTGACCTGGAGCTCTGTCTGACCCCTCTGAAACAACCCATGTACCCAGGACTTCCAGAAAGAAGGAGCTGCTGCCCTGCCTGGGGCCAGGGGGATGCCTGACAAAGACCTCAGTTCAGGGGGGATGCCTGACAAAGACCTCAGTTCAGCTGTGGCCAAGTCCCAGAACACCCTCCCTCAGCTGGGGCACGGCAGGGTTTTCACAAAGCTTTTAAAACTCCAGCTAAAGCCTCCAGAAATGTTTCCTGTTCAGTGAAATGAAAACAAAATAAACTCTGCTGGACTAGAAGACTTTTTCAGTAATGAAAAGATGTTGATTTTGGTAACCATGGATTTATAACCCAAGGAAAAACAGGTGGAAAGCTTAAAAACATAGGAATGGTTCCTGCGCTTTGGTTTCCCGGCTGGATTTACAAACAGAGCCCCAGCAAAGGCTGTTGCTGTTTGGGAAAAAGGAGGCAATTCCCTCTTCCCAGGAGGGTACCCAGGAGGGGCAGGGCAGGGCAGGGCAGTACCTGGTGGAGGCTGCGCTTGGCCTGCAGCGCCGCGTTCAGCTTCTCCTCCTGCTTCACCCTCATCTTCACCACCTCGTGCAGGAACTTCTCTTTGGCTTCTTTCGTGTCCAGGCCACTGTCCAGGGCCTGCCTGAGGTGCTCCAGCTCGGCCTCCAACCCGCTGCTGTGGGGGTCAGGATGTGCTGCCACCTCGTAGGAGCTGCTGATGGGCACTGGGGGCTGCATGCCTGGGGAGCTCATGTCCTTGGCAGAGCTGGAGGAGGTGAAGGATGGGGAGGAGAGCGAGGATAACGAGGAGGTGACTGGAGAACAGAAACATTGAAACAGTCATTGAAAAATGCTGAAAATTAATACATGTATTATAGACAACTCATATATATAACTCATATTTAAGAGCTGGATCCTTGTAGGTCCCTTCCAACTCAGCATATTCTGTGATACATATTTAATATATATATTATATAGCTTAAAATATGCTGAGAGCCTTTAATACACTTTTATATATTGAGTGTCTCTTTTGAGAGACACTCGATATCCAATTACAAAAAATGAAAGAAAATAAACCCCAGCTCATTTTATACTGTGATACTTGAAATATGACAAAAAAGCAGCCCTGACTTAAGGGACCAACTCGCAATTTGTTTGAATTGTGACTGTGCAATTCATGTCACTGAAGGCCTGTTGAGGTTTCAGGCTCCCAGAATCCTCTTTCAAACACCACAGAAGCTGCAGAGTGAGAAATGCAGCACCAAGAAACCAAAGCCAAGGCAGGCACAGCCAGCACTCACATTCTTCCCTGGTTTCTACTTCAATTTCTGCCTCGGACTCCTTGTCCTCCTCGGGGGCTGGGGCAGCAGCCTCGGGCACGGGCACGGGCTCGGCGTGTTTCCTCTTCCTGGGCTGGGCAGAGCTCAGGGAGTCGCTGCCCCGGGACACCACGGTGGCACACGGGGGGTTGCTCACCACCTTCTGCTGGGCTGGGGGGGCCAGAGCCACGTTGGGGGCCACGGCGCTCTCAAAGCTCTTGTAGGAGTAGAAGCTGATGGGGAGGCAGAAGGGAGGGGAAAGTTGTCATGGTCTTGGCTTTAAAAGGATTCCCAGTCTGTGTGTTACACTGGAATGATGGTTCCACTGGTCTGCTCTGAGAACCTGCCTGTGTTGGTGTGGGCTCTCCCTGAGCCTGGGGAGGATGGACAGCCCTGGGCACCCAGCTCAGCAGGGAGCACATTCCCAGTGCCACACAGCCCAGGAGCACCAGAGAGGTGGCATCTCCCAGAGCCTCAGGTCACAGTGCTGTTCCCTCCTGCTCTTCACGCACCGTTGTTTTACCCAACTGCACATTGTGCTCCTGTCTACCCACAAATGTTCTGAGAACTCAAAAAGCACTTCCTTAAGGAAAACCATTGCCTGGAAAAGCATCTTCCCAAGTGCCTGTGTGTAAATGCACAGGTGGAACAACCAACAAACCTGTGCTAAAGAGCAGCAATATTGGAACATCAAATATGTAGAATTTTGCAAAAAGCATAGCAAAGACTTTGCATCTTCCATTCAGCACCTACTACATGATGTGTCTTCAGTCAGGTGTTAAAATTTCTCCTGAACCTGCTGAAGGTGGGTTTTTCCCCAGAGAAATCAGCCACATTTCCCACAGGGATACCAAGGGCATATCCTTACACCAGATTAGCTCTTCTCTCCCTACTTAATTTAAAAATAAGGATGTGCTGGTGGGCTTTTTTCCTTCTATTTTCATTTTCTTTAATCAATGCCTGCAGCTCCTAAGAAACTTGTTCCTAAAGCAGCAAAGTTTGTTCTCCATAATGCTCCCTGAAACACCTGCCACTCGAGTCAAACTTTCCAAAGGCATCATCCCCCTCAGGCAGAGCTCTGGCACAGGGATTCTTCACCCCGAACAGCTCCAGTCTGGCACAGGAATGTCCAACTGCCCTGACCCTTTCTGTTCTCACCAGGACCCCTCAGTCCCACCTGCTCTGGGTGATTCATCCCTGTCCATTCCATGATGTTCCTGCCCTGGAGCAGGACGTGGCCCAGGGTTTGGAGGGGCTGAGGAACCTCCCCTGGCTCTCCCACCCCCTGTGCTCTGCCAGATTCCCCAGGACCAGGGGCACCCAGAGGGGGTGGGAAACTGGGAACACAGTTCATGTCATGGAGCTGCCACAGGGACCACGGAATGGGATGGGAACTGCTGGATGCCTGAGACAGTGACCCCATTTCCTTTGAACAGCAAAGCCCAACAACTCTGGTGACTGTCCCCCACCCCTCCACAGCAGCCTTGCCTTCCCTCCACCCTTTAATGGCAGGTTTCACCCAAGGAAACCTATTTAATGAACACACAAACTATCAGTGCTTGGTTTCCCTTCTGCAAATGCAACCCCTGCAGGTGGGAGCAGTGAGAGAGTGACACAGCAGTGCCAGGGACACCCAGCAGGGCCAGGGCCGTGCCCACCCTCTGCCCATGACCCCCCCTGTGCTCACCTGTCCCGGATGAGGGTGGGCAGGTGGCTCGAGAGCTCCTTCTCGGCGGCCGACACGGCGGGGGACCAGGGCCGGAACGCCGAGAGCCGCTGCCGGGGGTGCACACACCCGATGCTCTGCGGAGACACAGGGACCACCAGAGGCCTTGACTTCCAAGTCCAGGGCCACCACAGCCCCCACCATGTCCCCCACCACGTCCCCCACCCCGTTATCTCCACCGCTGCTCCCCCTGGCCAGGACCTGCTCAGCTGTGCTCCTGTCAAACCTCACGGGGGTTTTCGGGCCAACAAGCTCTGTGCAGTTCCCAGGGACCACAAGGAGCTCCTGAGTCTCACAGGATCCCCAGAGCTCAAAGGCACGAGGGAATTCCTGACTTCCCTGGCACAATCCAGGTCAAGGAGTGCTGGAGGGTGGTGAGGAAACAGGGAGGACTGTGCAGCTCAATGCACTAGGAAAAGGGGGGGAATGGTATGAACTTAGGAAACCTGGGCAAGTTCATTCTCATTTTCTCCCCGTTTCTCCACTCCAGAAAGTGATGCCATGTGCTAATTTGATCTCTAATTACAAAATACTCAACAATCACCTTATTAGATGAACTGGATAAGGACCGTAACCAACTGGACTGCTTTTCCTTCTCAGTAGAAGCTGGAGATTGGGAAGCAGAGTCATCTATTTTGGGCTTTTTGGAAGCAGGAGGATCTGAAGAGACCTGAAACAAAGACAGGCAGGAAAAACCCAAGTCAGAATTCCTCATTTTCAACCAGCTTAGACACAGGTTATAAGGCAAAAGCAAATTTTGTATTTAAAAGGAAGAAATCTTGGGTGTTTTTCTATGAGCCAAACAAAGGAGTGAAAACAAGGGGCAGACACGAGCTCTGACATAACACACTCCACTCCTCCCCTCGAGATGCTCCAGTGCAGTGTGGATGGTGCAGGAGGGATGGGCAGTGACCTGAGGGACACACTCACTCCACACTGCACAGGACTGTCGGCCTTTTATGACTTTTGTGTGCAGAAAGGTAAGTTTCATGTGGTTGCTGAACTGGAAAGATTATTTTAAACGAGAACAGAACAGACTTTGTTATTCTGTTTGCAGTGGTTGTTATGCCGATGACTTCACTACCCCACAGCTGCAGTGGATTCTGGGGGTGCTGCCAAGAGCTGCTTTGCCTTTTCCACAAGTGGCTCAGCTTGGCCCATAAATCATCCTCAAGCATAAGAAAGCCCTTTGGCAAGCAAAGCCCCTTTCCTTCAACACTGTGAAGGAATAAAATTCCTATAGTCCCAGCGTGGCTTGCAAAAAAATTGGTAACTACTGGTTTAACTGGTGCTCTGGGGATACCAGCTGGAAGCCCTGCCAGCACAAACACGTCCATGGGCAGGGAGGGAGAAGGTTCTGGACCTCGTGCAGCATCATGACTAGAAATAATAAAAGAAACATCCCACCTCAATTTCTATTCCTTTTTGTCCCTTTTCAGCTCCAAACTCTGCACCTTTCCCCTCCCACCCCCTGGCTCTCAGGGAGGTGGCAGAGCCACACTGCAGCCAATACCAAGAGCTCATATTTGTAGGAATGTTTTTCTCCCATCCACCTCGCTGTGATTTCTGGGGGCAAACAAGTATTGAAACAGGAGTGTCTGTAAAACACAGAATGGCAACATCCTGGGAGCCTCAAGTGCTCCAAACTCCTTGCCAGTGACAGAAAAGAGCTTGTCTCCCAATGTCCTGTGTTCTCAAGATCAGTCCCCTCAAGGCACCTTCAGAGGCTGCTTCTCCAGATGAACCTTGAACACTGGGCACCTGAGGGATTGTCCAAAAGTCCCCAGACTCCCACCCCAAGAGCTCTGTAAGTCCAGCCATCCCAGCACCCCTTTTGTACCTCGAGGAGGAGGAAGCCACAGCCCCGTGTCCATGCCCAGCTGCTGCTCCCATGGCAGCAGGAGCTGTGGCTGCAGCCCAGGAGTGCCCAGTCCCTCTGGCACACCCCCCACCCTGCCCAGTGTGCCCAGTAACGTCATCAAACCATGCCCAGAGGGCTCAGCATAACATTCCCTGGCACTCAGAGCTTGGTGCAGCTCTCCATATGGAGCAGATGAAGGAGGATGACACTGGGAGGGGGTGGGTGTGTAACCCCCAGTCCCAACCAGCCCGTGCCAGAGCCAAATGCCAGCCCCAAGGGATTTGCAGTGGATTCTCTGGGCACAGCCAGGCTTCCCCAGGGCTGACTCCTGCTCAGACCCAGCTCAGAAAAGGCATCCCTGTTCCTGAACAGTTCCTGCAGAAAAGGCAGGACAATGTGCTGGAAAAGATTTGTTTTCACTCTCGGAGATGCTGCCTGTGCAGAATTAGTGACAGCATGAGAAAGGTATTTGGCAAGTGGCTGCTGATCCCAGCCCTATCCACTGGGGATGGTGAGCTGGTGGGGAGGGGAGTTGGGGTGGAGGGTGGGGAGGAAGGGGGGCTTGGAATGGAAAAGGCAACAGGTGGCAGGACTCAGCATGGAGCCCGTCCCTCCCCCGACCATCCGTCAGCTGAACATTCTGTCCAGGCCGGCGTGGGACGGACACCAGGGCCATTCCCACTCAGGACGTGTGGCCATCCCCACTGCAGACACACAGCACACAGGAGGACACACTGCTCTGGGAAATGGGAGCAAGTGTCCACTTTAGAAAGGCTGCAGGGGAGAGGTTTCAGTAGAATGATCTCATTTGCTCATCTCCAGCTTTCTCCACTCTCCCCCTTCTCCCCCCTTTAAATCCCAGCTGATACCAAGGACCAGGGTGGCTCTGAGCACAAAACCTGCCAGGAGACCTGGGAAATGCTGCTTAACCTCCTTGCCAGGAGTCCTTCTTGATCTAGAAACACGGGCTGCAGCTTGGAGAAAAGCAGGAAAGGAAGTGTGTGCATGGGGGAAACAGGTCTGCCTTCCCCAAAGAGATGGAAAGGGGAGAGGAAAGGAGGGGCTAAGCAGGGCCTGCAGGGTTTTCTAACTCCAGGTCACGTCCCACCACAGGACTCCTGAATCCTGACAAACCAGAGCTGTCTGACGTGGGGCAGCCCTTCCATGGACTCCAGAAAGGGTTTGGACCTGCTGTGACAACCTCCACCCGTGTCTGTCCATCCACCACCCCACTGTGTTCACACGGACCATCTGCTGCTCGAGGCAGGAGGTGCCTCTTGGAAGCTGCTTTAAAAACCCCACCTTGGATTTCGGTTCCACTTGAACCATGTAAAAATGGAATCATTCCAGTAGTTTCCCTCCTGCTCTGTGAAACACCGAGTCACTACATGTTGCTGTTAGTCAAGAAATGGAGGTTCACCCTGAAACTGCTGAAGCAGAACCCTCCCGACCACAGCCTGGAGTCCTTGGATTGATTTTGGCAGCTCTGGCTCTGGAAGTGGCAGGAATCAATTTGCTCACAGCTACAGAAAGACACTTGGATGGAACCACACCAGTCCCTGGACACAGAATCTCCCCTCCATGTGCCTCAGCCACTATATCCCACCCCAGACAGATTCCAGGCACCAGGATACCCCCCTTGGACACCCCCCGGACCAGGATTTACAAAACACTTGAACACAAACTCTGGAAGACTAAAATAAATATTTCCTTATTTCCTACTCATTTTTTCTTCCATTGGAAGCAACTTAATGACCAGTTGTCAAACGGGCTTTGTGCTGGGCACAGCCACTTGTGAAGAACCATTTTCTCCAGCCCACAGATACAAGAACCTTCAGGATAACAAACTGGCCCAGAAATGCTACACAAAACATTCCCTTAAGCTTTGGGACTGTTGTTTTCTGAGGCAACCAAGGTTTAAGGAAAAATAAGTACAGAAAGAGTCATAAAGTTGCTAAAAAAAGATTTCAGAAGTCCTTTCCAAAGGGAAATTTGGGCCTGTGAACAATGTCAGCCATTTCAAGGCAAACCGAAATTAGGCAGCTCAGTTTAGCCTCCAGCCAACCAGGGCCACATTTGACATGTCAGATCAAATTTTCTACTTCAATTAAGTATTACAGTAACAAACCAGGAGACCAGTGGAAAGAATTTCTGACCCTCTCCTCCTCAGGAAGACAAACCTCCCCCAGTGTGGGCACCACGGGCAGAACCAGCAGCCCCAGGTCGGGCACCCAAATGAAAGTGAGGCACTTCCAGGATGTCAGTGCAGGACAGGAGTGGGAGAAGAAGAAGAACTGCTCCCCTGGAGATGCAGCAGCTCCTCCTGCAGTTCCAAAAGCATCCCAGAGCTGGGAGCAGGTGCAGGGACAGTTCAGGGGACAGAGCTGCCCTTGCTGTGCTTGGAGAGGGTTGGGAATCCATCCCTTGGCCCTGTCCACTCCTGCTGAAGAGGGATGGGAAATGTGGAATTCCTGTGACCAGCACCCAGCGTGGCATCCTTAGAAACTAAAGACAGAGAGAAATCTGTATTTCAGTCTCCTGGAAGATTAACTGGAGAAATACTGTGAGGCTGCAGAATTCCATTTTGCAGTGACTTTTATCTCCTGCTTTGATTTGGAAGAAGAGGATGCAAAACCTTATTTTCAGCCCAGGGAAGTCCCAGCCCTGTGTGGCAACTCCTCCCTCAGCAGTGCCCAGGTGGGATTTCCCAGCTCCTGCTCCACAGGGAGGGATTATGTTACACAGCCCTGTGAAATGGCATTGCAGAAGCAGTGCCAGGGATTCGAGAGCTACTTCTGGAGGCTCCCAACCCTTGGAATTCTCCCCGTGGTGCCTCCATGAATCGCAGCCCTGGGTCTCTCTAAGAACAGGCTGCACCACACGGGAAGGGGGCGTGTTCTGGTTGTCTTGAGATGCCTTTCAGGTTTCCAGATAAAATCAAATTTAAAAATGCATAACAGAGGCACCTTCCATGTGGGAAGGGGCCCCTTATCTGCATCCTTTAAGCCTCCAGGAGCACGTCCATGTCCACGGATGGCCAGAGCTCTTGCTTCCCAAAGCCTCTTTGTGACGTGGACCAGAAGTGATTAATCAGGTATTAGAGGTCTTTGTAAGGACTGCACTTTCACGTGGATTAAAGGAATAAATATATTCAGGTACAGATTGAACGCTGGGGAGGGTTGTCTGATAATAAAAAAAGCTAAAAATAAAGCTGTGCCACGGAGCTGTAAGAAGATTTACTGCTTGTCTACTGAAGATATTCACAAGAGAAAAAACCTACCACATTGCAGTGGCAGTTCCAGGGAGCGGATGGAGCATTTTGTTTGCTTTTTCTTTTTCTTACAATTTTGGTTTCATTGGGCAGCAGTCCAGGCTTTCCATCTTCCCGTTTTTCTCTGCTCTGGTGGAGGCACAAGCACTCGTTTCACCCTGTCATTTTGGGCCATGATTACGGGAAGGATTTGCTCTCTGTCCCTGCCCTCGTGTTGGCTGCCAGTGAGTCCCCCCAGCCTGACCCTGGGGAATCTTCACCAGCCACACTGGAGAGCATAGCTGTGGAAAAACCTCTCCTGGAGCTGCCCTGTTCTCCCTGCCTGGGAAAGAGCCCCAAGGGCTCCCTTTGTCCCCTCCTCAGAGGGGTCTCCTGCTCCTGCAAGGGTCTGATTTCACTTCAAACACTCCTTCCCAGCTGCTCTAGGAAAACTCCATGGAAAGGGGTAATGGCTTAGTCAGTTCATCTAAAAAGCTGGGAACTGAGTTTTTCTCACACCTGTGCAAAAATGTTTAATTTCTATGGAAACCTATCCAAAATTTACAACAGAAGAAGTGAAAAGAGACTGGACTGTTTTATTTCAGACACCAAAGCAAAGTCCTACAAGTCCCCTTTGATGAATTCATTTTGCACAGGCAAATTTAAATTATTTTCTAGAACACTCTGCATCGCCCCTGGCATAAGTCATCATCCCCTTTCAAAGCTCCTTGGCTAGCATAAAAGAAAGAAAAAAAGCATTTTCTCTCCTGTCTCAGTACTTCTCTCCCTTTATTCTTTTAGCATGAAAATTAGGCCAGATGACATCTGATGATTGCTCTTCTCCTTGGGAGCAAACACTGAGGCTTTTCTAGGAAGCTGTGCTATGCAAACCCAGAGAACCTCCCAGGCAAACCCTGCATCCACCAACTGCAGTTTGAAATGGAGGGCAGAAAGGCAAATCTCACCCCATTTCCATTTATCACAGACTGGAGAAGGTTCTGGAATCCTTTGGGCCACTGGGACTTGACTGCAACTTATGACCTTTCTGCCCAGCTCAGCGTGAGTCGAGCCTGGACATCACAAGGATGCAGCTCATGCTGGAAACTTGCACTACAAAAAATGCTCACCTGGCTCTTTAATTCCTTATCTCAACAATTACTCTTTTAATTCACTGTCCTCCTTGTACCTCTATCATGTGCCATTCCTCTTTGATACAGATCTGATCTGATAAATCCATAAAACTCTTCCCATCCTCTACAAACAATGATGTTTTAATAGCCTTGGTCTCCAAACTCTATGAATCTTTAGGAGTCATTCAGCAAAATCAGTTTTCCCACTCAAAGTGATTCCAGTTCCTCCAGCTGAAATTCCCCCACTGTGGAGTGAAGCCCCTGCACAGATGGGAACACAGCAATGAGCCAGGAACAAAGTCCAAGGCCTGTGTGAACGTGGCTGCCAGAGCTCCCCCAATGTCACTGCTAAACCCCTCAAATAAAGCTCCCCCTGATTCTTTGGATTTTGCTTTTAAAGCAGCATCTGAAAAGAGCTGATCATTAGTTACACGATGTCCTTGCCTTTTGCCTCTTGGCTGATGCAACTGGAAGTCTCTTTTCCACTGGCTAAGAGGCTGTTTTGCCCTTCCAGTGGAAACTAAAAGTTACAGCTTGAAAAGAATTCCCTGCCCTGTGGTTTAAAACAAAACAAACCAGTTGAACTCACACTTCCCAGAGTGTGAGCAGAGCCAGCACTGGAGCCCAGCACAAACCAGGTCACAGGGGCTGGGCACAAAGAATGGCCCCTTTTCCTCGGGGCGTTTTTCTTGGCAGCATTGCCTGGGAACTCTGGGATGCCCTGGCAGTACCAGGGGAAGGAGAGGGGCTGAGGGAAACTAATGAAGTGGGATCTGCACTGCACACACAGGGATGGGTGTTCTGGCAGGAGAGGGAGCAGGTTGGGAGTGGGAAGGAACCAGGGGAGGGAAGTGAAGCCATCGGATTCAGCAAGGAAAAATATCCAACTTTCCTCTATGAAGAGATTTGCTTTGCCCAGTTGTTGCTGAATTGGTTGTGGGGTTCTGGGTGTGGGGATTAAAAAGCCATTTGGGGCACAATTTCCTCCCCCCCCATTTTCAGTGCAGGGCAGCCAGGCTCTCCTGCTGGAACTGCACTCGAGCTCCAGCTCCAGCCCCTCTCTGAGGCATCTGTTCCTGCATTGTGGAGACACGGCCACTCTGCCAGCCAAGAATCTCAGTTTACTCTCAAATGTTACATAAAAGGACAAGTATTCCCCTTGTGATTTCCACTAATACCAGCACAGTGCTCTTCCCCAAGTACCAATTCAGCAACCAGCCAGTTTATGAAGCCAAGAAAGGGGACAGGGGGCTCTAAAATGGATGAGACTGATGGGCTTTTGTCTCCTCTGTCAGTCTCCCCTGCAGTACCCGGGCCTGGAGCTGCCAAAGCTCCAGCCTGCCCCGATTTGGGGTCTGCCCCAACTCTCTGCTGCCTGCAGAGCTCCCTGGGGCACAGAACCTGCTCCTGATGCAACTACAGAGCCACCAGCACCCAACTTTTGGAGTCACAGGAGGCAAAGAGAACTGCCTTGATCCAACAACCTCTCCCAGTTCGGCTCAAAACTCAGGCCACCAGCCCTCAGCCCCTCCTCACCTCACCTGGGGTTTGTGCCAGGCTGGTTCTCCTGCCTGGCCCATGTGTGTGACACGAGGCTGAGGGCAGGGGACAGAGCCCCTCCTCAGCCTGAGCTGGGACAGGAGCCCCAGGCCATGCCCAGGAGTGACTCCAAAGGGAAGCTGAGCTCAGCAAACACAGCCCCACCTGCCTGCACCGTCACCCAAACTCACCTGGACTGTTCACTGGGCTGTGTCTGACCACCTGCTCTGCATCCCCCCCACCACTCCAGGGAAAGGTGTTTTATCAGCACACCCAGTTGAGCTGTGGCATCATCTTGCTCAGCACCAACAACCAGAATAAAATCTGTGTGAAACAATTGGGACCCTCAGGCTGCAGGAAGGCAGAACTGCCCCAGGGCTGCCCTACACTTCTTTTCCACTTGCATTTAATGCACTTGAGATGACCAAGGAAAGCTGGGGAGCCCTCTGGAAGATGCAGTTCATGTGTCTAAGGACAGGACCAGCAGCCAGGCTCTCTGCTTCGAAGCCCAGCTACAACAAGGTGGAGACACAATTGCAATTAGCTCAAATATATTCACAAAGTCACTATGACACACCACCAGAGAGTCTGAATTTTCTGCTCTACCCAACAGACAATGCAGGTTTTAAACCCAAGATGCTTCATGTGTGCATCAGCCAAAGTCAATGCACTGATCAGGGGTTAATAGGTACAAATCCTGCTGAGGTTACAACACAGTGCCATGGAAAACCCACATCCCAGGGACCCAAAAGGGAGCAAGGCCTCAGGTACCCCTCCCACTCCAGTGGGAATTACCACCTTGAAGGAGAGGAGTGGTGACCCTGTGGCCATGGATATTTTAGGTGCCAGTGACTTTAAGTTACCGAGCAAATCTAATCTCCTCCAGAGTAACACGGTTTGCAGTCAAGGCCACTGCTGCAAAAAGACACCTGCTGAGGAGTAACTTCTCACCATCCACACTGAGAAGAGAGGAAACCCCTAAATTCTTTGCTCACAAAATGTTTTGAAAGCTGCAGCCAGGCAGATGCTTCCCTAAGAACTAACGTGCTCTGCAGTTCCAAGAAAGCCCCAAGAAGCTCATCCACTTTAAGTGGCAACCACTGCCTGTGAACAGTCCCAGGAGCTCCTGGGATAAAGGCAGACAACCAATTACAGTCTTAGACCTCCAAAGCTTATTTTGCTGCCTTTAGAAATAAGCATCACATGCTCCTTCCACCAGACACTGAGTTAAGGGGGTTAAGGGTGGTGTAAGAGGAGGAGGAGGGAGGAAGGAGAGGACAGGGCCCTTGAGTTCACTCTCCTGGCAAAGCAGCTCTGCTCTGTCAGAAGGGGTTTGCTTTGGAAGGACCTTTTCTGTTCCAGTGAGTGACTTGTCTAAACAGAACTAATTTTAGCCACGACATCCACCAGTGCAGGAGTGATACACTCAGAAAAGGACTTTTGTCCTTCAGAAGGGCTGGTAACATCAACAAAAGAGAAATAATTCCAAGAGGTGCCAAAAAAAATTCAAATAACTGAGGAAAATCACATGGTGGGATTCTTGGGGGTGTCCTGTGCAGGGGCAGGACTTGGACTTTATGATCCTTGTGGGTCCCTTCTGTGATTCTGTGAAAACATTGCCCTCTTCACTGGGAAGATCAACGTGAACATCAACCCTGAGGAAGCCTTTAGCAAACTGTCTCATCCAATATACAAAACTTGGACAAAAAGCCCACTCATTCCTTTCCTTTTTCCCCAGCATAAACTCACCTTCTGACTCCAGGTAAGAGATCTGAGAGGAAATGGTCACTGAATGTATGTGAACACAGAGAGAGACACACACACAACATTTCAAAAACCTCTTTTGTGTAACATCAAATGAGGCAGCAAAAGATAATCTGAAGGGGAAAATGGAAGGGGAATAGGAGGGACAGGAGGGGGAAATCTGGGACACTACAAGGCAGCTTTCAGTTCTTGTGTGTGCTGCCAGAGAGGGCTCAGGGGGTTTCCCTGCACACCTCTGTGCCCACCAACACAACCCCAGGGGTGTTGGGATGCCCAGAGCCCCCCAAAGGACCCGACATCCTCCCAGAGCACTCCCACCTCCCCCCAGTTACCAGGCTTTAAGCACAGTAAGGTTAACTTTTGGTCCTGAACTGCAGAGTTTAGGCTGGGCCATGCAAGGCCCTGTTTGGGGTGCCCCAGCCATAAACACGACCCTCCCAGGGCACGGCCCGTGCTGCATTTGGCTCTTACTCCTCACTTGCTTGTTACAATGCAAGTTCTATTCCACATCTCCATTCTGTGTGTGTAACGTGCCTGACCCCTATAAAGATGGTCAAATAAATATCTGGTGACCTCACAAGTATGAAAATAAGCTTATTTGAAAGAAAAAGTATATCTTCAGGGGGTTTGGCAGTAACTTTCAATTATTTTTAATTGCCTGGAAAATTAAAGTAAGAAAATAGTGTGGTATAAATGTTAGGGCACATTATTAAGCCGTTTTCATAATATCTCAGCCATAAGCTTAACAGACAAAAAGGGTTTTTTTAAGCCTGGGTCATCTGTTCAACATGAATGGCCTGTCTGTTCCCAGACTTCCTCAAGGGGTAACTGAACTGAAATATTCCGTGATAGAAACCAGACTCATTTTGACCTGGTAGGCAACAAGAACTCCACAGAACCTTCACAATTTGGGTTTAATTACAAACCACCACAGAGTCTGGACTGCAGCCTGAGACCAGAAACACAAAGAAAGGAGTTGAGAGAAAGTTTGGAGCTCTAAACCCCAAAGGCCCTTCCCCCCCACCCTTGGCTAAAACCACAGGATGGGTTTTTTTTCTTCTTATTGTCAACACAAGTGACTTACAAAGTGCAAAGTAAGCAAGAGTCCCCAGGTATCAGCCTGAGACCGCCCTTGTACCTCCCTGCTGGTGAAATTCTGCTGTCACAACACTGTCCCTGCACCAACACAGAACTGGGTCCATCACCAAGGCTTCAAGGTCTCCTGTTTCACTTTC
>WBMV01005862.1:0-74348 GCA_013396655.1 Campylorhamphus procurvoides | reverse complement strand
CACAGGACAACCATGTCTACTGGACAGTGTGTATCCGATGGCCTGGCACGTCAGACCCACAGGAATAAAAAGCTTTGGTTGATACCGGCGCTCAATGCACGTTAATGCCATCAGGACATGTGGGCTCAGAAACTATTTCTATTTCTGGGGTGACAGGGGGGTCTCAAGAGTTGACTGTGCTGGAAGCTGAAGTGAGCTTGACTGGGAGAGACTGGAAAAAACACCCCATAGTGACTGGTCCAGCCGCCCCATGTATCCTGGGCATTGACTATCTAAGAGATGGGTATTTCAAGGACCCAAAGGGACATAGGTGGGCTTTGGAATAGCTGCTGTAGAGACAGAAGAAACTGAACAGCTGAATTCATTACTGGATCTCTCAAAGAGTCGTTCTGCTGTTGGACTGCTGAAGGTTGAGGAACAGCAGATGCCAATTTGCCACCATGACAGTGCATCACAAGCAATACCAAATGAACCATGACACTGTGATTCCCATCCATTAGATGGTCCAAGAGCTGGAGAGTCAAGGGGTGGTCAGCGAGACCCACTCACCCTTCAACAGCCCCATTTGGCCCATGCGTAAGTCTGAGGGAGAATGGAGATTGACTGTGGACTACCGTGCCTTGAAGGAGGTTACTCCACCACCAAGTCCAGCCATGCCAGACATGTTGGTGCTCCAGTATGATTTGGAGTCAAAGGCAGCAAAGTGGTATGCCACCAGTGACATTGCCAATGCTTTGTTCTCCATTCTCCTAGCAGGAGAGTGCAGGCCACAGTTTGCTTTTACCTGGAGGGGCGTGCAGTACATCTGGAACCAATTGCCCCAGGGGTGGAAACACAGTCCCACCATCTGTCATGGACTGATTCATGCTGCACTAGAGAAGGCTGGGCCCCTAGAATGTCTACAATGCATTGACGACATCATCGTATAGGGGGACACAGCAGAAGAGGTTTTTGAGAAAGGGAAGAAAATCATCCAGACTCTCCTGGAAGCTGTTTTAGCCATTAAATGGAGTAAGGTTTAGGGACCTGCCCGAGAGATCCAGTTCCTGGGAGTGAAGTGGCAAGACTGACATCGTCAGATTCCGATGGAATTCATTGACAAGATCACAGCAATGTGCCCACCCACCAGCAAGAAGGAAACACAAGCATTCCTGGGTGCCATAGGTTTCTGGAGGATGCATATCCCGGAATACAGCCAGATTGTAAGCCCTCTCTACCTGCTACCCCGTAAGAAGAATGATTTCCACTGGGGCCCTGAACAGCAGCAAGCTTTCAAACAGATCAAGCAGGAGAGTGCTCATGCTGTAGCCCTGGGGCCAGTCAGAACTGGACCAGACATGGAGAACATGCTCTACACAGCAGCCGGGAATAATGGCCTTTCCTGGAGCCTTTGGCAGAAGGTGCCTGGCAAGGCTCGAGGCAGACCACTTGGATTCTGGAGCCGTGGCTACAGAGGGTCCGAAGCCAAATATACTCCAATAGAGAAGGAGATCCTTGCCGCTTATGAAGGAGTTCAAGCTGCCTCAAAGGTGATTGGAACAGAAGCACAACCCCTCCTGGCATCACGACTACCAGTGCTAAGGTGGATGTTCATAGGACAGACTGCTTCCACACATCATGCCACTGATGCTACCTGGAGCAAGTGGATTGCTTTGATCACACAGCGCGCCCGCATTGGGAGACCGAATCGCCCTGGGATCCTGGAGACCATCATGAACTGGCCTGAGGGGGAGAATTTTAGTCTAGCAGATGAGGAAGAGGAGCAGGTGGCATGTGCGAAGGAGGTTCCACCATACAACCAATTGCCAAAAGAGGAAATGCACTATGCCCTTTTCACCGATGGCTCTTGTCGCATTGTAGGGACAAACTGAAAGTGGAAAGCAGCTGTATGGAGTCCCACCCGACGAGTTGCAGAAGCTACACAAGGAGAGGGATTATTTCATGATCAACTGTGGGAATAGACCTACAATATAAAGAGTGGAACAGATCCTGCAGGAAATGGGCCACTGAAGATAAAGAGACCAATGAAAGCATTTTGTAAAACTGTACTGTATTATGAGGTTTATTGCTGTGTTAACCTTTTTCCCCAGGCTCTTGGAAAGCCACCTTCCCCTTCTCCCAGGTCCTTAGACCATCTCCCCTTTTCCCCAGGCCCATGGGAAAGACACCTCTCACCTTCCTAATTAGTATTCAAGCCCCCTTCAGGCTGTGTTCTGATTGGTTTCCCTTGTATCCCTCCCCCTTAGCCTGGCCATGAGGTCTATAAATTACCTGACCAGGTGAATAAATCTCTCTTTCTGCTTCCTGTTCCTTGGAGTGTGTGTGTCCTCCTTACTGAGACCTGGGGAGGACCCTGTGGCCTGCCACCCAGCCACGTGGAGGGGGACAGGGAGGGGGAGAGCGTGCCCCATCAGCCATGATAACCAACATAGATATCTTAGTTCTCCCTTGAACTAAGACAGTGAGTGACTGAAACTGATATATCAACTTTTCTCATTGTTATATTTCTGGGCTCAGGAGCACCTTGAGAAAAGTCTTTCCCAAAAGTACTTAGAAGCTGTTCTGAAGCCACCAAATTGAAGAGTAACAGTGCCAAGCAATGCCAAACTTTGACTATGAGCAAAGGGGATATGACAAGAGACTTCTGTTACTGCAGCAGTGCTTAGGTGACAAGCCTTGTGGAACAAGTACATTTGAGGGACATTTGGAACAGGCAAAAGAATTCAACCCAGCAGTGAACTTGGATGACAATAATTCATCTTAAAACCTGTCAGCATGCAAAGGTATGATACTGTCTGAGAAGTGAAGGTTTCAGCCTCATTCTTGTGTTCTTTTTGTTTAAAAGCATGAGCTCTGCCTCACTTTCAAAAGGCAGCAGAGCAGCTTCTCAAAGAACAGAGCACATGGTGCACACAGACAACCTCCTCAGTCATTGCAATTTTCGGTTGCTTTTGTTGTTGTTTTCTTTTCCTATCTCACATAGAAGAGCAAGTCCCTTCCCCTCCCAGTGGTTGCCCTACCACTCACACCCTAGATGAAGCAGGCAGTCTCTGCAGAAGAGACCGCCCAGCACATGCGGCATGATAGAAACTGCATCATCCCAGGCAACCACCTACCTTAGTACATATCTCTGGCTTTTTTTCCTGCCTCTTCACATTTCTCAGATTGCTCATCCAGGTTTCTCCTGTGTGACCCACATGCACCACATGAGTTTTCTGAACAGACTGCACCTCAGCAACAGGCTGACAGAAGTTCATAATTTTCCTAAGAAATGCCCCAGGACTTTCCAAATCACTACTCCCTGCTCAGGGAAGGACTTGTGAGCACCAGTTCATGCTAACCCTTGTTAGCTCTTCCTGCCAATGATGCTGCAAGGCCAGGATGCCTTCAGATCTGAGGATGAAAATCTGGACTTTGAGACTCTTTCCCTATTTCAACAGTATGCTCATATTGTCCCAAGGCCTGACTCTTCATGCCTCCACATCACTCTCAGTCAGAAACCCCTGAGCATTTCTCTCCATTCACCAGGGCTGCACTTACCACCGAGCTCAGCAGAAACAGACAATGAACAGTGGATGGCTGTGATGGGTGAACAGAGCTGAAAGTTTTAACACCCCTACAGTTCTGAAAAGATGGATGATACAATTCACTAGAAACGAGGAGAACTACAGTCAAAGCTGTGTTTTGACCAGACACATTGCCTCTGATTCTGTTGCTCCCAGATTTGGGTAGCACACCATTATTACTTCTCTTTTTTCCACATGGGAAATCCATATTCACCACATCTCACAGGGGACAGAGTGATGATCCCTATCAGTCAACTTCAGAAAGTCAAGATGTGCTCTGTTGCCCATTTCCTAAGGCTCTTCCCCTATCTTTGCCCGTTGTTTCCTCACCATGAACATCAGCTTCTTAATGCAACCCACAGAAGAAGCCTCAGCACCAGCAACTCTCACCTGAAGGAGATTTGAAGAGCAGGGTGGGGAGGGGGAAGGGGAATCAGGTTACCAGAAAAACTGTTCTTTGTTTTCTAAAATCTAGTATGAAAAAAAAATCAATACTGAGTTTCAATTGAAAATAGCTTTTTATTTGAAGTACTCTCACATTGGCTGGGGAAAGAATATTTTCTACAAGTAAGTTCTAGATATTTTATATATGCTTTAAAGAGAATATATAACTAGTAAAGTTTTAACATAAACTTGCTTTGTAAAAGACATTTTAATATCAGCAATTTATAATTTCAAAGCTAGCTTTTAATTGTTAAACTTGAGCACGTATCCAAGGTTATTTCTGTTCCTCAGCAGAATACTGGCTTAGTGCATTAAGATAAAATATGCTAGTTAATTTGTTATTGAAAAGTTTTTTCACAAGAAATGTGTATTTCTTTTATCTTTTTAGTAGGGATGCATACCATTTCTGATTCTTAAGATTATATAGACTCCTGTGCACAGAACAACACAATATTAATTCTAATTTCAACATTTTTATTTTCTGCTTATTTTAGAGCTATGTTAAGAGAGGGAAAAAATGGGCAAATGTCTCTTAGTATGCAAATCAGCTTTGACTGAAGCAGGCCAATGTACTAGCTTTATTTGTATGCATAAATTTTATTTGTTATTTCAAATGTTATTTGTTATTTCATAAATATATAAAAATGTAGAATTCATGTGCTAACTGAATTATACAGAACATCCTTCTCAACCTGAGAAATAAAATAAAATAAAATAATGAAAATAAAAATCTAAGATTCCCTGAGAGAGAGGGAAGGAAATGACGTGGAAGGGCCAGAAGGAGGAGGGTGGCAATTACTTTTGTGGGAAAATAGAGATCTAAAGACATCTTGGAAGATTGGACAGAAAAGGAGGAAAAATCAAGAAATGGAGCTATATGGAAAGTCATACTGCTGTTGATACTTTCAGAGGTTGAAAGAAGGGAGGGAAAAAGGAAAGAGTAAACACAGCTGCTTCCCCATGATGCCACTATGGCATGTCTCTTTGCTCAAAAAGGATAGCAACAGCAAGTCCAGCCCTGCACTGAACCGTCCATCCAGTAATAAGCAGACATGGATTGCCTGAGCACCACCCACTGCTCAGAGAGCCAGCTTACATCTCATGTGGGATACGATATGGGCAAAGCACTCTTCCTGGGCTATCCTGCCCCACACAGCCACCAGCAAAAGCACCACAAATTTCTCTCCAGCCTCATCTACCCACAGCCACAGGACAGAATGAGGCCCCAGGGCTTCTCTGTGGTAACTTGCCAGCACTGGGGTTTTGGAGCCCCAGTGAGCTGGTTTTGTGAATTGCTCTGAGCTGTTTTGTCCCAAGGTGGTGTAACACTGTATCCAGTGGATTGACTGTATCCAGTTCTGAGCTCCCCAGTCCAAGAGTCCAGTGAGGGGCCACTGAGATGATGAAGGGACTGGAGTCCCTCACCTGTAAGGAACATCAGAGAGTTGTGGCTGTTCAGCCTGGAGAAAAGCAGGCTCAAGGAGAATCTCATGATGTGTATAAATACCTGAAGGGAAGATGCAAAGAGGATGAAGCCAGGCTCTTCTCAGTGGTGACCTGTGACAGATCAGAATCAATGGGTACAAACTGAAATACAGGAAGTACCCTCTGAACAACAGGAGACACTTTTTCACTGTGAGGGTGACCAACCACTGACACAAGTTATCCAGAGAGGTTATGGAGTCTCCATCCTTGCAGATATTCAAAAGTCATCTGGACATGGTCCTGAGTCATTGAGTGTATGTGGCCATGCTTGAGCAGGGAAGGTTGGTAAAGATGACCTCCAGAGGTGCCTTCCAACCTCAAAGCCCCCGTGACTCTGTGGCACTGCCCTTGCCCCCCTGTAATACAGAGATAATAGGCTGCATCTGCATTACACACTATACAAAAACCACATCTCAGCTGGGGCATGTGGAGTCTTGCTCCAGCAGCACCTTATCTTCATATCCAAGAGAGAACTGGGCACACAGGAACTTCCCTGTGCCTGCATTTCTCCTAGAAGGAAACCCCAAAGGAATTGCTTATCCAGCCTTCAGCCAGGGTCATTGGAAGAGAAGGTAAAATTCACAGATTATTGTTGTCATAGCTGGTGGAACCATTTCACTCATGATTTCTGAATGAACTCTAGCACTGAAAGAACTGACAGGTACTTCATGTCAACAATGCTTAAGCCACTTCATAAACTAGCTCCTTCTCCTGAGGGACAAGCCCCCACAGATGGCACACCCTATTTACCAGTTATTATTTCATCTTTTTTTATATTAACACAGTCTAAAATGTACTAAAAATATTAAAGGGAGTTATGACATTGTAAAAGGAAGACTTGTTCAGTGAGGAAGAAAAAAAAAAAACCACGGGAATCTGGTGCCACCCAGTGAAAGGTTAAAGGCTTGTCACTTGAAGAAATTTTATTGTTTATACGCAAATGTATTCCTTTGGCTAGGGCAGTACACCTAAATGGGGTTCTTGCTTCCTCTCTCTCTGTGCTCAAGGTCTAATAATACAAAGAGAATTAGAGATAAGTATCATTTTTGTGCTTGTTTTTCATCTCTGGTAAGTCTACGAAGTGATCTCTAGATAAAGTTTCAGGACTAAAATGAATTCACACACACACTTTGCAGTAAGTCTAAATGGGCTGCAGGAGCAGTTACATTGAAATATCATCTGTTACAGAAAATACACACTTTCTATCCAGACCCCATACCAATAGCCTGTGGCCCATCTTTTTACCTTAAAGGGAAAATCCCAATGTTCAGGTATTAGATATTCTCAGGCTGGACCTTTCCTGTGGCATTGGGCTTGGAAGGCAGCTTCAGACATCACTGTTTCTAGTGACCTCTTTGAGCAGAGAGAGAGGGGGGCTTACACACCATGCCTGGAAAGAATGGGTCACATTGGCTCTTTGTATTTTGCTCTTTGCCCTTTGCTCTTTGCATTTACATAGGACTTGCCACACGGATGGGAATTAACTGGTATTTTTTAAAAGAGGAATGACACCTGCTGCAGTCTTTCAGGCCACAGAAAAGCAGGCCTGGCACCAACATTTCAGTACCACCATCAGAATTACACTGCATGACAGCCAGAAAATCATTAAATATTTCAGCAGGATTGGAGCAGAGCTCTGATTAATATTTACGCACATATGTTTGGAAAAGCAACATTTTTATTTGCTTTAAAAATACTTTTCATTACAGTGTAGTCCAGCATTCATAAGGTAAAATATAGCCATGTGGCATTTGTGAATAATCCTGTGCTTTGTTTTGTTGAGAGATTTTTCACAACTATATGGAAGTATCTCAGCAATTCACACTGTAATTGAACTGTAACTGCTGGATTAAGACAATTTTCCATTTTCAATGCAGAACCTATTTACTTCACGACTTACCTGATAATAGAATACCATGGAAACTGACAATTTTCTGATTGCAACTATTGGCTGTGGGTGCTGGAATGGCAGGAGACAGCATTGGGTCCCTGTGTTTCTTCTGTTTCTGGCTCCTCTTTTCATAAAACACCTCAACTATGAGATTAAAAAAAAAAAAAAACATTTGCTCCTGTAACTTTGAATTATATTTCTGTCTGAAAAAACCAACAATAAAAATCTGAGGTGTGGGTATGAAAAGGCATTGAAAGCAGAATTCTTTTCTTGGTTTAGATATGAATTCCTGAAATTCAAACAAGCTGAAGTGAAGTCTTCTCAAAATAGTAAATAGTCTGAACCCAAATGTGGAAAATACCAGATGTGAAGTTCTGGTCTGGAAAAAATACATGAGATGCTGAGGGAAGACTGGAGCACAGCTTAAAATGAGCAGGGCTCTTCCTCACTGGTAGCTGTGCAGTAAATCTCCTATGCTATCAACTGTTTCAGAAACCTGAGGAGCCTTTCCTGGAGTTACCATTACCTAGAGTTCAAGCCGTAGGAGTTACCTTAAAGAAGAATCACAAGGACAATGATACATTTTCACCATCAGTGCCAGGATGGGTTCACTTCTGTCACTGCCCAAAACACACACACACACACACACAAAAAAAAAGGCAAGAAATTATTTCTTCAAATCAGTGTTGAGATTAGGTATGTTAATGGATAAAATCCTGGAAATTAAAATGCAGTGAAATCTAACAGGCATCCCAGTGCCAAGGTAGGACGGTGTCAGGTGAGATCTGTGTACATCTAAAAATAAAGTGTTAGGAGTGTTGCAAGCTCATATATTTATGCTGTAATTCAAAAGGGTTCAGAGTTCAGTGACCCAAGCAAACTGGAATGAGATTCACACGTTGAACTTCTACTACTTCTCATGAGCAGTACTTTTAATCAAAACTTGAAGATGTCATTTCTGATGTGGGGCTACAAGGATTATACACTAATTATCAAAAATTAATGGAATTACATATGCATATTCTGAAGAAAGACTGTGCAGCTGATATGTGGGAATAAATTTAGTATAAAACCATGCATCTTTTTGTGCATCACTAGGAAGGTCTTCATTTATATCAGCTGAATTTTGGAGTGACAGTCTGCATAGTAATTTCTCAGAAGTGTTTGAAATATGAAACTTCTTAATAAAATGGTATATTTACTTATGATACTTTATATCTGCTTTACTTTCTTGCTACTAATAAATCTGTCAAATGAGTTTTCAAGGTAGTCTCTAAATTCATCACTTCAGGAACCTAAAGATGATTTCATGTGTCTTAAAGCACTGTGCATTACTACTAAAGTGGTAGATGAAGCTATAAACAAAATTCAAACGATTTCAAAAATACCATCATTTATCTTAAAGCTATCATCATAGCACAAAACAGAATGTTTCCACTGAACCACACAGAGCATCATGCAAAGTTTTTATAATAAAACAGTTAAATAAATGACTACCAGTGAATATAAACCAGAACACTATGGATCAGTTCTTAATGAAATATAATGCAGAGTGAATTTTATGCCTGGAAACATTCCATGAATGAGTCCAACATCGTAATTTCATTTGATAAAGGAAATGTCAATCTGTAATTCTTAAAGCACTTCAGTTCAGTGAGCATTAAAACCCGGGTCAGTTTAAAAGATTGCATATAATAAGTTCCTGGTCCCTTAGACAGGCAAAATAAAATATGTTGCCTTTATCAAAGAAGAGCTCTTCCTTGAAGCCTTCAACATTGTATTGTAAGGAGGAAGTACTGCTCTCTCCTGAGGCAGTAAAGGCCTGATATTCACTGAGCCAGTATGCTTCTGAAGAACAAACATCACAGAGTTTCTGAGCAAGGAGGAAACAAAGCCGTTTTGGAGATGGATCTGCACTGACCAGAGTCTCAGAAGACTCTTCTCAGTCACAGTGCACTTTAAATAAAGCCTCCATTTTAACTGTCAGACACCACTTTGCTTAAGTACACTTTTTAAACCTCATTTTGAAAGGTAATTCATTAGGAGTGTTCACACATGACTAACACCATGGGGTTGCTTCTTTCATCAACCTTTGAAATGTAATCACTCAAACCCATAAAATACCTTCTTCTGAGGAGAATGGATTTGCCTGAGGAGATGATTTGCACACCAAGGTCACCTGTCAACTCCCCAGACCAGCATGAGTTTAATCCCTTTGGAAGTAGCTGTGATGTCCCCCATTGCCAATATACTGAGTGGCCAAGAGACATATCTGCCAATTCCAAACACAGCACATGAGCACAAATGGTTTTGTCTTCATCCTCAGAGAAGTTAGGTAGCAGCTGCTCAAAGCAAACTAAAGGTGCTGATCCACCCATCACCTTCCCAATCATATAACCTTGCACAAAAAGAGCTTATAAGCTATGTTTGGATGTGTATAATTGTGAAACTCTCTTTTAGGAACCTACAAAAAAATTAGCAAGAAGTGATAACTTTGTAGAGAAAGCTAGGTCTTTCTGACTCCAGAAAGAGGTTTCACATCATAGAAAGCGCTTCTTGCTCCACTACCTGTATCAACTGACTGAGCTGGTACAGAGCTGACACAGGCTGCTACTGAACTGGAATGCACCTTCTGCATGTTCAATTCAGAAAACAATTCAGTGAGAAGCATCATTCCACTGAAGAATACATTTCTGATTCTCCCAAAGATAGATATATATCCAAAGCATGCTTTAAACTCTGCATTGAGGGAAGCTGAGTAGCAAGCAATCAAGATAAAAATTCACATTTAGCCAACAGGGAGATAAAAGGCAGTCCACTTAACCAGGACTTTCTGGGCTCACTTTCCTGCAGTATCACAGCCTCTATGAACAAGAGCAGAGAAATTCCAAGTCTGGAACTACAGGACAACAGATCTCTTGGGTGAAAAAAAATATAAGCTACAATGGCATGAGGCTCACACAGGGAAGATAGCTGTAGTAGTACCAGTATTTCTGAAATCTGTGAGTTTTAAACCATAATGACTGAAAACAAAATTCACCAGGCAGTCATTTACTCCAAAACTGTCCTGCAAAGCTGAGGAAACAAGGACAAGGCTTTCATATTGTAAGATGATTATACTGTTCCAAAATACAAAGCATAGTTGACTTTTGTAACTGTACTGAGGAATGACAGTAACACAACAAACATTTCTATGATTAATAGTGTTTCAAATAATAGCATATACTGAAAATAGAACATATTCAGAAAAATAAGAAACTCTAAAGATTTGTTCCTGTGTTTCTTCATTTAGATGTTAGAGGCAGTTTTAGAGAGGTAAGATGACAATAAGGAAGCAGATTGCAGGGTACCAGCCTTAAGTATGTCATAGTCTTAGTGGAGAAGATAAAATCTGTGTTTAAAATAAATAAACAAATAACACCCAAACTTTGGTCTTAGCTAAAGTGCAGCTCCTTTCCTTCCATCATTAATTTTGAAAACATTAAAGGATTTCCACCCTCTGCTCCCCAGAGTGACCTACCCCAGGTAATTGTGTTCATATTGAAATTGAGTTCTAGTAGAGAAAACCCTACAAGCTATGAAAAGCTTATGACATCATTGTATTATTTTTAAGACTTTTCCTTCATGATTTAGTTATGAAGTACCAGGTCTACTGTGATCTGGTGATTTTTTCCATAATTTTTTCAGTAAATCACTCCTGCTCCACAATATCTACTTAGCAGGATATAAACTGAGTCAATCTCATACACAAACTCTTTTTTTTAGTGGTATTTTCTGTATCACTGAAATGGAATGCATTTCTATCCCCAAAAGGATTAAGTGGAAGGGATAACAAACAAGAATAATATAATTCCCCTGATTTTATATAAAAGTGATGACTTAAAAGGTTCACAACATGATTTGTTGTTTAGTAGGTATAACAGACCAGATTCAAACTCTGTTATAATAAATGGAAATCTTTCCCTGGGGCTTAAATTGGTTCCATGTCAAGACACACAGAGATTCCCTCCTCCTTCTCAGAGCCCCAGAAATCCATCAGGTGAAATGCATAAGCCCTATTACACCACCTGCTGTATATTCCCGGTTTAAAGAAGGGAGATGGAAGTGACACAGCTCGAGCAGTAAAGTGCCATGAAGTCACAGCTACCTACTCTTTGGGAAAAGGGCACAAAGAAATTGATAAAACATATAAAGCCCACTGTCTTAGTTCAAGAGAGAACTAAGATATTATGCTGGCCAAGAAATAATCCCTCTCCTTTAAATTTAGGAAAACAGAACTTTAATTAGGAAAAAAATATATATATATAAAGAAAACGATAACAGTTCTTAACCACAACTATATATATCCAGAAAAGAACCAAACAACAACAGTCTGCAACAAACCACTCCACCCTCAAATAACAAGGCAAAACAGTCAAAATAGTCTTTTTTTGGCTAGTCCCCAAAAAGGGGAATGCAATTATATCCATGGACAGCAGGTGGCGCTGTGGCACCTCCGCTGCTCGCCCTCTCACTCCCAGGGGTTGCAGTTATATTTACGAACAGCAGGTG
Organism: Campylorhamphus procurvoides; assembly: GCA_013396655.1. NCBI lineage: Eukaryota > Metazoa > Chordata > Aves > Passeriformes > Dendrocolaptidae > Campylorhamphus > Campylorhamphus procurvoides. The sequence goes on along the minus strand of WBMV01005862.1, from coordinate 62,411 downwards.
GCGGTGTTGCGCCCGGCCGGCTGGGTCTCCCCTCTGGTGAGATGATAGGTAGTTCCCAGGGTAACTCCTCTTTTTCTTATGGGAAGCTTTGTAGTAGTTATGATCACTCACGGATGAGCACAGTCAAGTTGGGAAAGGAAGAAAAGGAACACAAATCCAGTATCCAGTGATGCTGGGATCTCCAGTGTCTGTGTTCCTGTCCTCCTCGCTCCCGACGACAGACTGAGCTCCCTGACCTGCGCAGAAAACCAGAAACACCAACCCCCCTTCCCCCTCTCTCCCCTGCTAGGGAAAGATCCCAACAAAAGACCTGGCCACAGTAGATAAATCTGCATATGCATGTCTTTTGTCTCTTTTGTTAAACATCTTCACCGAGGCTGGGGCGTTGGCTCCAAGCTATTTGGAAGGAATTCCAGTTTGAGTTTGAAACTGTAACACCCACATACACAAACTGTTTTAAATGAGTTTCTATCAGGCTGTAAACCCAAGCAGACAAAATAGCCCTATTTTGAACCAGGAGTGTTTGTGCCTTCTCACAGTGGGCTTCATCAGCTTGGTGCCACCATGTTAGCAGGACTTTTCTGCATCCATCTCCAGAGCCTAGAAGTCTCTGCCCACTCCTCCCAACATTTCCAGCTCAAGGTTTCGACCCAGGCAGCTCATATCTGCCTGCACCTCCTGTTATGCAGGATTACTGCAAGAGCAATGGCTGCACAGCCAAGGCTACCTGCCTTCTTTATACTGGCACTGCTTGAACTGACTTGGAAGCTCTTTTGCCTTGGTGAGTGGCCAGCACTCGGTTCAGCCCAGCAGGCAAGAAAAAGCAGTTATATGAAATGGCTTGACCCCTCAAATCAGCTGTCTTTCATTCTGACTTCATTCCTCACATCTTGCTCCTTATGCTTGCATTCTCTTCACACTTAACCTCCTGCTGACAAAATGCCTGTTTGCTCCACATCCCTCTCTGGCCAACACTTCTCTTACAGCACCCTGATCACAAAACTCCAGTACACTAATTCCTCCACATCTTCCTCTGTGTAGTGGTTTTAGTTTACCTTCCTGGTAACTAAGGTCATAACTAAGGAAGTATTCCATCTCATTTCTTTACGTAAGCAAAGATATAAAGAGGGAAGTCGGAAGTCAGTGGGGCATTCTCCTTCCGGGAGGGCTGGAGGGCAGAGAAACTCCCTGCGGTCACTCTGCGGTGGGAGTGCGCCGAGGCACAGACCTGCTGATTACCCAGTTGGGAGGAAGGGGTCCTGAGATTTCAGGAAACAACAATTTTTTTGGATAAGCGGGAAGTGAAAACTTGTTGTTTTCCTTTTTTCTTCCCTCTTTTTCCCCCCCCACCCTGTGGTCAGGAGGGGTCTTGGGGGCCTCCATCCTGGGCCCTTAGAGAAATTGGCATTTGGCCAATTTCAACCGGTTACACTCTGTGAAGATGAAGTTACTGGATTTCACTTTGGGGTAGAACACCTGATAAATGGCCAAGCCTGAGACCAGGACACCTTTGTCCCTATGATTATCTTCCTGTGTACCAGTCAAAGAGCAGCTCCATCCCACACCCATCTAGGAGTGTAATAGATGCAACAACATATAATTTGCTAATCAAATTAAAACTTGTGAGAGTTTTCTTGTTAAGGTTTTCTTAAATTGTTGAATGTTAAACCATAGTGTTATGTGTATGTTGTGCTGGTTGTGGGTTTTAGACTGTATTAATAAAGGGAGGATTCACTGTCTTCATCTTTGAAGCACCTAGCAGCTCCTAACAACGCCTAAGACAGAGGGAGAAGACAAAGCGAAACCAAAGGAGAACACAGAGGGAGAAGACAAAGTGAAACCAAAAGAGAACTGCTTCTAGCAGCCAAACAAAGTTAATTGGAAGATTTGAATAAAAGCCTGAACGGGGTAGATTTTGATTGGAAAACAGAGGGTATAAAAAGGGACTGTAGATCCGTTAAGAGTGTGGTCCATGCAGAGCAAGAGTCTCCCTGGACGCCCAGCGCGCTGCTTTGCTCATTTTCCTTTAATTTTGCTTTAATAAAATCTAATATTCCAAAATTTTCAAGATTATGGTATTTTGCCTATAACAGGAGGAATGCCTCACAGACTCCATTCAAAATTCCAAACCCAAAGAACAGATGAGTGTAGTACTTATTTTGTGTTCCACTTACACTTCTAGCCACTGTTTGCATTTTTTCTCCTCATATCTAGAATTTCAAATGCTTTTTCCCAGTGGTAACTGTATCATTCCTCATAATCAAGTAAATAATAGAAATGGGGGAATATCATTCAGAAAAAAGATTATTTTTTCCCTATAAAAACCCCTGTAATATTGATACGAGTTTGTATTGAACAGAATAGACTAGTCATTTAGTTCCAGAAATTATCATATTATATTCATTAACCACAGGACAATGGTGCCTCAAGGTCAGTGCCCAAGGTCTAGGAGTTTAGAATTCAGGTGACAGCAAATGTATGAACTATGAAAAAGACCACACTGAGTTAAGCACTGTTTAACATGCTGCCTATGTCTGCATGGCAACAATGATGTCACTATGTCCAAATCCTGTGATAATATATACGTCTGAAACTGAAATCCTACATTTAAATGATAAGACAGTGATGAAAGCTGTAAGCTGCATGACAAAACAGCATCTGCAATCTCAGTCCTAAACTCTGAGCTGATGGGAGATGGACCTGAATGCTAAAGGAACAAGGAGAATATGTATCACTTTTATATTCTGTGTTCATGACACAGAGGGCAGATACTACATCTGAACAAATAATACAGAATGATCTTGATCTCTGAATACTTTGTGATTGAAAAGAGTGAGTGTAATAGGTTCACAGAGCTGTAGGACACAAAAAGCATTAATTAATTAACTCAGTATGGCTCTCTGCATTTTAAAAGTGATTAATGTTTACCTTCCTAGTCTTGTACTGGAACCAGTATCTTGTACTTGAAGAACCCTTTCCAAAGAGGTGACATAAACACAAGGAGGATGGGAAAGAAATCTGTAAGGGTTTGGTTATGTTGTTACCAGAGCTCCTACTTCAGAACTCGTGCTTTATTTGCTGTCTCCACTGGTGTAATTTCAGCTTTCAGTTATAAGATCATGTCACACGCCTGTCTAGACCTCATTACTCTCTCTCCTTGAAAGAACTTCTTCTCTGTAAACCTGTCACCTCTTGATTCTCATTGTTGATAAAATAAACTGAGATACTTAACTCTTGTTTCAACACCAGATCTCCAAGCCCTCAAAAAACATTGTCTCACTTCATTTATGTTTCCCCTTTAGTTTTCAAAAAATCTTTTAAAAACAGTAGACAATGGAAGACTTCATAACAATCTCACTGTGGCCATACATGGGTCACGTACTATTAACCAATAGTTAATTATAGTTAGTAGTTGATAATGTTAACACATAGGTCAAAAATTACTAGTTAATCAGTAAATGTCACGAGTATTACCTGTATTTCACCTATATTTCACCACTCCTGAAGTAAAAACAACTTCTGTTTCCTTTATATTGTCTTTCTCTCTCTTTCCTTACCTGCTTTGAGAGGTTCTAATTTCTGAATTCCAGTGGTTTCTTGAGACCATTTCTCCACTCCACCAAAGCTTGTTTATACCTTTAACCATACCTTACTAAAACCAAAAAAGTCCCAATTTCCAACGGTGTTAAGGCACTACAAGTTTGACATCTATTTCATCTATGTGTAATTGTTGTTTCCTCTCCCATCTTTCATTTTTTTCTATAACAGAAAAAACTTTGTTCTTCAACAGCCAGATGTATTATTCCAAACTTATATTCATATCCATGAACTGTAACAGGTGCTAGGAAAGCTCATGAGCTTTTCTGATCATTTCTGAGGACAGTTTTCTGGATCTCAAATTCAGTCACACATCTGGATTTGGAATGTTGGTCTGAACGATCAACAAAGAATTTAGAAAATATTGTTACATTTCTAAGATGAATTTTACTACTGAGGAGTGACTTTTCCTGATAATTTTAGTGATCTGAATAATGCACGGTCTGGAGCCTCCTGAATCTGCAAAATTAGAGTGGCAGCATTCTCATGGCTTACAACACTTCCAGTGTTCAGCTCATCCCCCTCTTTTCATACTGAATGTCACCTCCATTCTGTTTGGGGTTTTTTTGTGAAAGTCATCTGCCGCAAACTGTCCTGTTCAAAAATTTCCATCATGAGCTTAAAAATTGAAACTGGTATACCCCATGCAACAGAAGGAAACAAAGATGTAAGATCCATGAGAAGAGAAACTTCAGAGAAGCAGCTGATCCCATTCAAGACCAAAAGATCCTTGCCATTTTCTACGGACTTTGCTAATCAGAACAAAGCAATTCAGAAATGTAAGAGCTCATTTATAATGTCATCCTCCAGGTCAGTTTCAGATGAACAGTGCAAAGCCAAAGCACTTTGCAGTTCAATGAATCATGTTGTGGTTTTTGAATATGAAATGTGAATGAGCTTGCTGTTAAGGGAGAGCAATAGGCAGGAGCCCAAAGTGTCAGCAAATGGAGAAGAAGGTATGAAAAATGAGGTTGTTTGCAAGCCTGGTGAATGGAGGATGAATGGTCAGCATGATGAGAATGAACAAAAGTGAGAGATCACTTGGCAAAGAAGCGATAGTATTTTCTACAAAAATGCCAAAATGAGTATCTAAAGAGCAATCTCTGACTCTTCTCCCCAGTAATCACAAACCAGGTAGGCTTAAATTATTAGTTGCAGAAAACTGCATCTAAAGCAAATACTACTATGGAGAGAAGGTGAAACTGCCACCATTCTGGACTAGCCCAGGTAAAACACTCTAATGGGCAGACATCTCAAGGGCTTGGAGTCTCAGAAGTTTCTGAAAACAGGATCCATTCAATGTGTCCCAGTCAGAGAACCAAAGCAATGAGTCTTTGTTGCTGCTGACAGACTGAAACAATGGGTCATGGATAAAGGAACAAATACGAACAAAGCAAACATCTCAAAAGAATCTAATTTTAGGTGCAGAATTCAACATAGTGGCATACAGTCAGATTTCAGCAGAGGAGTGCACGAACAAATGCGCACACACTGGTAGCCCCTCTGATCCTGCAGAAAATTCCCACTAACTTCACTAAGAGCAGAAATGGACACCAAAAGCTAATTCTGTGGCCTGATTTCTTCCAGTTCTCTAAGCAGCTGGACTTATTTGACCTGTGAAGTACAGAGGTGGGAAATTATATCATCAATTCAGTCCCAAGGATTTTGTGAACCCATTTGATGAAAGAACCAATGATATAAACATTTTCCAAACTCTGACCATACAATTGATCTTCATAATTCTGTCAGTGAAGACTTGACAGACAGCAATTGAAAGGTCATAAAATCAATACACAGAAAGTCAGCTCACAGAAAAGCCAACAGGAGAGTACCAGTCCTTTTTTTCAAGAACAGTAAGGTGCACATCCCTGATGGTTTCTGGGTGGCAGTTTATCTGTTGCATTGAAGGGCCAGAGGGGCATCTTTGTTTTTCTATATCCAGCTTACTTTTGTCATCACTCTGATCTGCAGACACCATAATATCAGTTCTTAAATCAAGGGGTAAACACTATTTCTCTTGGATAATTTACAAGTAAGGAATGAGAGAGGTGCTACCTGATCCTTGAGTTTTCTGGATGGGCCATAAGCAGGACTCCTCTATGGAAACTACAAAAGTAGCAAGGCTTGGGTGCCTAAAGCTAAAAATGAGTGGTGCAGCTCCAGCTGGCTAGGGCAAAACCACACAGGCTGCATGCACAACCCAAATAAGCCCTATAGCACAGCAGTGCTTAAAGAAGCCTGATATTCATTCACTCCCACCACACAGCTGTGAATGCCTTCAAGACTCTGCCCAAACCCCTGCAAGAAACAAACACAGCTTCACAGCACTTCTCCAACTGACAGTCTCTGTGTGGGAAATGTTAGTGGATGGAAGCCCATCCTCTAGCTTAGAGATGTTTTTCCAACTGGACCCTCATGGTGACCAAAACTCCATGGGCAGGATGTCACAAGTCACTTGGGAGGGGGTGTGATGTTCATTATAAATTCTCATCAAGCTGAACAAAGACACCAGTCCACATGTCAGAGAGCTATATAGTCACCTTAACTCTGGCAACCAGCCCACTATATAATTGTAAAAGTGATGGCTAACAAGCTCTCAACTTCTAGGACACACCCTGACAAGCTCTCAGTCCTTGCAACAAACTTCTGTACAGAATATGGCATAGAATATGATAGCTGCAGTTTGCTAAGACAAAACGAGAGAGGGGAGAAATATAGATGGGAAAGAGACAAAGAGAAGTCTTAAAATCCCACATTGGTCCTGCTGCTGTGGATGGTCCAGATCTGGGGTTCACAAAGAAACAGAGAGAAAGAGAGAGTGGGACCGACCCACTTCCTTTCAGAGTTTACCTGGTGCATGCCTTTTATGTAAAATAGATTTTTTGAGCCATTCATGTTCTACTGTTCACACACATATAGAAAATTGAACTGTCACACTGCAGGTGAAGGGAAAAAAGTGAAATACACCCAGAGAGGGTAGAGAAAGATATGATACAGAACTTGCTATACTGCAAGCAATACCAGCAGCTTAGTTTAGGTTACAAGCATATGTAACCGTATGTGTGTGTGTGATGCAAGAGGCATTTACTCCAGTGTCCTTTTCCCAGCACTTTCCTTGTCTCCAAGCCCCACAGGTACTGTTCACTAACACTAACAGCTACATTACCAAAGTAAAGGAAAAAACTATGTTTGTCTGAAATTTTTACTTTCTTTTGCCTTTGAACTTATCAACCACTAAATAATTTCCAAAGGGATAAAAGGATTGTTTTAATTAATATACAGATTTGATGTTATATAGTAATATACAATACCATTTTGTAGAAGTTTTCATAAAAACCATATTCTGAAATGTCCTTCTGTTTTGAATAATGCATGGTAATATTTTAAACAAGTTTTAAGCAATTCAGTTTTAATTCAGACATGTATTCTCAAATGATCAAGGTCAGAGCCTCCACTTAAAAACAACACCTGAACATATTTTTAAAAAGGTATTTTAAGACAGTTACTGCACAATTTCTTTAGGACATTCAATATGGAGAGTTGGTAGTGGTGTTCTTTTTTCTTTTGGGCTTGCAGAAGTATCCTATGCTACATCTCAAAGAATGCAGCATTATAGAACACTATAGAAGGCAGTAGGGATCATTAGAGCATCTATCCTGATTCTCAGTTTAATCCAAATATCCTGATGCTACAGGTATGCACTCCTCTAATAGTGAAATTATGGGGCATTCATGAAAAACAAGATGAAGGTATGTATCAATGCAATGGAGCTTTGGGATTGGGTGTCTGCCTGGAGACTGCCTTTAGAAGCCCCATGCCAAAAGCGATCTACATTAATCTAAGAGAACACAACTATTTTGATTTTGATTTCAACAAGGTTCCTTTCAAGAAGTCCCAAGGGCATCTGGCCTTGTTTCAGGCTATATTTTCTTATTCTAGCTCTTCCTGGAGATGGAACTCCTAACTAAGCCATTGTAAATTTGCCTTGCCCAGGTATATTAGCACTTCAAACCCAAATGAAAACAATAGTTGAAGTATATAGATTTAACAGCTGAACTCCAACCAAGAGCTTTTATTTTACTGTGCTACTCAGACCTTATCCATTCCTTTTTTTCCTTGTGGATGTCTCTCATCGATATTTGAATACACACAGGAAAAAAGTAAACAAAACAAATATAATTGGAAAGAATCTCAGGGTGCAAGCAGAGGAAATTGCTTAATTTTAGATGAGTGCTTGGCTCAGTATGTTAATCTGCTGCTCAGTAAAACTTATTCATGCTGAGAGTATTTCACTCACCATTAGCCCCGGTGCTTCACTCCCCTCTCCTCACATGGTATCTCCCTACCTCCCCCTGTGAGAACAGGGGTGGCAGAACAGGGCCTTCATGATTTATCCACCTTCTTTGTACAGTTGTTACAAAAAGCTGCACAAATTGCATTGTCCTACTTACATCTGCATGACTGGGACTCATCAAAAGTGATGATACATTGGTGCAATTAAAGTGCCCATCTGCACCTCTGACCAAGTAATTAGGTTGGGGACACATTAATTAGGCTGTTGAGCTGAATAGCAGCTTGGGAGCTGCTTGCATGCCACAGACAATTGTTCTGGCTTTCTAACCAGGAGAGCAATGGCTGAAAACACTGGTTTGTTTCTTTATTTGTGTGTTTTGATTCCCCTGAATATGTCCTAAATTACAGCCCCGACTTTTTTGATTGGGTTGTTTGGGTTGGGTATTTTTTTTTCTTCCCAAATATATGTAGGATTGAGATGTGGGGGTCACTGAATGAAGTAGACATCTCATTTTTTGAAGTCTGAGGATTCTGGTTTGTCCTGGACACAAGAGACTTGAAGACATCACCATGTTTTCTGATGTCTCAGCAGCAAAAGCTGGATATAAAGCTGATGAAAGACTCAAGTTAATTTGTATGAGTTAGGAAATTCAATATTTGGGTAAAAGATGGTGTCAGAGTCAAAACTGCTAAATATTCATTGTCAGCCATGCTGCAGTATTTATTCTGCTAATACATTTTTCAGCCGTGCCAGGGAACACAACCAACACCCTTCTACTCAGTAAGGTTTCCTGAAGGAGTAATTTGACCCACTGCATTTTGCCGGCAGCCCCTGCCCTGACAACTTTCCAACTGCAACTCCACAGCTCTCAGCCTGTCTTGTGACAGCTGATAGAAGCACACAAAGAAAAACAAATTCAAGTGATAGCCCCAGGTCAGCCTAGTGCTGGCAATAATCTACATTGGCTAAGCACAACTCAGGGTATGTGCAAATCAGCTAGTCAGTGCTATGCCTTCCAGCTGGGGCTTCACAAGCACATTTTCATCCACTCCTCTAACCTGTTCACTTCGTTCCCCTTCCTTAGTGCTGCCAAAAGCTCTACGCTACATCTTCAAACCTAAAAAGCACCTAAAATACCAACGAAACACTACAGCCTTACTCCTCAAAATGCAAGGTCAATTTGCAAGCATGCCCGCTGGAAGGGGCAGAGGAAACTTACTGTAATGTAGCCACAAGGGAAATGAGTAATCAGCTCTTAGATGGATAAGTTGCACTAGCATCATCAAGCCCAGCAGAAGAGGAAAGCAAAGCACTTGAACATCAAGGGTGGGAAGGCTTTGTTCAGGCATTAAATACACAAAGCAATATACTCACCTGGGTGAAACTTAAAAATGCCACAGATAACAAACTGCAGTGAGCAAATCAGTCCTTCAGATAGCAGGAGACACTTTTGAAAAGCAGTCATTAATTTGGTTATCATGATGAAGTCCTCCATGGTGAAAGCAACAACCCACTTCATTGATTCACAGATTCATTGCCTGGAAGGCCATGAAGAACATTGTGATAATTTAACATGCCTTCCTGTGTAAGACTTCAGTGACGCAGACCTGCTGGGGAGGAGGGACGGACCACAACGCATAGGGGGTGTGGCAAAATGGCCGTTTATTGAAAGTGTGCGCCAGCTTTTATAGGGTAGGTAGAGAAGGGACTAGAACAGGGGCGGATTGAAGGAGGAGTGAGGACAGGTCCACATCAAACATGGTAAAAGAGGGGAGGGGCTTTCCATATAAGGGCAGATTAGGGAGGTCAGCTGTAGATGGAATAGGGGTACGTGCCATTGTCATGGGCACCGGCTGACCAATGGGAAGGGGAAGCCAAGCCCGTGAAACCACCAGCCAATGGGAAAAGGCAACTGGGGAGAACTGGGTTGCAATAAACCAATCATAACAAATGGAATAATGACTATTCCATGATTTATCTATACATTAAGTATTTGCCTATCTAAGAACTGTAAGAACTCAGAACTTCTTTCACTCAGTCACGGGCGATCTCATTTCGATCCATACATCATCTGGATTGGCGGCATTCTTCTTTTTTGGCACTTTCCTTTTCTTCCAGGACCAGTAGGTCTTTTTCCCGATCCCAACATCTCCCCCTTCTTTGTTTTGAGACAAAGCAAGCTGGGCTGAAAAAGGCTCAACACAAAATTTCTGAAAACACATGAACGCACAGGATAAGAGAAACAATACTATAAGGATAACAAAAGCCCCAATAATTAACAAAATGAGAAACCTTTTCAAGCCCAGGGAGATGTTCAGATCAGGGAACCAGTCGAGGATTTCTGCCGGTTTGCTCTGCTCTTTAACCCTTAGCTCATCAACCAACCCCCTGAGGTCATTGATTCGCTGGTGAACTGAGCGGGAATGGGTGGAGAAGTTCAGGCAACACATGACTTCGAACTCCTCACACCCATGCCCATTAACCAACAGGAGGTAATCGATGGCTGCGCGATTCTGCAGGGTTACTTTCTGAAGCATTGTGGTATCAGAGAGCAACCCATTCAAAGCAGCCGATGTGGCATTCACCTCTTTGGATATCCAGCAACCCAACTTGTTCAATAATTTAAGAGCATGGGATGTGCCAATGGGGGCCAAGATAGAACTTAGCATGTCCTGGGTTGCAGTCCAATAATGGATCACATAATCGCAGGACTTGCTAAAGGGAAGAGCAGGCAAAGGGACATCGTGCTTTGGTCTGAGGTGTTTACCTTTGTTGATTTGAAGAAGGTGGCTGGAGAGGCTCCTCTTTGGTGTGACAACTGTGAGTTGACCCAAGGTGCAGGGACCACCATGGGCCCCCGCAGGAATACCTCTTCAAACCCTGTTCCCGCAAATTAGGAATGTCTTATCCGGGAGAACAACATTTTTAACAGGTTGGTCACAAACTGGGTAATTTCCTCTAACTGGCGATTACACCACCTGTCAAACTTCGAGTAATTAGAAGACAAATCTGGGTTAACAGAGGTCCAGAAAGATGGAAAGGACACAGACCTGAATGACAAATAAACGCAAAAGGAGGCTGGGAGTGAACCTTTAATCTTTATCTCCTGAAAGGGGATTGTTTGAAATTTAAAGGCAATGGACTTTTTAGGAATTTTAGGCCAATCAGATGGGGGTGTCCCATCCCCATAGCACATAACAAAATGTGCATTTTCATAACTTACAGTGTTGCAGTAAGGGGTATAATCACTAATGTAGGTCTGCCACATTTCTGGGCGCCAAGGAACCCCGACAAGACATGACCGGAAGGGGTCGCCTGGGTCAGTCACCAATAGACACAGTGAGTCCTTCCCAATCATATCTGCTAACTGCACCCATAAGTTCCCTTGGTATAATTTCGAGGCCAATTCATTATCCTTTTTGCCAATTGATCTCAGCCTAAGCCGATTTGGGGGTAGGCTTGTCCGAAGCCGAAGACGTCAATGATAAAGATGACAAGTAGGGTCGCACTGCTCTTGAAGGAATCCATCGCAGGCCGCTCTCTGTGGAAACACAGGTGTAGCCCCTTCCCCATGTAATAATGGAAAAGGGGCCCTCCCACTGGCCTGATTCTAAATTTTTACAGAGACCTTTGGCACCGGAATTGTGCAGGTCTTTTTTATGGCCGAAATGCCTTTCTACAGGCATTAAATTTTGCTTGTCCAATCTATTAAAAAAATTTAAGACATAGAGGGCCTTATTTAATTGCTCTTGGGGGGATAGACCTGCACTCCCCCTTCTTTGTTTAATGAGCATATTTTTTAATGTATGATGGGCCTTCTCGACAATGGCCTGTCCAGTAGAAGAGTGAGGAATGCCTGTGACATGTTGCACTCCCCACATATCCAAGAAGACTTAAAGCATTAGACAAGTAAGCTGGGCCATTGCTGGTCTTGATCTTTTCTGGGACCCCCGTGATGGCAAAGGCAGATGAAAGGTGTTTTTTCACATCTTTAGCCTTTTTGCCAGCATGTGCTGTAGCCACCATGAGACCAGAAAAGGTGTCAATTCATACATGTACATGTTTTAATTTGCCAAATAGGGAGAATTGTGTAACATCCATTTGCCATACTTGACACCCACTGAGCCCTCTGGGGTTTACACCACCAGGGGCAAGCAGCGAAACCTGCTGGCAGTCTCCACAGGCTGAGACAATCGCCTGAGCCTGCGAGCGTGTCAGACCAAAGCTCCGTTTCAGAACTTTGGCTCCCTGATGTAAAAACTCGTGGGAGAGGTGAGCCTGCTCCACACAGTTAGGGACTACCACAACACTTACCAACAGGTCTGCCACTGCATTACCTTCAGAGATGGGCCGGGACAACAGGGTGTGTGACCTAGTACGACAAATGAAGAATTAAATCAGGAGTGTATTTCCTTAGAGAGCATCCGGAGCAGCAAAGCCAGAAGGGGGTTGGAAACCTCCTTCAAGCTTGTGTGTTCAATGTGACAGACGATGCCTACCACATAAAATGAGTCCGAAATTATATTAAGCCTTTCAGGAAACAAAGAAAAAGCACGGCAGACCGATGAAAGTTCAACGATTTGTGGAGATCCTTGCACAAGATGTATATCGTCTCTCCACTCACTGTTGACCTTCCAGCAGACTACAGCTTTTCCGGTTTGCCCCGACCCATTGGTGAAAACAGTCACAGCCTGAGAGAGAGGAGTAGGGGAACATAAAGGATCAGGGTATAACTGAACTTGGGACAAAAACTGAAGTAAAGGGACTATAGGCAAATGAATAGAAACTTCGCCAGCGAAATTTGCCAGAGCAAACTGAAAATCTTCAGAAAACTGAATAAGGTTTTGAAATGATCTGTTGGTGAAAGGGAGGAAAATGGTGGAGGGCTCCTCTCCTGTGAGCTCCCAAGATCTTATCCGGGCTTCACTGCACAGGAGAGCCACCATTTCCAGCAGGGACGTCACCGTTTCACCAAAAGTGCTATTAAGGAAGACCCATTCCCAGATGTTTACTCTTTTGTTGACAGAATCATACTGATTGATGGCCGCAAAAGGCTGGGTTTTCCCCCAAAGCACAAAAACTGTAGGTGAAATGTCAGTCCATCACCTAGAGGCGATGGGGGCGGTTAACTTTCGTTGAACAATATGTAATGCTTCGATTGCCTCGGGGGTTAGCGACCGTGGGGAATTAAGGTCTGGATCTCCCTTCAGTAGCTCAAATAACAGTCAGAGGTCGTCAGTTGAAATTCCTAAATTTGGTCGAATCCAATTAATGGAGCCTAATAGCGATTGAAGATCATTTAATGTTTTAATATTGGAATTTAGAGAGACTCCAGTTGGCCGAATTGTTTTTTCTGAGATTTTCCACCCGAGGTACTGCCAAGGTGCAGTAGATTGAACCTTCTCGAGGGAAATCTCAAAATTGTTAGATTTTAAAATTTGGAGAGTGTAATTTGTCGCTGAACCTAACAACTCCCTACTGGATGAGGCAATGAGGATGTCATCCATGTAATGGTATAGTATAACATCAGGGAATGATCTCCTCATGGCCGATAGCAAAGATGCTATTACTGTTTGGCAAATCGTGGGAGAGTTTTTCATCCCCTGAGGCAACACCGTCCATTGAAATTGTTTTGCCAGTTCCTGCACATTAATAGACGGCACGGAGAAGGCAAAGCAGGAGGAGTCTTTTGAATTTAAAGGAATTTGAAAAAAGTAATCTTTAATGTCCACGACTTTAATTTGAAAGCCTTGGGGGATCATGGTGGGTGAAGGCATACCTGGCTGAACAGCCCCCAAAGGCTCAATGACCACGTTAATTTTTCTGAGATCGTGGACTAAACGCCAATTACTGTTCTTCTTCCTAATGATGAACACTGGGGAATTCCATGGACTGGTTGATGGAATAATGTGATTTTTGTCCAGTTGCTCTTGGACTAGATGGTTGAGCGCATGCAGCTTATCCACTCTCAATGGCCACTGATCCACCCAGACTGGCTCATCAGTGAGCCAAGTCAGGGCGGGGGTGTGCTGCTCTTCAGTGGCCATCATTATAAATTCATTAAGAGGGAAAAGCCCCACTGGCTCAACACGTCTCTTCCCCAGAGTGTCATTGGAAGAGGAAGGATGAACAGAAAAGTGGTAGCCAATTTGGAATCTGGACCAATTATTGAGATTAAGTGTGCACTTCGTTTGGAATTTTGTGCTCCACCAACTCTGGTAATTTGGTTAACTGTCTTTTGGACCTGCCAGGTCTTAGGCCAGTCCTTCTCGGCAATAATGGTGACATCTGCACCGGTGTCAATCAAACATAAGACCGAGACAGGTTTGCAGTCGGCCAAATGATAAATTCGGCATTGTAGAACAGGAGGGCATTGCGACAGAGGCTGAGCCCACATCGCCTGAATACTCGCATTGCTATGGATGACATTCTCATGGTAGGTGAAATTGTCCGGTGGAGTGACGACTGACACTGGTTTCCCTGCCGGAAGAAAACTCGGTGGAGAGTTAGTTACTAAAAAAATTTTCACTGGGATTGAAGGGTTCAAGGTGCCAACAAAAGGAACAACTTGTATCCCTTCATTAGTTACTTCTGAGTGTGTGTTAACTAAACTGTGAAAGATGTAACTGCAAAATCACGTAACAATGTAACTGCCACATTAACCAGGGAAGTAGAAACAATATTAACTGATGAGGAAAGGTATAACTGGTAAGTAACTACTCCTCTTTTATTGTCAGAAGGCTCAGGGTGTACCACGGCTTTCGGGGGAGACTTGGTGTCCTCTCGCCTTCCCGAGCGCTTGTGGTCCCGTTTCCCGAGCCCTGTCTCCTTGGAGATTCAGGGGAAGACCTCGGTGACAGGGGTCTTCCATCCTTGTCGTATTTAGCTCGGCAGGTGTTAAGCCAATGGAAGCCTTTTTGACACCTAGGGCACGGTGACTTAGGGGTGGTGAGTTTTTGCTGCTTGTAGGGGCATGAGGCGATGTAGTGGCTGAACCCCTGACAGTGCAAACAGTGTCCCTGGGCCATATAATCTTTGATCTCTTTTGTGAATTCTTTTCGCTCTTTCTCATTAGATCTCTCATAAGCTTCCACTATAAGAACCCTGGTGTCATCGGTTTCCTGTCTGAGTTGTTGCTCAAATGTGTCCCTCAAGGCATCAGTAGCTTCGTGAAATTCCTCATGCAGTTGATGGCCTAGCTTTTCGGTGTTCTCTGCATGGATTTGAGCTGTTACTACAAAAGCCTCCTTTAAGACCTCGGCTTTGGCCTGTTTTTTGTGGGCAACAGTGCCCACATTTCAGCATGCCTTCACCATATCCGTTATTGTGGGATTTTTGAGCGCCCTGAGGATGGGCTGGCAATCCTCATTAGTGTTTTCAATGACCAAAGAGTTCTTCTTGAACATCTGGCTTTGAAACCTGCCTATTGATGGTCTCTTTGAGCCTCTCTGCAAATTTAGTAAACGGTTCATTGCCTTCCTAGAAACACCGAGTATAGGAAGTGGTGGTCTGGGTATTTTTGGCTACCAGCTTTACTGCTTTAAAGGCCAGATCTTTTGTGGCATTAAGTTCCTGGACAGGGACCCTGGCCTGCCGCACCACCTCTGTAAAGGCCAAGAAACCTCTCAATGACCTGGCCGAGTGGAACACCCTGGTGGCGATAATTAGTTTCAACATATTTCTCCACCAGTATCCTCCACTCATCCATGAACATCGAGTGTTCTAAAGGTGACAAAATGGACTTAGTAATGATCTTGATGTCTCTGGGGGCCATGGCGTAGGCCTGAAACAATGATTCCAGTAATGAGAGGGAGAAAGGAGCTGCAATTCCATATTCAGCCACCGCCTTTTTGAGGTCTTTCATGAGGGGATAATTTATGGGTTCCCAGGTCGGTGGCTTTGTGGGATCATAGAAAACAGGAAAAGCTGAAATTAAATCTAAATTAGCATCCTTCTCTGCTTCTTTTCTGATCGCATCCCATCTGGTTTCACTAGCATCTAACAGGAGTGGAGAGATGTCGTTCGTGCTGGCAGGGTAGGCTGGAGTAAGGGCCAGTGTTATGGGAACCCCCGTGGTATAGGGGTCCATGGCCGGTGGTGCTGGTACATGGGCACTGCCATCTTGCGCTGGATGTTGTGGGCATGGGGCCAGAACCGGAGGTGCCTGGGGGCGGCCATCTTGGGACGGAAGCGGCGGAGGATGGGTGCCGCCATCTTCCTTCCAGTCCTCCAAGGACCGACATAAGTCCTCCAGCCATTTGAGCTGTCTATCAATAAGCTCCACTCCCATGGTAGTGACGTAAGAGGGAGGGGCTGGATTTGGAGGACCGGATAAAGCGTCTCGGCCATTTTGTGATGCGTCTGGGCACAAGGCCCTGCTGCCATTTTGGGACAGTGACTCAGCACTCNGGATCATAGAAAACAGGAAAAGCTGAAATTAAATCTAAATTAGCATCCTTCTCTGCTTCTTTTCTGATCGCATCCCATCTGGTTTCACTAGCATCTAACAGGAGTGGAGAGATGTCGTTCGTGCTGGCAGGGTAGGCTGGAGTAAGGGCCAGTGTTATGGGAACCCCCGTGGTATAGGGGTCCATGGCCGGTGGTGCTGGTACATGGGCACTGCCATCTTGCGCTGGATGTTGTGGGCATGGGGCCAGAACCGGAGGTGCCTGGGGGTGGCCATCTTGGGACGGAAGCGGCGGAGGATGGGTGCCGCCATCTTCCTTCCAGTCCTCCAAGGACCGACATAAGTCCTCCAGCCATTTGAGCTGTCTATCAATAAGCTCCACTCCCATGGTAGTGACGTAAGAGGGAGGGGCTGGATTTGGAGGACCGGATAAAGCGTCTCGGCCATTTTGTGATGCGTCTGGGCACAAGGCCCTGCTGCCATTTTGGGACAGTGACTCAGCACTCTCCCTCACAGATTCGACATCATTTTGAGTCGTGCAACAACTATCCCTCAGCCTCTCCTGCCTTCCCGCCGATTTCAGTGCTGCCTGAGGGGAGGTCTCTGGGGTGGAATCTTCACTTGGGATAGGTGTTAGATCTTTAAAAATCATCTCCCAAGCAGGGAGAGCTTTCCATGCCAGTTTTACATTTTTATTGTGGGATTCGTCCCAGATTTTGAGTCCTAACTGATCCCAGTCTTCATACTTAATCGGGATCTCAACAAAATATTTATGTTTGGCCATGAATTCTGCCATAAAATGTAGTGATGTTTTTTCCACTGGATGGGATCACTTTCTGAGGTGGAATTTTAATTGATTATAAATTTCTCTTTTGGGCTTCGCAATGCCGCAACCCATGACTGAATAAAAGAAAGTTCTCCTTTAACTGGGTGAATAAACTGTTGGTTCTGGGGGACGGGCTTTGGGAATTAATAGCATGGAAAGTCTCTTCTCCTGGACCTCACCTCACTCTCCACCGCGTGAAGACGGAAGGAGCCATCAGCAAATCCCAGCTGTGATGACCTCTCTCCTCCACTGGGGTCATGTAGGGGGAAGTTGTTGGGCACTCCTCGCTGAACGCTGGAGGTGACTCTCCTGGGAGGGATCTGCCAGACCAAGGGCAACAGGAGCTCTTCTGGGGTGCAATAAACCAATCATAACAAATGGAATAATGACTATTCCATGATTTATCTAATACATTAAGTATTTGCCTATCTAGGAACTGTAAGAACTCAGAACTTCTTTCACTCAGTCATGGGCGATCTCATTTTGATCCATACGTCATCTGGATTGGCAGCACTCTTCTTTTTTGGCGCTTTCCTTTTCTTCCAGGACCGGTAGGTCTTTTTCCTGATCCCAACACTTCAGCTACCAGCAACCTTTTATAATGCATTCAGATGGTAGGAAAGGAGTGGTTTTAATGAAACATCTTTCATACCTTTGTGTGCAGCTGTTGCCTCATTCTATTTCTTGTGGGGAGCCTGCTCCCAGCTTCCCACACTGGCAATGGAGAGAAAGCCCAGCAGCAGAATTGCTACAACCTGCCCTATTTTGCTTTCCTTTCCTACTCAAAGTACAGATACATCCTACCAAAAGACATGCTCAGCAGAGCAAACCTGCATGTTATGCAAACAGCTGAGGAGGTTCAGCTGCCAGACTCTCATATGCATACATGGTGCCCATGTGTGACTCTCACACTGGAGATGTAGCCCTTGATTGCAGTAGTGTAGTCTAGGGCAGACACAAGTGCAGGTTTCAGAGGAGTCTGGATCTCCTAATGGTCATCCAATCCCCAGGTAGGACTTTCTCTTTCTTTCTCATTTCTCAGTCTACATGTGTTTGAAGTAGTAACTGACACACAATTTGTGCTTCCCAGATGTTTTCACTGCTTAGCACTCTTTAAGCTATGCTAGTTAGCTTGCTAACATAAAGACTTTTACTCACTGAAACAATGCATCAATCCTTTGAACAATCCTGCCTTATATCAGACTTACACAATTGAAAACATCAAATTCCCTTTTATTGAGCTTTACTCAGAAGCCCTATTTGGTATTACTTAATGATACTGGAAATGTTGGTGGCAGGAAACATCTTTTTCATCTATCTTTTGCTGGAAAGAAAAAACCATTGTTATTTGAAAATATTTCCATCTGGCTTGGGAATTAACAGCTGTCCTAGATCCTGACATTTCCTCATCTGTTAGACAGGGATCTACTGAATATCAGTATTCCATGCCGAATTATAAGTCTCCCTCAGCCACTTAAAATTTTTCACAGGTGAAATTTTCTCTTTTGCTTTCTACCTGTTCTGTTTGGCTAAAAATATTGGCTCTCAACAAAATCTCCTCTCTCCACCATAGATTGCATCTCCCTTATTCTCTCAGCACTCCAAGTAAATAAAATAACTAAGACAAATTTAGGACAATTGTCATCTGCCTGTACCTGTTTTTGATGTCAGCTACTGTTATTGCAGCCTTGAAAAAGTGGAGCTTGTGGGCACAAAAATTCATGGTTTTTTCCTGTTTATTGCTTCAATTAATAAAACAAGTTACCTCACATAACAAACCTAATTTATAGTCTTAGTTCATCTCAGCTAAACCAACTGTATTTATTAGCCATCATAAATGACAGAAGATAGTTTCTTTTTGCCTGGCTCTTGATATCCAAACCCAACCAGATGCACCATTACCAGGCATTTCCCTTTGATGATGCACCTCTACAGTTCTGCCAGTTGGTATCTTTCAAAGTTGTGTCATGGCTCCACTAAGAAAGAGATTCAGCCTTAGGCTATATACTGGCAACCATAATTCATCACTCAAGACTGAAATGTATGTATAAAATTGGGGAGGAGGCTGCATTTCAAAAGAAAAGGAATTACATGAAAAGAAGCAACAATAAAATCTAATTTCCTATGCACTGCTATCTCACTGTTCACTGCAAGTTCCAACTTAAGTGTTTCTTCTGCTTGAGTCTTTTACTAGGGGGTATATCTCCCAGGAGGTCTTTCTAATATAGAAGATTCAAATACACACTGCAGCATTTTCCTGTGTTTGAAATTGACAGGATCTGCCTCTGTCTTACTCTTCCCTCTACTCCTCTGCTTACATATCATCAAAACAGAAATTTAATTATCTTTTAAATGGCTATTGCTCTGTTAAATTTGGTTTGAAAGGTCAGTGGAAACAGACACACAGATGCAGAGACCATGTGTGCATGTCTCATTTCCATAGGAAATTAGGCTCAAAACGTGGAAGATTTATGCAGAAAAGGAGCTGCACTTTTGCTCAGAGTAATATACACACTTTTAACTTCAGAGACTGTGCCCGTTACAGCGGCCTCGATCAGTTTATCGCTATTTGAGTGTAACCAAATGTCTTAGTTTAGATGAAACTAAGATGTCTATGTTGACCAGAAGTGACCTTCTTCCTCAAAAAATAACCACTCAACTCCCTTAATTCAGAACTTTAATTAGGTAAATGTATAGAAAAGGATAACAGTTCTTAACTACAATCTATATATATATATATCTCCAGAAAAAAAAAAGGAACCAAACAAAACCCTCTGTAATCAATGCTTTCAAGTGAAATGACGTTTATCCCTTTGGGTGCAATTATATTTAGGGATGGCAGGTGGCGATGTCATGCCTCAGCTGGCTGCAGGGTGGGCTTTCTCAGGAATGCAGGTTGAGACGCCGGTGGGTGCTGACGATGGAGCTGTGGCAATCCTGAGTAGACTCACGTGGGATCACTGGGGCAGAGGGACGATGCAAAACCTCCGCCATGCTGAAGAGTAGACATGCTCCTGTCCTTAGTTCGAGAGAAGAAGCACTGGGCTGCAGGGGAGTAGAAGGAGCAGCAGTAGCTCCTCCACCAATGTCAACCCCACCAGAAAAAAAGTCCACTGTAAATGCAAGGCACAGGGTGCCCAGAGGTAAGGGCTGAATAGGGGAAGAGGAGCCAAACCGAAAAGAGAGACTCCCTCCAAGCTTCCTCCAACACCAGCAGCAGCTGGGAGGAAAAAAAAAATTCCTGCTCCCCACCCAGCACAGCACAAAAAAAAAAAAAAGGAAAGCCCCTTTCCCTTACCCCTCATCCCTTCTCTCAGCCATTAGGTCGTAATGTGGGTGCTTAGCCATCCCTTTCGTTGACTAACAGTAGGAGACTGGGCATTAGCTTCAAACTCTGTGTTGATAGGAATTCCATAGCAAGATTTTGAAACAATAACAACAAAACTGTGTATTCTACACCCTTCATGTCATTTCTGATGAACTGTTAATAATGGATCCTTTGCAGCAGCTGACCAGGGCACACCTGACCTCTCAGGCTATAAACTGGGTGTTAAAGAACCCTGTCAGGCATAGGAATGTTTCTGTCTTCACACCAGTGACTCAGCTGTGATAACTCCCCTCCAGGGAGGCATTAGCACCTTCACACTCAGCCTGAGGAGCCATGTCTGCTAACAGGCCATCAAAGATTCCAAAAATATCCCATGACTCACAGAGTTAAATCACCCACTGTGAAATTCCTTCCCCTGGGGGAGGTCCTGGGCATTCCCACCTGAACCTAAGCATATATAATCTTCGGGTTTGGGAACTTCTGGTACCATTCTTGATTCAGAAGAAGACCAGAACCTCAAGAGGACTGTGACTGCCACTCATAATGAGACTGAGACCAGTATCCTCACCAACAAATTTTTTTCTTTCCTTTTACTTTGCACTCAGGGGGATCAAGTGATGCTCAGCAGAGGGGCTAATGAATATCATTCTGTTCGTGTCCCAGGGTGCTGAGTTATACATCTGGTTTTTCTGAGTTAAACCCAATTTTTCTCCGTATTTATTGCAATCTTTTTAGCAAATCTTTTTAGTAAATTGTAACTCTGACTTGTAATCTCTCTTGAGTCAAGTTCATTTCTCCTACCAATTTACCTTTAAACCAGCACAGACTGGTGAACATAAAAAAAAAAATCTATATTTATTGGTCTTCACTCCGGGTGTTGCAATTCCTTAGAGGTCCTCTGAAGTCACTGGATTTACATTTGTTAATATCAGTAGCCCATTAATTTTATATTTGTAAGGATGTATGTAAGTTAAAGAGGTGAGAGAGCATCTCTACACCTACACACGAGCATAGGCATGAGCCTGCATGAGCACATGTGCACTCAGGCATCACAGAACATTCACAGGGAAATGTCACAACATGTATTGTCAGAAAGGACAGATTTGCACCCAAGTCAAGGCCAAAGTTGTACCAAACTTGTAAAGTTGGCCAGGGAAAGAAGGGGAATGCAAACCATTCGTTTTTCTCCCTCTCTTTTACAAGCTTCTAATAGCCACTTCCTGATGGATCACTTGAATGTCACCTCCACCCACCTGAAACTTGGCTGAGGATCTCAGTCTTTCTTAATTACTGCACAACTCTATTAAAGCTCTCAGTGGAACTGATGAGTGAATGTCCCAGCCAACTTTTGGTATTTTAAAAAAAGCACACACTAGTCAATTGAAAATAATTTTTAAGAATTTTAATCATAGAAAATGTTCTCATTAAATCAGCACTACCATCTATACAAAGGACAAGACTTCAGAGATTGACCTACAAATATACCATGTATTAAAATGCTGTCAGAGAGAAGAGGGTGGTTAGAAACTAAGCAATATTTTAGATGCTTCTCCAGACATTCAGATTTATCAACAGCAGTTTGATTTCACATTTATGAAGTCGATATTTGGCAAGGTTTTGACACAGAGGCCCAGCAGGTTCTGTATCTGTAGAGGCTGGTTAGCCTTTCACAAGAAAAGAAGGGAGAAGTCACCTAAAACCGAGCTATATGTGTTCTTGCTTCTGAAATACATCGAGGACTTCAGTTCACATGCACTGAATGCTGCCAGCCTGCTTATTTAGCTACAAGACAATTAGCAAGGGCTGAGAAAGGAGTCTAGGGAAGGCAAGGAACCATGTAAAACAGTGTAAAACAAGGAGCAGAGACAGTGATAGAGCTCTAGGAGGGGCATGTAATACCTGTGCACCTGAGGCTAGATTCAACCTTCCAGCTTCTGGTGCAACTATTCTTAAAATAAGAGACAAGCCTTCATTCAGTTCTTGTTCTAATTAACACACTAAGTGCATAAATATGTACACACATCTTCAAAGCTGGCACTGAGACAGCTCTCACTTCAAAGCTGTGCTGAGGACACTTCAGCTGACATAAAGAATGTTCAGTATTTTTCCTTTGCCTTTTTGTTTTAACACCTGTTGTCGTTTATTTGCCTTCACCAAAAAAAGAAAACAAACGCCAGCCATCCAACCATCCTCACTCATCCCCATCTCCCTTAGTAACACAGAAACATTTGCTAATGGGGATAGTGCAAAGACAGGCCCTGTGGGATGGGCTTTTTAAGTCTGCTTTAGGTTACAGCTCACTTGCAATGCCTTTGGAGCAATCAGGGATAGTGCAGCTGAAGTAATTTAAATGGGTATCAACTGCAAGTAACTCAAAATACACATTGGGAAGCTGACAACCAGCACCCCAAGAGACTATGTGTGTGTGTGCACGTGTGCAAGCAGTTTGTCCTGCCTCCCGTTGCTACCCTGCGCTACACCAACCTGCTGGTCTCAAACCACAGGGATTGCAGCAAGGATGCCTTGCTGCAAGGACTACCACTGCTCCCTCTGCTCTTTTCAGTAACCACCAACTGCATCTGCTGACCACCAGGACTTAAAAACATTTTTCTTCTCTGCTTAGCAAGGTTTAGTCTCCAAAACAGAAAGTCTGTTTGAAGCATAGCTGAAGTTCAGGGGCACCTCCACTTTCTCCCAATAGAGTTCAAATAGATACAGAACAGATGGTATAAACATGAATGAATGAAGGAAAGCTTTACTCTTTACTCTTCTTTTTGTTTCTCCTAGTGCCTGTTTTTGTTTTTTCCAAAATAATTATAATGCAAATGTGGATGGGGGAAGATGAGAAACACTTTTTAGAGACTACCACAAAAGATCATCTGAGCAGCACACTAACTCTTACTGCAGCAACAGACGCAGCATCAGACACAGTGCCATCCACGAGACAGCCTATTTTGGGACTACCTTTCTCACCTGAAGCTGATGAGAAGGGCAGGTCCTGCAGCTTGCATAATACCAGGCAGCCAAAAGAACTCTACATTTCTGATAAAACAGAAAGCTGAAGGAATGTTACAGAAAACTACCATTTTCTTTTAAACCTTAAAAGTCATATCTGCAGCAGAGGAACTGTAAGATCCCATGCCCTAACCAGAGACATTGGACCATTCCAGCAAGGAGTGTATTTGTGGTATGTTCTTATGGGGCCATTATTTCAACAGAGATTTGTGATGGGTCACATTCCGTCACCTGGTTCAACATCCATTGCAGGACCTTTCTCCCTTTGAGACGCCAAGTGAAGACAGACAGTACTGGGATGATTTAACTAAATTTCCATCATTCTTTTGGCAGAAGCCGAGTCATTGACCAAACCAAGGATTTAACAATGTCTTAAGGAGGTAGATAATTTGACTTCAAAATTTATAAATGTCTCCTTATCAAAGGCTGCTTGCTTCCAATCTATAAAATGAGGGCTGCCACTGTGTATAGTGGCAGAGATCCTCAGAGTCCAAGTCTGCTAACAGCTTTAAATGAGGCATAAGACTCAAGTCTGATCTCAAAGAACTGACAGTCACAACTAATTCCACATATAGTGCTCTGTGTGCTTGACAGCCAGAAAGACAAGGCTCTGCACATTTCAGCAGGCATTTTAAACTTAATAGGCAGCATTTTGATGCTATTGCAGTTTTCAACTCTTAGGGGGTTCATGAGGTATTACAAAACAGAAGCACATACATACATTTTGAAACTCAGCAGATCTAATCTGAGCCATGAATATGGAATTTCTTCTTCCTTATCTCCCTTCCTCGTCAAAGGAAGTAGAATCACAAAATTAATGTCGTGACGCACTGAGGAAAAAATAAATTAAAAAAAAAAAAAAGACAAAACAGGAGACAGCACGCTCCTAAGGAAGCAGAACAAAATCCTTTTAAGGCTTCTTCTAATAACAGATAAAAGAAAGAACCCCAACTCAAGGATGTCAAGCATCAACAATAACAAAGAAAGACAGTATCTAAGGCATCTAGAGTATTAAAAAATATCCTCATTTATGCACCACTCAACATTTCTCTCAATCCCAGGGGTTTGCTGGACTTGCTGCATGCTTGTCCTGCCTGGATGGCTGATGAAAGACATTCAGTGTTGCAATTCTTTGTTTATCAGAAAATCACACTCTTGCTGGTAACATTTTACAACTCTTATCCTGCTGTTTGATCCAGCTACAGCTGTTCAAATCCTGCCTTCTCTAAACCAGGGGAGGTCAGAAAGGAGAAGAAAAAACACACTATGTATCCATTGCAGTTACTGATTTAGCAAATAGAACTATTAAGAAGGGATTCAGTTTTATCAAACTCCAGATTTGGCAAATCCCTTGGCATTTCAGCACAACAGAAAAGAAGTAATTAGAATTCAATTTATTTCTCGAAGTTTTTAAAATTGTCATTACTCTGGATTCCTACGATTGGTTTAGGTGTGGGTTTGAACTGGAAGCTTTTTTCTTTTTTCCACCATTAGTTAAGAATCCTCAGCTATGCTGCAATAAGGAATTAAAAACAGGAATTACAGAAATACAAGTTACTACACTCAGATGCTTGAAAAGAGCTGCCGTAGGGTATTACAGAGCCTCTCCTAGTCAATATACTCTCAAATTTCAAAATAAAGCCTTCCCCAAAGCAAAGCTTTTTACTTTGAATATTCTTAAAGAATGGTGCAGACTAGCCAAGTATCAGGAAATAAACACCTATATGTAAAGTCCACCTCTGTTCAAGAAAGTATTTAAAAATCTGGGACTGAATCCCTTTGGCTTCCTTAGACTTAAGTGCTTTCTCAGTTAGCACGTTTTTCTGAATCACACCCCAAGTATTTAAATACATTCCTTAATCTTCAAGAAACATCTGCAACAATTTTTCAAAAATATTTAAGCAAGAAATTATTAATTTGCAATTCAATCAGCAAATTAGCCACACTTGGGAACTGAGCAACCTTTTATGCTCATAGCCAGCCCCATACATCTATCACTTGAAAAAAATCCTTTGAAAGTCTTGTAAGATTCACCACCATTCTTAAATTCAAAGTTAGATCACACACTTCACAATGACAACATGAATTGAACCTACCTTAGAGACGATGGTATTTTTCTTCACATACTGAGGCAGATCCAGATTTCTCTCAAGCAGATACAAACCACAGTGATTCAGACCTAGTCTGGACATGTAGGCACCTACAGGGGAATGCTTCCCAAAGCAATCAACACAGTCACAAAATACTCATCTTTTTGTAATTCTTGAGATAGGAATGTGAATAATCTTCAATCTGAAACTGCTCCACCATTAATTTTTTTTTTTTTACTTAATTCTGAAAACAAAGCCAGAAAGCTACAGGCCCCTAACCACCCTTAACCTAATCCTAGTATTTCTTTTAAACTGAGTGCACTAACTGTACCAAATAGCCACTTTCTTTGCTTTCAGCCTCTTCAGATGTAATGGGTTCAGTAAGTTCTGTCTTTAGCTGTTTGGCATTACCAACTCTGTCAACTTCATTATTTGTCCTGGGAGACAGACTCTGCTTTTGTACATTCAATCAACAAACATGCAAATAAAACAAGTATTATTTTAAACAATGTGACTTATCTGCATACACTGAGAATTCTCAACTTTGCTTTTCTATCCCAGTTTCTTCCCACTGAATTCCTGTTCAGCTTTTTTCTGAGTCCTGAGCTTCAGTGATGATTCAGCACCATAAAAAATTCCTGCACATCCATCAAGTGTTTCAGTGAGGCAGAAAACAGCACTTTTAAAATAGGCTACTTCCCAGCTCAAAGGTGTTGAAGAAAAAGCAAGATCTGGAGGTTCAGTGCCATTCTTGATATACAATTTGACAGAGATGACACATGCAGGCCACTGCAAAACGTGCCCAGTGGATGTTTTTGTACATACAGATCTGAATTTCCAGGCTACTGTCTAATTGTTTGCTCATTTTCAGTTGTTCTTTCCTTCTCCACCTTTTCTTTATTCTTTCAAATAAAAGTTAGGCCAAGTTTGTATGTTGCCTTCAAGCTTTCAGGAGTCCTCTATGCAGTTGCGCTTTAAAAGACTTTCACTTACAAACCCCTGACAAATTAAAAGCCCAGGCATCTGGCTCTTTCTTTTTGGGTGTATATCCCAGGCTGGAAGCAGAGAGGAAAGCATGGCTCCTCACCTGAACTCCAGAAGAGACATCACCTCTGGAGCAGCAAGTTCCATCCAAAAGCAGTACAAGTCAGTTTGCAGGAGACAGTTCAGAGACGGCTGCAACTTGAGAACGAGGTAGTAATACCAAGGCTTCATATTACCAATCTATCTTAGCTCCTCATCATCCCAACACCATATAATAAATGACCTTACTGAGATGGAAGAGACTGATGCTCTTTTATCAATCCTACTGTTTTCTCTGAACTACATGTGAGCATGTTTTGTGGGCATGCACTCCCCAAGCAAGGGAACGCATCCCTGTGCTCAAATGTATAGCTCCATGCACGCCCACGAATCCACATTTCATTCCTATGCTTCGGTGCTTCAGTGCGATATAGATGACAGCAAAAACAGACTTCTGTAGATCTAAAGGGAACTGTGAGATGGAGAGAAAATTTCTGGCTCTGGATCTTAACTAACCCCTTGAACTGGCTCTGATATTCAGGAACAAGATTAGCACAAAAAATAGGAATTATTTAGAAGGACAATAAAAATGCATTTAAGCCTAAGGAAATACCTGGAAAATGCATTTTCTGAACATTTATTAAACATAAATTTCACTGAACTTAGAAGGTAATTTTTTTTCATTAGAGATGCTCAGGGAAACTTAAGAAATGTCTTGAAAATTGCTCAACTTGAGGCTGAAGCAAGCTGCTTTGCTTGTTGATACGAGCAGGCAAGAGGTAAAGTAACAAAGAGAAAGAACACAACAAGCCCAGCTGCCAGGCCTACAAACAGTGTACAGCACCATAAAGGTCACTAACATACTCTAAATCTATTGCAGCATTTTCAGACAATCTTGTCATACTGAAGCTCTTACACAAAGACCTTTGCCTTCAGGGCCAGCAGATCCTTCATCAGCCTCCCAGATGCTGCTGGGATTCATTCGCTGCTATGTACCTTCTTCCCTCCCCCCCCTCCATCCACCCATAGAAAAAGTCTAGAAGAAACAAACATCAAGCCATGCTTTCTGTGCAATTGGGATAATAAAGCATTTCAACCTCAGCATTGACTAGAGAGGTGTTCATTTGGCATGTGACGTCTCCTGCAGTAGGCCACATTCCCTGGGGTACTTCAGCAGTGGATGGTGGGTACAGCCCCATTCTATGACTATGAGGAAGCAACATCCTCTGCTACCTGGCACTGTTGTGAAAAGGTCAAGGGAACAGAGGCTTCACTCAATTTGTGCAATAGACTGGTGCCTGGAGTTTTTGATACTAGGACACCTACAGAGGAGCTCAAAGCATGTGTGAATTGTTTGGTTATGGTTTAGCCCTGTGGAGGATGTAACGAAACTAGTGGAACATCAGTCTTCTTTACTCCAGAAAAGCATCTGAATTATTAAAAAAATTTGGCTGCCCAGGGCTCCAGCAATAATAACATGACTGGGAAGGGGGGGCTCAAGGGGTAGGGTGAACCAGCATACCAGTGTGTGCAATACATGCTTAAGTCCAGGGCAACAATCCCTCACTTCCATTAGCAAAATGCCTATTTAAAATTTTTAAGTAATTTGATTAGAGCAGAAAAAGAAAAGTTGTGTGGCTCAGTAGTCATCAGCTGTAATTCTGTATTCCACAGTAATTAAAATAAGAATGACCTTTTATTATTATTTACCAACACCCACACTTTATACTTTGTCTTAAAATGCTGACTGTTGAATTTTAGCCACTTCCTCCTAAAATATGGAGCAGCTCTGCCAAATTCCCTTACACACTCTTCATTTGATGACAAAATAACAGAGGTGCCATAATTCACTTCCTATCATTCTTTTCCTGCTAATGTTTTATTCAGACTGAGCTTCATTAATAAGGATGAAACTTTGGACTCATGACTTCTCCATGTTTACAAAACATACAGGCTCCTTTACATCTTGGTTAAGCATGAACAATCACTGAACATACAATTTCCTAAAAAAATCCTGCATACCAAAATTGCATATTTTGAATTTTTAAAATTCACTAAACAAAATTTCACTATGTGAACCCTAAAGTCTGTTTGCCAGCAAAGCACAAGCCAACAATGGATTTTGGGACCATCCAGGAAAAAAAACTTAAGCTGGACCCCAACACACACACCCTTCCCATTAAACAAGCAAATAAATACACATTCAAACAGAGTAATGTGCTCTAAAAATGCAGGTTCACACTTTAGCGTAAGTTTTGGTTTCTCAAAGAGTACAGTGTCACAGTAATTTTCCATCCTTCTTTTTGGAACTGGGCAGTGATTTCTTACCAGACAACAGAGAAGAAAAACTACCCCAGAACCTGATGATTTTGACACAAGTCCAAATGTGCTTCTCCACAGATGAAAAATTAAAAAGACTAAGTTGTTTTTTTTTAAATAATAATAATAAAAAAAATAGCAGTATCACTTTTTAATGCCAGGTATTGAAACAAGGAATGGAACAGACTGCACTGCATTTTTTAAGTAGTGTGACTATCAACATACTTGAGAAACATTTTAACACTGAGCATTACACGAAACTATTTAGTTCACTTCTACATAAAACAGCAAAAAAGCTAGGTGATCTAACATGTATGGCAGCTGCAAATTTAAAATGATAGCCACAGTCTAAAGCTAGAAGAAAAACTTTTCCAGAACTCCTATATATAAAAAGGAATGAACACACACACCATGCGCGTACACGCAGGCAAAAATCTTGAGGTTTTACTTATTGCTCTTATACAACGCTATGAGCAGGCAAATGTCTGGATCAGAAATTAGGTCAAACATGCATTTCAGCACACACAAGTACAGGAAGTTCATATTAAATAAACAATGTACTGTGTTGCGTAGTACAGGATGGTATTCTGCTAATATAAGTTACATCATTAATACCGGATAAACTCCAGGTCTGCCTGTTGTGTAATGTGTTATGCAGTGTGTTATTTTAACCTAATTTCTGATTTCTCATCATTCTGCACCTTCCATAGAGGGATTAAGAGAGCAGTTTTCAAGAAAGCCATTCTTTACAAACCTTGGCCTCAAGAGCTTCAGTCAGGCAGGTATGGCTGGAAGGAGATAACGTCACCACCACAGTATTGACAGGACCTGCTTTTTGACTGCCTTGCACTTTTGTGCATTCATTGACAACTCAGATAACCAAATGTAGAAGCTAGTGCAAAATGCATCACTGCTGTTCTCAGAGAGTCTCTCACCTATGCCCTACATTCTTGGTACACCCAGCAATTGCAACAGGATAAGGCAGTAGAGGGTCGAGTCCTGTATCCGGTCACTTCCTCCAGAATCTTACAAAAAGTAGGTGTTTTCGGGTTTTTTTGCAAACTGGTTTTCTTTTACACAATAAGCAGCATAGCATGGATGTCAGTAGACATCTGGCTACCTACTGGCAACAAGGGACTTGCACATTCACAAGACACATTTGGGAATACCTGCTGTTCCCTACTGCAACCACATGAAACATGCTGCAGAGAGGAGTCCATGTAATTACAATACTCACAAGCCAGGCTCAAGGCATATTGCACATGGGCCTTGCACAAAAAAGGCATTGAATGTGTTATCTGAAAACTTTTTTTTTTCCTGTGCTATGCATACATGACAGTAGATAATCAGCACAATGATTCCTCTCCATACATGATCAAACACATACCGTGTAACAACTAAGCACCATATATTCTATTCCTCAGTTAACAGGAATCAAGGAAGAAAATGGTGGTTTAGAAAAAGGGAAGGAAAGAAATCCAGCATGAAGTTCGAGGTATGTTTCTGACAGAAGTCCTAGCTGACAATGTTTATTGTGAACATTCAGCTGGATTTTGAGACATAAGCAGAAAACTAAGGACATCTGTGGGGCCAACTTGGGCACTGCATAGTCAAAACTATGTTATAATATGGCCTTGAAAAATCTCTAAATATTAGAAAGAGCAGTAGGTAGATGACAAGAGTACATGCTTCAGGGAGGTTATGCTTTGTACTTGCAAAAAGAAGCAGTGCAAATCAACAGATTTTTCTGTCTTATTAAAGGTCTGTCATGTGCCCCTTGATCCAATCCTTAAATCTCACACAAATTTAAGCTTTCTGATTTACCAAATACCCAAATTCACACTGACCTCTATTTTATTTACAAGCAGTACTACTAAAGCTAGTGGGACTGCTTTAAAGCAAGGTGCTACTGCACTGAACATTCAGGAACTTGCTTTTCCCAAGAAGCAATCTGCAAATGACTGGGGTTTCATGACACTCCCAGGTGAAGGGAGACACTTCCTGTGGGTTTTTTTCAAATCTGTCCTTATGAACATTAACAGTTATGAGACTGAAACATGAGCAGAGTCTCTTGTTATGCTCATCCAGACATTCTGACACAGGACAGCCTCAGTGGTTTAGGAGGGGTAGCCCACCCAGTGGTTAGGTTGGCCTGGGTTCTCCTCCCAGATATGTCACTGTCTCTTACTAGATGACTCCATAAAAGGGTCCATGGTCTCAGTTTAGACGGTGAACGTCCTTAGAGCAACTCCTCTGTCACACCATCCAAGGGTGCACAGTTGCATCTCCTAGGAAACAGGGAAGCAAAACAGGTCTAAGTTCTTCAAAACCAATTAAGAAAATCCAACCTCTAGAAAATGAAGAGCAATGTGCTATGACATTCTCGGAGGAATCCTAAGACTTCTCGTGACCCATTTCTTCACTAATGGCTACGGAGGCCAGATCATCAGGAAGTCTGCCAGACTGGAGGTAAACAGCATGTCCAGTGTTTACCATGCAAAGCCATCCTTCACAAGAAGCCAGTTAGGCAGAACTGTTTTGGCTGCATTTTTAGGCATTTCTCCTAGCCCATTTTGCTTCCCCTTCTTGGAAGCGCCTTCAAATAAAATATGCTGGAAGTACCATTTCCCTGTATGTGAAAAAAATGAGCAAAAACAGAGAGGCAAAAAACCAGACACTAAGGAAGGAAATGACTGATTGTAAAATGTTTCCTTTTAAAAACTATTTTACAACTCCCTAACTTGGTTTAATTAATGTGCAGTTTAAAACATACAAAACACCTTACCAGCTAAATGATTTCTTGGTTTTACAAGTCTCTCTCCCTCCCCCCATTAAAAAATAATGCATGTGTGGACTGGTATTGAGTATCTTGTACAGTTGCATGCCAGTTCTCATTTAATGCTACATGGAGCAGTTGATTTTCATCTACCATGTTTAAAGAAGAGCCCATACTGTATACTTCACAGTATAACCAACTACACAGAGGTCTTTAATCTTGTAACACAATAAAAAAGATCACTGTAAAGTTGCAGTCCGTTTGATAAATTATTACGGTAATGCATGCAGTCCTCCTCAATGCCACTGCCGCCAGACACAGGACGCGATTTTCTCCGCAGGCTGCCAAGAGGCCTGACACCACATCGCCAGGAGCTGCAGCCGGGCCACACACCACTGCCCCATGCACAGTGTCCTGCAGTCACTGGGAAAAGCTGCAGTGAATTGTCTCGCTCAATACCACCACCACTGATCCAACCCAACCCAACCCAACCCCCAGGGGAGCACAGCCCCCTCCCCACCTCAGCCACAGGAGATCACGGTGAAGCGCTTGGAAATGCATGACATGTTGTGGAGGACGATGCCCAGGAGAAAGACCAGGACACAGGCCACCAGGATCACAGTGCACACCCCCGACCAGGTGGAGCTTTTCACAGCGCCTCTCCGGTCTGGCTCCTCTGCCCCCGCCTCAGCAGGAAGGCCACCCTGCAGTGGCTGCTGCTCTGCGGGGATCGTCACCACTGTCAGGGACTTCTGCTGGCTGCCAGGCAGGAGGCGGCAGCCAATGTCTCCTGGCAGCAGTGCCCTCTCCTTGGAGAGGGGCAAGGGTAGCATGTAGCACCCATTGCTGGGCAATTTGATGAAGACAGGAGTGTGCTCTGAGGTGTGAGGAATCGCGATGACAGCGATCACCTCAGGATCATCAGGCAGCTGTGACACAGAGTACCCTGGAGGCAGCTTGGTGATCCCACGGCACCAGGGGCAGCGCAGGTCCTTCTGGCTGGTCCTCATCTGCTGCAGGCACACAGAGCAGCAGGTGTGCTTGCAGTCTAGCAGCTTGGGTCGCCGGCGGGGACTGTAGTAGTTGAAGCAAATCTGGCACTCCAGCAGAGAGTCCTGGGACAGGGTCTCCATGGCAGCTGGCACAGGGAAACCTTGTGATGAGCCCCACCCTGACACCCCGTAGACAAGGAGTAGTAGCCTTCCAATCACTTCTCCTCAGGGAAGTATCCACCTTCCTGATGCTGCTTCTTCTCACGACAGCATTGGGCAGTAGCTATGGAGAGCACAGGAAAACCTCTTGCCTGAACCTCTCAGTACCTGAGACAAAGAGAAAAATGTGAAGGAAGATGTTACTCACAGGAACTGATGGGAACAAAAGAGTCCAGCTAAACGGGAATGAAAATCAGTGCTGACCTTTTCATGTAGTGGGAGAAACAAATTTGCAACCCTTAGCTAGAAAGCATCTTCCCCCTGGCTTCACCAAATGACCCAATAGAAAACCTTCAGGTCTGTCATTACCAGATCTCTTTTTTTCTCCCCCTCCAATTTTCCCAGCAATTGGGAAATCAACCTACCAGTCTGCCCCTCACAGTTCTGTTTATGGCCATAACAGAGGTGGCTGTAGTTCACTAGTCAGGTCCTTCAGCAACTCCTTCCTGTCATATTTTCAGGACTTTTCAGCCTTCCAGTGACACAATTGTTCTCATTTAATCCTTTAAACCCCTGAGAATTTTTAGCTATTTGGCTCAACTGCTAAGTCTGCGTGAAAGGTGGGAGAAAGGAAAAGTATGTTTAAATGGAAGCATTTCCAGAGGCTCCTGCACTGATGCCTGTGCATGAATAAGCAACCAAGTAACTATACCAAAACACCTACATTTGTACATAATGAAAATGAAAGGCATCATGTTCAGTCAAATTGACTATGTGCCTAGTTACACAAGCAGCTTGTTGAACATGGCCTTCTGAAATATAAACCCTCTCACTGATGAAAACATCACCTGAGACTGTGTTTAAACCCAGGACTGCTGATGCCACGAAGAACAATCTGATAATGCACTGAATTAAAAGTAAATTGTTACTAACCTTGTTCTAAACTATTCCTTATAAAGGGAGTCCTTCCATAATTCCCATTTCCCTTACCACTTATAGCTTTGTCAAAAAAAAATGCACGTGTTTACTTTCACAGTGCTTTATTTAGCTTTCTTTGATTTTGGTCACTCCAAAACATGATTAATATGAAGGCGTGACATTTTTACAACTTCTTACATTGCCTTCCTTGCTGTATTTGAAGAAGCATCAGCCTGAAATTGCATCCAGAGAGTATGATAAAGAAGAGCCAAAATATTTGCATGGTGACCTTTGATCTTCTCTTACTGCGATGTTATTGCCAAACTACAGTTAACAGTTGAGGACGGCAGTATCAGAGGGCTTCTTCCATTACTTGCAATAACATCCTTCTTTTCTCTCCAGACCACAGCAACTAGGTTGCAACATACTAATCAATGGGTGATGTCAGTAAAACAAAGTAGTTCAAAAAGAGAAGGCAGGCACAGATGCGAGGTTTGCAATGCAGGACAGTGCTCTGGACCACACTGTCCCATATCCTGCTTCTGGCAGTTACCAGTATTTGAACAGGGCAAACAAA
Source organism: Campylorhamphus procurvoides (assembly GCA_013396655.1). Classification (NCBI taxonomy): domain Eukaryota; kingdom Metazoa; phylum Chordata; class Aves; order Passeriformes; family Dendrocolaptidae; genus Campylorhamphus; species Campylorhamphus procurvoides. The sequence continues at coordinate 28,090 of WBMV01005862.1, read as the reverse complement.
ATACACATCATCTCTTCAGATGCTAACAATTGATATCACTAACACTGGCAGAACTGGCTCTGCTGCTGATTTTGTAATAGCAGTGGATTTTGGCTCACGGGATACTTCAACAAACACACAGTGACAATCCTGACTCAAGAGGAAGCAGGGGTTGCAGTTACAAAGACAGGAGCTTCTGAAACACATATAAAGCTGCACGAGGAAACAGCATTTGCCAAACACTGAAACAGCACTTTTAGGATACTTTGCTTCAACATGGCTCTGAGGTTACTGTTAGGAGAGATCCCCACCAGTATGAAGCCAGCACTGGTCCTGCCGCACCTGCTCTGCACCAGTGCCGTACTACACCAGGCATTTAACAGATACTCCATGCGCAGGAGGAGCTGGACACTGACACAGGAACAGCTTACACATCTGCTGCCTGTGTGCAGGCCTCACCTCATTGAGGGAAAGTGGAAGAAAATGAGGAGAGGTTTTATCTTCTTTACTCTATTCTCCGTTACTATCTCCATATCACTATGGTACAGGCACACACAAAGGAAGACCATCAGAAAGGGCAGACACGCTAACAGACTAACATGCAGCTGAGAGAGAAAAATGCAACAGAGCTATCCACCATGCTAGGCAATTCCTGGCTGGGGAAAAAATAAAAGAATTTAAAAAAATAAGAAAACCCACAAAAACACAACCCCTCCAAAAAAAAACCATTAAAAAACAAAGGGCCAGATTAGAAATTAGCTATAGGAACTCCAGAAGGAACCACTGAAGCCATCAGATTCCATTTGCAGTCACAAGCAAAACCAGCAGTCTATATTTTGGACACAAATATCCATACAAAATCTTCACAGTTACGCACTGTTCAAGTCAAAGTTGAGCTCTGATGTTACAAGACACAACTCTTATCTGCTTTATCTGCAAATCTATAAAAAAACCCCAGGTACAACAACAGTGCAGTATTATTATGATAAAAAGCCCCAATACCTAGAAATTCAGAAATTAAGCCTTATCATAGAATGGCCAGGGGGGAAGGGATAAAAAAGATCCAAACCCCCTCCTGTGGGAAAGAACACCTTCCACTATACCAGATTGTCAGAACTCCATCCAGCCTGGCTTTGAACACTTCCAGGGATGGGGAATCCACAGTTTCTCTGGGCAACCTGTTTCAGTGCCTCACCACTCTCACAGTAAAGAATTTTTTCTTAATATCTAATCTTAACCTACTCTCTTTCAGTTTAAAATCATTCACCCTTGTCCTGTGACTACTCTGCCCCAAGACAGATTTGAGGTACTCCTGCAGATGTAAATCAGTATCTCTGCATAGAAACTGTGCCCTCCATATTTTGGATTTCAACAGACTGCTGAAGTTCTCTGACCTCATTTAGCTGTCATCTACAACCATCTCGCTCCACTAATAATGGCAAAGATAAAACAGTTGCTATTGATGTGAATGTGATTGGGATCAAGATAATTTTTCTGACCACATTCCTCATCCCTGCCCCAGTGACATCCTCATAGCAGAAGATTAGTGCTAGGAGAGAATGAGATGAAGTATTTGGAACTAAAGAATAAAACACAAGTCACTTCCAGGGAAACAGTGCCCTAAGGAAAAAGAAGAAAACCCATCCCAACAAGATCTAAGCTGGTCTGAATGCTAAGTCATGCTGTGAAGCATTTCTCCAGAAGGTCAACATTTTAAAGCATTAGTGCAACATACAGGAAAAAACAGGAAAAGAATGGGGCCAAATTAAAAGGTTAATATAGAGCCTACCACCTACATGACAGAAATTGTTCATACTTTCCCAAAATGTCTAAAATAATGATCAGAAGTGAATTGCGCCAAATCAGTAGTAACAACCAGTAAGCAGATTAATATGATACCTTCAGAACATGACTAAAGACAAGTTAAAGAGTAGCCACAGCCATCTAACCCCTTGGCCTTTGCTGACACTGTTTTGTTCAAAGGTTGGACACGTAGCTTCATGGGTGCAATATAACTTTATTTCCAACCATACTGAAAGTTCTACAACCCTCTTGCACGCTACCACAGCTCAATTTGAGGATAGAAGAAAGTCAAGCCATCATCTACAGTCAGGAACCAAACTGCGTAATATCTATTTGATAAATTTTGCCACACGTAGTTAGGAAAGAAAAAAGACAGGAGCTCTCTCAGTACTCATCAACCACTTCACTTTAATAACTATGCCAAGAGGAGCAGACCTCCTCTTGGACAGGGCACTGAATTCTCTATAGTTTGTGATCAACACACACTCACCAGCTGAAGGCACTTAGCTGTCACAAGTGAACACCTTCCTCAAAGCTTACTCAGACTGGACTCTTCTCTGTGCCTCACGCACAAAGACCGAGAGGCAGCCAAACTGACCATGAGGGCACCACTGACATCAACCATCAGCCAAAACTGTTGTTGCATCATTATTTACTCTTCACACAGTGATGCCCAAGGTAGGCAAGGGGAGTGCTGACAGAAAAACAGAGTGGAGGGAAAGAAAGCAGAAAATATGGTCAGAGATATCTGTAGATCTCTGCAAAAAAGACAGTGTGTATGTATGTGTGGATAAGGGCACACATGTGCAAATGGGGGCTAGGGAATACAATAGTGAAACCACACACACAGAGACAGAAGCAACTCCAGGTGCAAGCAGTGACCCTGTCTGGCACAAATTTGACAGCTGAAAGCTCTTCAGGACTGAGATTTAACTACTAACACAATAAAAACTAACTGGATATGAAAAATCCATAGGCTCCAAAACTCATGTGTCAGAAAGGTGCAGCAGAAGCAAAGGAAGCAAGAAGCCCATGAAGTGTCAAGAGACCTCTTTGCCTCCCCCACACCTTCCTTCCCTTGCTGTGCATCTGCCCAATATCCACAAGGTTGCCACTGGCCAGCAAGGTGAGAGACTCACAAGCAGTTACAGAGACCCAGGGAGGAAACTGCAAAGCTGATGATCCCTGAAGCAGAAGGTCAAGGTAAAGACAGGTGATTGAGTGCATGGCACAAAGGTCCTCCGTGTAGATTTGAGCTGTCCTCTGTAAGAGCCACAAGATCTAAAGATATGAGAAATGATGGTATGACTCGAGCGATAAAGCTCTGGAGAATAAAACAGGTATTTCAGCTGCATGTATCAGAACAGTATCTGTTCTGCCTTCTTGTTGGAGACAACTGTGAAGCCCTAAGTTCCCTTTGTTTGGGTGAGCAGGAGACCAAGAATGCCAAGGCATCAGCTTCCTACTTCTCAAGAAGCAGACAGGACATTTGTTGCTCTTGCTATTCTTAGCTTTCCAGCACTACGCAGGGACTTTGCACAGACTTATGCACAGATTTAGGCATGATCTACTTGCTGTATGCAAAGGTTATAACAGACTTCCAGCAAAGCAATGCAATGACAATACTTCACCTTTTTCCAGAAAGGTTCATTACATAAACTCCCCAAACACATTAAGAATTCTTTGACAGTGTTACTGAGTATGTATGATTTGTGACGAGGAAAGACACTTTCGTTTCAGGTACCCTTAGCCTGTAAAGGAGATGGGATGAGGAGGGAGTGCTCTTCTCAACAGAACTAATTGCAAGAATCATCTGTTCACAGATATGGATGGAAACGTGTGCTAGAGTCACTTCAAATGGATAATGAGGAGGAATGAACATATTTAATATTTGGAAGCATTTTTGCTACAATAACTCAGCACCCATGAATGTTCTTCACAAATTCATGTTTGGACAAAACACTTTGTCACTACTGCAAATGCCCACAATGTACTTACTACCTGATTTTCCTTGAATATCCTTCACTAAATGATCCTCTTTATTTTTAGGCTGTTCTGCAGCACTAATTACTATAGGAACTGAGAACAGCACAATGATTAATTAATTTATTCACCACAACATCCTTGTTACGAGACAAGTATTATCATCATTATATTCTTTCATTATCTAAGAAAAGGAGATAAAGCACTTGGTCCAAGGTCATGCAAGCACCACCCAAATTGCCTCAAAGTTCCTGGACAACTTCATCACAGCTCCACTTTTCACCTCATGAACCACAGGGTAGAGGTGACAGATTTCTTTTCTGCAACAAAGCTCAGAAACCCACACATTCCTCCCCATCTCTTTCAGCTGGCAGCATCCCCATGTTACACCGGAGATTTTCTGAGGGCTTTCATTCAGCATATCAGATTTTCCACAGATCAGGAAAAACACAAGTACCTGTGAAGCTAAGTATCTCCATGGACATAGTTCATCCACCATGTAAATTACAACTGATAAATTATATACATTTTGAGGGACATAAATACAACAATAAGACAACAAAGTAAATCCACTCTTCTCTCCAGAATTACCTATTTTCCAGGAACCTTCCTCTAATCTAGGCAGCCAACACCCACCATCCTTTCCATTCAGTTATTCACAATTGCACAGAAGCACTGCAGAAGTGTTTCAATTTAGCCAAAGCCTTAGCCAGTGCAAGCTGTTGCTGCTTTTTTAGCTTTCTTTAGTCCAGCCCTTGCCAAGATGAGCATCAGGTATATAAAGCCACAAAAAGTAGCGTGAAACTGAGATATATGAGCCTACAATATCCTATGAACCAGCACCAGGGGATTCATGCTGATGCAGAGAGAATCTGCTCTGGATGATCCTGACAGCACACATCAAACAGGACACTAGTTTTTCTGCCTCTCTGGCAGCTGAGCAATCAGCGATGGATCATGAAAAAGGAGCCTAGTTCCACAACATTTACCTTAGAAATTGTCACCAGTCAGCTCCAGCAAGAGGAGACAGAGGTAGAAAGGTCACCTACAGGAATGTAACAACTTGTAGAAGTTTATGGTTTTGAAGCAAAAACAGATCAGCTGAGAACACCAGTTACTGGTGTTTAGGGAAAACAGATAGACACTCACATGCTGCTCTGTGTTCCATCTCACATCGTGAACTGTGCTGCTCCCTCCTTTTATCTGCAAACCTTGACACGTCCACATTCCCTGCTTACAAAGACCTTACTTTGATCAAATATGACCAGGATAAGCTGCACTTTGTTCCAATAGCAAACACTACTAATCACCTGCAACATGCCAGGTCAGCAAACATTTCTTAAAGCCAAGGCAAAACAGTCCAGCTATGCTCATCAGACAGTTTCACATGAGACGTTTTACCAGAGAAAAACACTATTTGAAATTAAAAATATGCCACAGAAATAAGCCTATTTCAGACAGGCAGAGCCAGAAAGCAAACAGCATTCCTGCCCACCCAGCCTCTCAGCAACCCTCCATGCAGGCCATCCTGGAACAGGGGGGAGCATGACCCACCCTTCACCAGCCCAACTCTGACGTATCTGCATGTTTTTGATAACATCATTTGTCAAGCTGCCCCAGAACTATGGTTCCCTAAATCTCCCAGCCTCCCTCCAGCCTGGCAGAGCATGTGGGACCCCCAGCTGCAGCTTTGCCCTGCTAGGAGTGTGAAGGTACTCCTCACCACTCCTGCTGTCTCTTAAATTCTAGCATTTCTCTTCTTGCATGAGGGGACAAGTATGAGGGACCTGACTGTGGTCATAAGACATTCCAAATCTGAAAATTGCCCAGCACAGGATATTAAAAGGTTCCTCACAATTTGCAAATAAATAAAATCTCCAGCATTCAAAACATCCTATAGCCCACTCAGAGAACAAGACAAGACTTGCAGGCCATTAGCACTTCTTCAGTTTTGTTGGCTGCTCTTAATTATGCCTGACTCATTCTTAAACCCCATGGTGAGAGGAATTAAAAGCCAGCTTCTTCCACTACCGAATGAGAGATCCATTTGCCATTCAAATGGACATCCAAAGGAATGGGCGTGGAAGGGTTGGCATGACAAGAATTCTATCTCTCACCCCCTAAATAAAAGCACCAGTAGTTATTTATGACCAGAACATAAGGGACAACTGGTTAGGCAGTTGGCAAAGACAGATTTAGAAACTGCTTCCCTAACTTAACGTAAGGTCACAAGTTAAGACTGAGGCCAATATCACATAATTACCATAGGAGCTATGGGTGCTACACTCACGCTCAGTAACAGCTTTTCAATGCAACATAACATCTCTTTCTAAGGGATTTTCATTTATGGTAACATAACAGAATTCTGTGGCCTTCAAATTACTGAGAGAGGCATGAAGCACCGGATCACCTAAATTACAAATTTTACTCTCCCATTAGAGCTTTATGCTTCATCTGCTATTGATAGAATTTGCCTGATCCCTAAACAGAAACTTAATTAAAAGATTCTTCCCTCCCTCTCCTGGAGATCTGGTATTAGACTTACAAAATACACCACCAAAAAAAAAATAATTGTAACTAAAACTCAAATGAAGACTTTTCTCACTGATACAGGTCAGTGGGTGATTGAGTGGGGAACAGCTTGAAATTAGTCTATTAGGACACAATATAATTAGAGGAGAGAGTACTACAGCTCTCTGAAGTCATTGAGTGGGTTTGGATAAAACTAGGACAAAATCTACCTGCCTAGGGGCCCAAACAGAAAGGAAAGGAATCAATACTCACACATTCAGATACTGCCTATACAATGCAAAAACTGAAAATTCAATTTCACATTTACCTCAGGAAACAAAAGCCCTTCAAACAAGAGTTTTAATTGTTGCGACTGCTCTGTGCTCCAACCTCATACACCACCCATCTTCTTAACATATTTTGTGCTCTCTGCGCTCACCCAGGGCAGCTTCCCGAGGACTTGATTGTGTGACCCACCTCACTGAACAGCTACCTGCACACAGCTCCTCTCAAAGGCTGGGATGGTCTACAGTTTGTTTTCTTTGCATTTGGGAAAGGACTGTTTCTTTTTTTTGCTTCAGAAAGTGTGAGAAAAAGCAAAACAGACCTATGGGAATCAAAGTTATACATTCTTTTACATTGAAATAGATAGGATTCAGAAACTAGAAAATATTTTATTAGAAGCCTCACAACACTAAGTAACAAAATTCTCTTCATAACAGTAAGTAACAAAGTTCACTTCTTTCATAGACCACAATACATAGAATAAGGTCTAAAGGAGATTACAAGGGCAGGGGAAGCTTTTTCCATCATTTTACTTTTGTTCTGAAATCTGCAAAGTGGGCAGCACAAAGGAGTGAAGCCCCCTGTTTATCAAGAGAGCATATGTAACAGCTGTGCTAACGCAGAACCACAAGTTCCAAGAGTTTATCTTCACAAGAGAATGAAAGATAGCCAACTAATATGCCTCCTCAAGGTCAACAGTTATGTCATTTCATAATGCAGATAAATCATGATCTTCATGCATTTTTGGCCTCTGATACTCACTACAGCTACTCCAGGTCATAGTACTGGTCATTTTGGTTTGCAGACTACATCAAAAGGAACTGAAACTGATCCAAAAGCTCCGTTCTTATTGGAAACTGATCATTCATCCTGTAATGTTCTGTCAGCTAGTAATATTAATACCACCCTCACTCCCTGATTTTTGGAAAAGTCCAATTCTCACTGCAAACATGGATAACAAGCAGAGTTAGATCAAGCCTAAACTGCATATATATTGATGATTTCCTATTTCATTATTTATCTCTCTGTCTTTATACCACTAAAATCCTCTGAGGAGATTTAGCAGGCTATACCAGATACATAATTTCTTCCAATACTTTTCCAAACCACATGTTTCTACCCATGACTATAAACACTCCACAAGCTCCAGTTCAGACAAGTTATGAAGCGCATGACCTGACATTAGCCACGGAAGTTAATGGGATGATACAGGCTCTTGAGGTCAGTTGCACATTTACATACTTAACACACTACCGATCAACATCACCAGTACAGAACATGCTGCCAGCAGCCACAGGCAGATCAAGGTAATTTCCAAGTGCTGACAATTTTACTTTCCCTACACCACCCTGAGAACATGTGACCTGAGGAAAAACAACCCAATCATCCCATAACAGCTGCAACTAAACAAACTGGTTGCACACCAGCTATCCCAATCAGGTCCACTTCATCACTCAAGGCCCCAGTACCACCAGGTAAAACTTCAGATTAGTGGTGAGGCAAGAAACTGATACCAGGACAGGCTCTCAGCTCTCTCCATGCTCATGGACATGGGCATGCCCAAGACAGAAACAAGAAGACTCCCATAGACAGGCTTCTAGAATGAAACCTAGAACAGAGTGAGGGGATTTGCAGTGAGCTTCTCCCTCATATGAACCAGCACTGTTTGCAGACAAAAGTAGTCTCACAGCTAAGCAAAGCAGTATTCTGAAGGGTGACGATCATAATTCAGGTTAGCACTACCACAACCCTCTCTGGTGAGCTGAGATAAATTACAGCTCTGGGACATTACTCAAAGCTGAAGAGCTGCTAGCCTCTCTGATATGGCAGCCATGCTGCAATGCAGACCAGCAACTGGCTGTTCAAATGCTCAGGCACAGGAAGATAAACTATTCTTGCCCCCATTATGTGAAATCTACTGTTGCTCTTCTTCACACAGATAGTATTTAATTCCAAGAGCCACTCACCTTCTGTAGCTGCAAGTTTATCAGACCTGCCAAGCTTTGTCAAGTTGAATTTCATTCTTTACGGTGAGTTTCAAAATTTGGGCCAGATATCACCCATCATATCTCTGCCAAAGTCTGCCTGCTTTTGAAACATCCTGGTGTGATTTGGCAGCATTTAATTCAGCTTCCAGCATTTCCACTGTATGAAGGAGTGCAAATACTCAGAAAGGACTGTCTTACGTTACATTAGAGCAAAACAATCAAAATCAAGCAAACTACTTTACCTCTTAATCTTGTGCCTAGTTCTGCAGTCCTTTCAATGCAGCAGTAGAACAAACTTAGTCAAGGTAACTAGCACAACACTGCTAATGCTCCAGCCTTCATCACAATCCTGATAGTCTATGGCCACAGTGAGTTCTAGGCTCACAGGATTACAGACAATAAATTCAATACTCAGTAAAAAGAAGGCTGCTAGCCCCATTTTTCTGAAGAAAAACCTGAAAAAAAGAACTTCAGAAGCCCCAAATCCCAGCTAGGTAGAACCCTTAAACTTCAGTTTCTGATTCGTAAGCCACTCATGATTTCTGCATGAGAGATGGAGCTAACTAAAGAATGAAGTTTTGAGGTGAACAAATTCATTGGCAGTTTCAGACCAAATTAAGCAAGCAGTTTCTCCTTAGGCAAAAGTAGAAATCTCCATTAAAATGTCAGCTCATTTCAACTTTCATTTCAATAGGATTGTTTTTTTTCAGAATAATAAATTTATAAAAAGGTAACACAAAGGGCAAACAAATCTTTTTGTACTGACTCTGGAATAATTTTTCTTCTGATGTGGTCAGCCACTGAGTGAGTCATAGTATCTCTTTGTTCTAGTTACAGGCGCCAGGACCAGCCCATCCCTATGTCGGTGTAAAATAAAACTGTGTATTCTACACCCTTCATGTCATTTCTGATGAACTGTTAATAATGGATCCTTTGCAGCAGCTGACCAGGGCACACCTAACCCCTCAGGCTATAAACTGGGTGTTAAAGAACCCTGTCAGGCATGGGAATGTTTCTGTCTTCACACCAGTGACTCAGCTGTGATAACTCCCCTCCAGGGAGGCATTAGCACCTTCACACTCAGCCTGAGGAGCCATGTCTGCTAACAGGCCATCAAAGATTCCAAAAATATCCCATGACTCACAGAGTTAAATCACCCACTGTGAAATTCCTTCCCCTGGGGGAGGTTCTGGGCATTCCCATCTGAACCTGAGCATGTATGACCTTCAGGTTTGGAAACTTCTGGTACCATTCTTTGGATTCAGAGGAGGACCAGAACCTCAAGAGGACTGTGACTGCCACTCATAACGAGACTGAGACCAGCATCCTCACCAACAGATTTTTTTCTTTCCTTTTACTTTGCACTCAGGGGGACCACATGGTTCTCAGCAGAGGGGCTAATGAACACCATTCTGTTTGTGCCCCAGGGTGCTGGGTTACACATCTGGTTTTTGTGGCTTAAACCCAATTTTTGTCTGTTTCATTGTATTTATTGTAATCTTTTTAGTAAATTGTAACTCTGACTTGTAATCTCTCTTGAGTCAGGTTCATTTCTCCTACCAATTTACCTTTAAACCAGCACACTCTTACATCACTCTACAGCTGAATGTGAAATGCTTAAGTCTAGCAATACACTATGATTTTTTATTTTCTTTCCTAGTCTAACAAAAGCAATGAGATAAATACACTCCAACAATCAGCTGTAGTTTCACTGGAGTGTGTTTTCAAAGATTGCTACTCAGCTTTTTTTGGTTGTTGGCTTGAAAATAGAATCAAAACACAGGGTATTTTTCAATAGACAATTTACATTTCATGATGTGACCAAAAGCTGAAGAGGACTATGTGGTCAACAGGACTTCTGATTTTTAAAAGTGTTTCCTGCTAAGGATCTAAAGGATCTTACACTGAAAGGGTAGGTGGTTCAGGGATTTCTTAAAAACAAAGTCACACTCATCCCAATATTCTCCAGAGTACATCCCAAAATCATTAATTACTTTTGAAGAGTTACAACAGATAATCCTCACCACTTATTTCCAACATACATTTCACCTTGAAATCTGTGTTCAGTTCTGGGCCTCTCATTACAAGGAGGCCATTGATGCACTGAAGCATGTCCAGAGAAGAGCAACGGAGCTGGTGAAGAGGCTGAAGCACAAGTCTGATGAGAAGTGGTTAGGGGAGCTGGGATTGTTTAGCCTGGGAAAAGGGAGGGTCTGGGGAGACTTTTTTACTCTCTACAACTACCTGAAAGGAGGCCATAGCAAAGTTGGTCTCTTTTCCCAAGTGGCAAGTGACAGGACAAGAGAAAACGGCCTCAAGTTGCATCAGGGAAGGTTTAGATTAGATGTTCAAAAAAAATTTTTCACAAAAAGAGTTGCCAAGCATTGGAACAAGCTGCCCAGCGAAGCAGTGGATTCACTGTCCCTGGAGATATTTATAAGGCGTGTAGATCTGGCACCTGGGACATGGTTTAGCAGTGAGCACGGCAGTGCTCAGTTAATGATTGGACTTGATGATCGTAAAGGCCTCTTCCAACCTAAACAGTTCTATGATTCTCTTCCATGCAACATCACACAGAAAAGCAGTTAGGAACCAAAGAGGAGTCTTAGGGACTGCTCAAAGAAAGGGGGAAATGCAAAAAGTCTGCATTCCCATTCTAGAAAGTGTTGCACTGAAAGAGATTATTTGAGAAGACATGGTGTGCATACACACAGCCTTATGCATCTGTGCAGGACTGGACCAGATTCTACTCAGCTGAGTTCCTTCTGTTAGAGTATTATATCTGTGTGCCTTACAGTGGCACAGTGGAGACATCAATGCACACAACCAAGGTGATGCCAAAGGAACCACACTGACTTAGGGCCACTGAGGATTTGACACACAGACAGAAAAATCAATGTTATAAAAGAGATGCAAAAATTGTCTCTATTCTGCTGCCAAAACAAGTTCTTGACTAGGATAAAAAATATTTCAGATCTGGATCCAGATTTGCATTGTGCCACAAACTACAACACCCCCTGCTTTCCAGCCAAAAGGTTTTCAGAGTTATTTATTTTACTGACACCATTGTTTCTCCTTAGAGGATCAGTCAGTGTTTTCCTAACTGTTGCTTAAGTGCCTTCACTGTCAGGTGTCTTTCACCATAATGATTACTGCTTTTGGGGATTTTTTTGCCAATCAAAATATTTTACTAAAACATGACAAAAAAAAATTGCTTCATATTTTGCCAAATACCAGCATGGATTGAAAAAATCATTTTCCATTTTTTAAACCACTCCTTCACATCGTGCTCTGTATTTTTTTAAGCACTGAAGCATCTGCCAGTTTCTTTCATGCCAAGTTTGCAGAACACCTGCCAGAGTGTGGTCTTTGACGATAAACAGAATCCTTAAGTGCCATCCTTAAGTTATAAAAATAATCTAAAGATCAATACAAATAATTAGTACTATTATTCTTATTACTAACATTCATGCTTTTTGCTCTGAGCTCTTATCTACTAGAGCAGCTGCCTCTAGAAAAGAGAGAGCAAAAAAAGCAAGTGCCAACACGTGGCGCTCCAGAATATAAACCATTAAGAACCAGGGCTCGCAAGACCAAGAAAGACAGTTCTGCTTGGTTGTTCCAATGTCACTTTACCACCCTTCGGGTTTGGTTTGTTTTCAGTTTAGGATAATCATCTCTATCTCCCGCCCTGAAACAGCAGGGACAAATGCTGCAAGTCCCAGATTTTACCTTGGAGCTGGATGGAACGCATCAGCAGGCTGAGGTGCGCCTTTGTGCAGTCATCTCTTGAAGTAAGTAAGGGCACCAGCACACTCAAAACACTGGGCTCAGTACTTGCTCCCTGACTGAAGGAAGAGTTCCCACTGGGCAGGGTAGAGTTGCTTTCCCACCTTGTGCACAGAAGTGTGGTAGTGTCTTACTGCCTCCCACCACTCTCCTACACTCCTCCAAACATGTGATATAGCTGGTTTTTATTGCTTTAAGACAGTATAACCAACAAAAATCAACTCCTAACAATTAGGAAACAAGTTTCTTTTCTGTTTATTTTTAGCTATGTCCTACACACACGTAACAGCTACATGATTAGGTACTCACCTGCATGATTAGGAAGCATCACTACAGATGGTTCCTCAAGGTAATGGTAGATTGTCACCCTCCTCTGAGCCTTCTGCATTGCCCCAACACTTCTGCTCCACCCATAGCAAAGGCAGTCAAACCGGCACTTCTTTCAAACACTGACTGTCAGGAAAGCCTCTGTCTAGAAGTCTCATCAACCAGAAGAAATAAATCCACTCCAAAGCGCTGTAGTTCACCTGGTGTTTGCACCTCTCATCCAACTGTAAGAGCAATTGCTTGTTTTACTCTTGCTGGAAACCCCCCAATCCTTCAGCCTTCAAAATTAGGCCTTTTAAAACACTGCACCTTGAGGGAGATAGCAGAAGGTGTCCTTAAACCTAAAAGGGATTGTGTCATTCTCTTTGAAAATGACATTTTAAAGAAAAATTGTGGAAGTCAGTTGTTTTGTCCAACTCTAGCCACCAAGCATAGCAGTCAACATTTAGAGAGGTTATGAATTGGTTCAGTTGATAAATATGCAATTCACACACTGTTCTCACCTGAAAAAAATTAGAGTTTAAAAACATTGAAGGTTGTAATGGGTAATAAAGGCAAAAATATATAATTTGCTAATCAAATTAAAACTTGTGAAAGTTTTCTTAAAGTTGCCAGGTGTTATGCTTGTGCAGGTTTTCTTGAATTGCTAAATGTCATGTTTAAGCTGCTAAATGTTAAACCACAATGTTATGTATGTTATGCTGGTTGTAAGTTTTGGACTATACTGATAGAGAGAAGACTCGCTGTCTTCATCTTTAAACCACCTAACAACCCCTAGCAACAGGACAGAGCCCGGAGCGGGAACGAAGTGGACTTTAGTTGGAAGATTCGAACGAGAGCGGGAAAGGAGTGGATTTTGATTGAAGGAGCCGAAAGAAAACAGAGGGTATAAAAGCCAACTAGGGACCCGTTAAGTTTGCGGTCCGTTGCGGAGCAGGAGTTTCCACGGCTGTCCAGCGCGCTGCTTTGCTCATTTGCCTTTAATAAAGTTTAATATTCCAAATTTTTAAACTTATGGTCTTTTGCCTATAACAAAGGTCATACAACTGGATGGAAAAAGAAAAAGCCTGCATTTTTATCAGAAGTCTTTATGAATTACCTAAAAGCTATACAAATATGGAAAATAACCAGACCCCTTGCAAAAAACAAAGTATTTACTGCTTAAACTCTCCTTAAAGGCAAACCTGCATCATGGGATCCATCTGCTCATGTGGAAATAGCAGAAAAGATGTGTCAGAAGGTAATTCCCTTTCCTCTCCTGTATATGTCAGTGGATCACTGGCATTTCCCTGTCCCCCTCCTCCCAAATTGACCCCAAATATAAACAGACATGAAACTGAAAAAGTTTAAAGCCATAGCTGTGGATATGACAAAACCAAAGTAATGTGCCCTTCTTGCAGAAAAGGGCCCGCAATCAATGCCACAATATCCACTGTGTTTAGGAAATTCCTTTTTATCTGGAATTCCAAACTCATTTTCTCACAAGCAATAAACACCTTTTGTCTTGATGGTTTACTAACATCACCCACTGAAAGAGGCTAAATTCAGCTCCAGGTTTATGTACTATATGCACTGAAAAAAAGTTTGTTCAAAACATGTTTTTAAGGCAAATATCTTTTAATACAGAAAGATGGGCTGATGGCATGGCAAGAATGGGGCCAGTGTTCTTGCTTATTCTGCTTTCTTAACTGCTATCCCAAAGTGGATTTGGTTCATAGAATATTTACCCGTGGAAAAACAAGTCATGAAGCATAACTGTAACCCATACCAATCTTAACACTGAGCAGCAATGAAGTGCATAACTGTCTGATGATTACCATGAGGCATCAGAAGTATTTCCAAGTTAGCAAGTTACACAATTGTTGCTGTAAGAACTTATTTGGGCCTCCTGTTTCCATGGACGTCCATGAACAAATGCAGGTATTATCTCCTCATTACCCCACCCCCCTGATCAGGAAGCAGAACTAAGGGACGATGAGGCTTCTGTATTCTCCTTGCTATTAGGTAAACCACCATCTCTAATGAGCAATCTCTCTCTGTAGAGGAGACTGGACTTCGTGTGGAATATCGGGAGCTTTAATGTTCCAAAGCAGCAAAATGTAGGCAAGTGCATTTTAAGTAAGTTCAGAAAGGCACGCAAAATGCTCTGGCACTGACTAGTGGGCATGACAAGGGTTAATCCCTTTTTCTGAACTTAAATTTAGAAAAAAAAATATAATTTATTTAAGAGAGGTGGGAGACCAAAGAGAGAATATTAGAACAAGAACTTTTTGCTTTAAAGATGATAGTTCTATCCACCTATATTCTTTTTTTAGCTTAATTTTCACAAATGAGCACAGATTTTGCAAGCAGACTTCCAGGCTCCTCAAAATAAAGAGTGCAGGTGCAAAACACAGGTGGTTAAGTGTGAGTTGTACAACCATAACAATACAGGCATAAGACTTTTTTAAAGAAAAAAAAATATTTTAATTCCCTTATGTTGACTGCATAACTCCACTAAAGAAAGCAGTAAAGGCCACTGAAATGCACAGGCCTTTGCTGATGGAAAAGTGCTATTTTATATTGTTTAAATGACACAAAAGAATATTTCTAAAAGAATTTTCTAGGAGTGCTAGAAAATGAGACCTGTAAAGGAGTGAATTGAAAAACTCCAACTCAGCATTATATCCTCACTCAAAAACGTATGTGTATGGGTTACACCTGTGTGTCCCTCTTAATTTGAAAAAGCAAGAGTATTATGATCGTATTAAAGGACAAAGTTGTAAATTCTTATCACTTTGTTAAATTTTTTTGTTCTCATTTCATAACCACTCATTAACAGAGAAGATAAGAGTTTCTCCAATGAACCACATAAAGGAGTTTCAACCAGCAGAAGGAGTAGCACAGGAATATAACCCTATAACACTGGAAAAAATGAGTCAGGTTCTTCAAAATATGAAGGGTTTTATGCTGTAGCTCCTCCAAGAGCTACAGCCATAAAGTTCCTGTAGTTGTGGGGTCATGTTTCCACTGCTCCTCACCAAATACCACCACTTAGTTTTGAGTCACACTGACTCCAAACAGAAGGACATAAGGAAGAAAGCAAACATGCCACACAATTATAACTTTTCTTCAAATAACTCTTCATTACCAAGGTGAGACCATAAGGAGCCCTAAGACTACCCATAAGAAGGTAGTTCACACTTTCTTATGTCAGGGATTGTGGCTGCACCAGAAGAAACATGAACTGTAAATCAGGAGTCCAAGAGTTAAGTAAATGTGAGGGTTTCTTTTTTCCCTAAACTGCTTTTGAACATGGGCAAAATATTCTTTTAAAATGCACACTTTGTTACCAAAGTGCTTTTCACTTGCTTACCATGCCCTTTAGCAAAAATGTTTAGCAGCACCAGTATGACAGCATGAATTAATTTATTTTACATGTGAAAATAAATCTAAATTTATACAAGAGTTTCAAAAAAGGTACCTTAGGGACCCACTTGGGTGAAAACCAGCTTGGATCCAGTTCTGCCAGCATTTCCTTCTGCCACTTATCCCTCCACAAGAAGCAGTTCTACTGAGCTAGGTGAAGCCTCTTTCACAATAACTGTTCTCAAGAGCAGACCTGGACCAGACTTGCCCAGGAACACTTCCAATGGAGAACAGATCATTCCACAAGCAGTCCTGGTCAAATTCCCAAATGCCAGCGTATGTGACATGCACCATCTGAGAGGAAAGCCTCCCTCTTCCCAATCTTCAGATAAAGAGGAAGCCTAAATCTCAAAAATTCAGCAAAAGCTTTCAAAAAAGACAACCACTGGATTTTTAAGACCACCTCAAAATCATCTTGACATGCCCTAGATTTTATGATCTATTTTAAAATTCCCTTTCAACTGTTATTACTTCTGTTTTCTGTAGAAGTTGCATGAACAGAGAAAGTGGCAGCTTGCAAGAGATCGTCAGATGAAAGGCAGAAGATACTCTGAAATTGAGAGAACTAAAAAACCCATTTCTGTACACTCGAAGACTTTCAGGAGGGTCAGGTGTTTTCCCCCCTCCCCACCCAAGGCTGTTGCTAATTAGCCAACCATAGCAGTAGCAGTTGTAAACAGTCCTTGTAAGAACAGCTCACTGCTTATTAAAAGCAAATTTAGGAGTAATACAACTTCACCGAATTCTAATTTGCTGTTGCTGAACAGCTTCTGTCTTCTAGACATCCTTAAACTTCATACACTGACGCATTTCCTATTCAACAGACTGATGAATTAACACAATTCCACCATTTCTGTTGATTTCTATTTTAAGAAGGAAATCTACTTCAGAAAGTAAAATCTGAAGAGTATTTTATTCCTATTCCCAGTGTATCTCCATTCCACACTTAAAAATATTTATGCCAAATGAGAGGTCTCCTCAGGCAAATCAAATCACATCTCCTACTTGCTATACTTTGAACTTACAACAAATGTCAATATCCTCGTATCACACTTTATTACTGTG
Source organism: Campylorhamphus procurvoides (assembly GCA_013396655.1). NCBI lineage: Eukaryota > Metazoa > Chordata > Aves > Passeriformes > Dendrocolaptidae > Campylorhamphus > Campylorhamphus procurvoides. The sequence continues at coordinate 10,952 of WBMV01005862.1, read as the reverse complement.
GGACAAGCCCCTAGGTATTTTGTTCTTGCAAATTAAGCCAAGACGCCTATATAGAATAGAGAAAAGTAAGTTTTCATGAAAATTTAGTTTAAAACGAACACCTTATGAATTATATGAAATAAACAGCTATGTCACCTGTACTACGGGAAATACTGCCTTTCTACTAAATACTAAAAATTTGGCAACTCATTTTCAGAACTGTGAAATGCTGCTTATGCCAGCTCATGCCAGCTGAAGGTACCTGCATATACGATGACCCATGTTCTCAGACTCCAACAGGGACTGGGCTTCCCAGCTAGACTGCATCTCCCATAACCACAACGGCAACTAAACATTGAAAAGAGGAGATGGAAGTCAGCCATAAAGCCAAGCCCCAAGGAAAGAATGAGAAAATAAAATATGGTAATTAGAGTTCCCATAGGAGATGTTGCTAGCATTCCAAAACGTAACCCTTCAGTTCCATTTTTCAGTGAAAGGAAATTTGTTTTGGGATGTTTTTTTTTACCTCCATAAAATAAACCAATGAACTTTGACAAAATTAAGATGCAGCAAAACTCTTCCAAAAGACAATGCAGAGCAAATCTTTAAACCGTCTGTAAAAGCAACTGAAGAGGTAAACAGCTTCACTTTTTACTGTTCACAAGGTAAGGAGGAGTGGTGGTTTGAGCCCTGGATAAACACCTGGTGTTCAGCAAAACTGCTTCAAGGTCTTTCTTCCCCCCGCCCCTCCCCACCCTTCTCACCTTCCAGAGGGAAGGAAAAAAAAACAAGTAGGAATTTACCACTAGAGAGAACAACCAAAAGAGGAGCTTTGATTAATACCACAGGCAAAGCAGAACGTAGAATAATGCTTAAATTTACTAGTAGCAAACTAAGAACTAGAAATAAGAAATAAAAACAATTCAGAAACACCTTTCCACCACCAGCCCTCGGTCTGTCCATGCCCCCTCCTTCCCCCAGCTGTGTGGGGGACAGGGAATGAAAGGTTTGCAGTCAGTTGTTGTTGCGTCAGCCATTCACAGATGTAAGACTAAGATTTAAGCAGCAGTTCTTCCAAATGGGCTGTCTCAGGGGTCTTTCTTGTGGGCTGTAAAGGGGACAGCTTGCCTCACCACACTCATCACCACGGTCACAGGGGAATCATAACTCTGAGTCCTTCCCCTGCGTTCCATAGGGTCCCCCACATGAGAGAGAGATCCTCTGCTCTCTCGTGGGTCATTCCATGGGGTGCAGTCTCTTAGGAAAAGCTAGCTGTACCTGCTTAGCGTGGGCTTCTCCCTCCATGGGTCTTGGCTGCAAATCTTTTGCAGGACTCTGCTTCATCTTGGGGCCTCCCACAAGGCAACAGTCTCTTTCATGCATCCTCCTGGTCTGGCAGGGAGGTCTTTGCACCCTGATGGATCCCATGGGCTTTGAGAGGACAGCTCGTAATCATCATGGGAAATCACCATGGTAGTCAGGGAATCATAGCTTTGAGTCCTTTCCCTGATTTGTGGGATCCCTCCCCCTCCTTCTCCTCCTGCGCTGACCTTGATGTCTGCATTGTGATGTTGTTAATCCATGGCTGCAAATTTCCAACTGCACAACAACTCCTCCATTCTTAAATATGTTTTCACACAGGGGCCTAACTTAATGATTCAGAAGCAGGAAGTTTTCCTCAGAGCTAACCCTCATTGGCTCAGCTCTATAGGACAGAGGAAAACTTCTAGCAGTTTCTAACAGAAGCTACCCTCCCTCTTATCAAAAAAAAACCTAATCAGAGAAACCCACAACAGGAGGAGGGATTTTTCTGCTCTAAGAACATTCTTAAGGCATTGTAGTAGTTTATCCCTTACTCCATCCTTTGCCATGCAATTCTTTCCATTTTCAGTTTAAAAGAAATGCACTACAAGGCCTGGGTCTTTAAAACCTTATTCACCAAAACCCCTCAAGGCTTTAGCTAGTTTGCACCAGCATGGCAAGAAGACCTTGATATATAGCCTTCATGGTAGTGCCCTAGTGCTTGATACTAAACTGAAATGGAATTAGAGGGGCTCATGGCTTCCAAGTGCTGCAAACACCCCATTTCCTCATGTCAATAACACCACATCCTCAAATTAGAATATAAATGTGTCAGGGCTTAGCAATGGGACAACATAGCCAAAATACAACTATTACCCCATTAAACGTGAGGGGAAAGCAATCCCTCCCATTGTCTCCAGATCCCTGTGCAAGTTACTGTAATGACAAAAGAAATATTCAAAGAATTAAGTACAAACTACTTAACCTGACGAAAAAACTCATTATTTCAACACAATTCAATAATCTAGAATATCAGTAGCGCTGACAACCTGCTCTCTTCAGTGGTGCCTTATTCTTCTCCTTAGAAAAAAAAGGGAAAAAAACCTGTTCTGAGCTGCAACACACCTGGAGGAGCAACGAATGTGTCAACATGTGTCTGTCACAGGGCTGGCTCACCTATGTAAGGGGCTGGCTTGAGAACTGCAGCAATCTCTCCCAGAGGTAGCTAATGCTTACTTTCCTCAAGGCAGAAGATAAAGTTTAAATTAACACTTTTTCAGGTAGTCCTCCAACAGAGTCTGAAAATCAACTGCCTCAAAAGGATCTGGGGAAGGTAACTAAGGAAGCAAGCCTGTTGATCGCAAACTTAAATTCTGAGCACTGATTACACTACTATCAGTAAAATAATTAGGGATACTACTCAAGAAAAACTCTAAATACACATGCTTGCAATACTGGGTCTGTGATCCGCAATTCAGAAAGCACCTCTATTAGTAGTCATGCACTGGAACAAGCATCTGAACTGTTAATACTGCTGTTAATGGACATCTCAGCTTTACTGGCAATAGCAAAATCTAAGACAGCCTAAATTTTGCATCAAACAAGCCTTCTGTCCAAATTAATCTGCATGCAACACAGTCATGACTTCCCTAGTTGACATGCCAGTGGCAGACTTTGTGAACTCACACGTGAACCTGGGTATGCTCATGGCAGAAGGAAACTCTCTTTCACTAAGGGTGAATCTGTCTAAATTATAATCTTCTTTTCCCTTCTCCAGATGAAAGTTTTAAGTACCAGGAATTTCAGTAGTTCAGCAGAGCTTCACCAATGCCTCCTCCTAACTCCATTCTACTTTGAAGTGCATAATTCAATATCCTGGTCAGAAAGGAAAAGCAAGTGTGAGGGGAGTGCAGGTTCCTGTCCCTGCTCCCATGAAAGTTTATTTTATATTAAAAATTCATACGGAAAAGGGCTAGAATCCAGGCAGTCTAATGGGTTTACCTATGAAGATAAAAAGATCCAAAATCAAATGCTGCTAGACAAAGGTGGGAGTTCAGTCTTAACTTCCTTTGAGTTGAGTATCAGATCTAACTCAGAGAGCAATCGCTAACTCCTCCACTGCTTACAGCTCAGCAGAAGGCACCTAACTCTGGAAAGGAATACAAAGGAACAGTTTGTCAGGTTTTCCTGGAACAGAAAGAGGGCTCCTGACTTAGAAGTCCTCCTCTTGATTCTCCCTTGTAACTAGTTCATGTGTCTCCTGATTTGGGATGCCAGCTTTAGCAAATCCCATTCCTGGGGCAACTTTTCTCTTGGAATTGCACAAGAAGCTTTGCTACCTACATCCCATAGAATACAGTTCCCAGACATTTGATACTGTAATACTTAAATTCTTTTGTGGATCTGCTCTGCTGAAAATTTTCCTGGGTTGCTTTAGTGTTTTGAAAACTGTGATTGACGTTACAAATGAGAGCCAACCCAACTGAGCTAAACACTGAACATCAAGTGCTGTACCCTCCCATCCACTGTTCCTCCTCACTGAAAGAATTCAGGGTGCTGCAGGGTTTCTAATACTCAAGTCACATCTGAAGAGTCAGTGAATATTAAAAAAATGGAGCTATTCAGAGGCATTTCACAAGCAGAAGAAAAAAGCCAGCAAATAAACTGCAGCAAATGTCCCACATGCAGTTCATTTTTGATTTACTATGTCTCAAAACCAGGACAAGCTAGTGGATTTTCTTGCCAGTGAATGAAAATTCTCCGAATAATCATGCTGCCATACAAAGGTTAAAAATGGTGGGTGAGGGGAAGCATTCTCTTTGGAGAAATCAGGAACTGCATCTCCTGTGCAAACAGGAAGCCACAACTAGGTCTGTCTGTCCGGCCAGGAGGCCAGACAGGGACTCACTGAGCTGCCTGTCCAGTCAGGCAGCACCAACGCAGCCAGTGGTACATCAGCTGGCAGGCAGGATGGTAAAAAACCTGCCCTAAAGATGGCCACCTTCCACAGAACACCAGGATATGGCTTTCAAAATCAAAGCACATGCAACCATGTTTCTGTTTCAATCACAAGCGTATGTCAACAGCAGACATAACAAAAAATATTTTCAAGCTGTTTGATTACTTTTTTGTTATTATATGATTGCTCATTCATGGAGGGCCCCATCATTGCCTTCAGCTAAAACCACATGTAAAGAACAACATCCCAGGCAGCCTTATCGTGTGACATGAGGGGGGACAGGAGGGGGCATTTCCTTTACTTACTGGAAGCAGATAAACTCCCACCAAATATTTAATCCAGACACTAAACTATTTTCACCAATCACTTGAAAGTTGAATAATTATCCCATTTCAAGAAACTCAACAATTACATTTTGCATTCCCCCTGAGCAGCTATTGCTCTTGTGACAATATTCATCTTGTCCATGATGACTATTATCTGCTATATAAATATTGATGATCTGAGTAATTGCTGTTCTGTACATATGCTTCTCAAAGATATAAATTTCTCTCCCTGAAGCAGGTTGCTGACAAAGTGCTTTTCCTCCTTTTGCATGGCAATGAAACATTACTGAAGGTGTCACTGAGGAGGGGGGAGAAGAAACAAAAAAAAAAACAGAAAAAGAACAGTAAGAGAGGAGAAATGCAGTGATGTTTGTCTGTGCTGGGAAGACTGAGTAGTGCCAAGGAACAAGTTAGCTAAGCTGGTATTCAGGCAGTTTAGGTTTAGCTTACACTGTGCCAACATCAGGCACAGCTGAAAACAAAAGAACTGCTCTGTACTCAACACTGGCCGCTACTGCTGAGCTGGGATACCATGTTCTTGGGACATGCTGTATACAATGTACACATTGCACTCCTGCTGTGGTTCACTGATGCATGGATTACTTCTTCTGGATCAAAATCCAAGCAGAAAAACAAGCCAATAAGAAAAACAAGCCAATCTTGCACTGGAGGAAGAATACCACGCTGAATGTTGGGCTGGGACAGATTCTCAGTGCCACCCTGTAACCTTTGCCAGCACAGGCACAGTAACTCAACATGTCACACAAAAGCAAAGATGGTCTTTAAGCACCCAACACCCATTCATAGATACCGTAGGCACAAAACACAGCATCAATTCAAACTCCCTTTGTTGGTTCAAAGCATTTGCCCAACAGGTTCTGCAAAAAGTCAGGTAGTCCTCTGTCTTCCTGCAATTGACAAAAATCATTAGAAGCACCCCACTGCATGTCCTGGCTCACCTGATCATATTGCCCCCTGGTCTGGCAGTACAAAGACCCAATTTTGACAGAGCCCTCCTACTGGCACATGGCCACACACTTCCAAACTTGATATTTGCCTCTGGACACTCCACTGTATGTGAGAAATGAAGGCTTTTTCTTAGTGGACAGAGACTTTCTACAATATGAAACCTGTGTCTGAACCTCAATAAGACTACCCCTCTGGAATTAATGGGTCAAGAGATTATTTTTTTAGCCATGTAAAAATTGGCAAAGTTTATGCTAAGAGTTTCCTTGTAGAAGTACTCTTTTTCTAAGGTCTTCGCCCATCATTTACAGTATCTGGAAGCAAACACTGGACAAAGACCATTTTTAAATTTAAAGAAAAAATATTTCAAATTTATATATGCTACAGATGTTAATGGGAAACTAAAAATCTGCCTGATTTACATCTGTGTTACTGAAGAATAGGGAGGGTATAAAGAGGATGGAGAAAGCAGCAGGAGAAAAGATACTGGACTTCCCACAGGAGCTGCAGGCCAGGGCAGGCATCAGAGGTAAGTAGGGACAGAGAGCGAGCAGGAAGCAAGGGGGAATACAGACAACATGCAAGCAGCATTTGCAGTCCAAGGGTGGAGAGAGAGGAACTCGATGTTTGTAATAGGCAAAAGAAGTAAGAGTCTGGCAGTCTTACTTTCTCTGTTGCCTTGTTCAAACAACTACATAGTAAGCCATTATACATAATCATGTGAGAAATGTTCACACGTACCAATAAAATTTGGAAGGGACAAAGTGTCAAAGCAAAACTAAACTTTTTATTTAACAAATTCAGCTGAATTGGTGTGTCCCTCTGGCCTAGGAGACACACACAGGCCAGCAAGAAACAGAGCTTTTTATACCATCCTGGCCAGGGATCTCTGCTTCCGTTCCTATTGGCTGGTACTAGGAAGCTCACAGCCTGGCCCGATTCACCTACCTGCCCAGGACTCCCAGCCCCCGCACAAAGGCACGAAAAACAGGTTAAAACCACCCCAAGTCCCAACCACCAAAGACCCAACTGTCCCCTCCTCCCTCTTCTCCTCTTTACCCATGCAATTCCCCTGGCTTCAGCAAAACCCCAATTCTATTTCTAACAATCACCGCAGCCACAAATTTTTATATATATATATATATAATATGCACATGAACATAGTCAAAGTAGTTACTAAATACTCATGCAACCTATCTTCTCCCTGCGATACTGAGTCATTTTCTTGTCCCTTATCATGTAATTAATTCCCCTTCTACCTTCTGCAGCTTCTTGCCTTCCCCTATAATTTCTACAGTGCTTTGGGTGTTATACATTACAATCTCTAATGACAACTGCTGTACATCTCTGAATCTTGAAGGGAAGTTGTTTCCAGCAGAAAATTAAAGGTTGAACTCTTACCAAGAACTCTGGGCACACTTAACAAACACTATGCCACATAACATAGCCTAATTAGTCCAACAGGTCTTCTGAAAAAAAAAAATCCACATGACCTTGGTTCTTATACTGAGTCATTTTGGAGACCAGCTGAAACAGAGCCTTCAGTAATTCTCTAGCAACAACAGCACACTGTGTTACCTGAAGCAGACTGGATCCTAACCACAACAACCACCTAACCCCAGCATCTCTGTTTTTTACCCTCTTCTAAGATACAATATAGTGACCTCCAGCAACTAGTCAGTCTTGCCTACACAGCCTCCTGCATTTCTCAGACCTACTTTTATTTGTGTGCAGATTAGTTGTAACACATTCTGTATGCACATGAAATGCTCTACTGCTAATGCAAATTATTTTGCATTCATGCACAAAAAGCAGGTGGGCCAATCAACTAACTGCCCAATTCACAAGCACAGACTTTGTACTCCAAAGCTTTTATGTGCATATTAATTTCAATGCAGTGAAATGTACCTATAACTTTGAAAGTAATTTTAAAACATCTTTAGGAAACGTGACTCAAATCTTTAGTATTCGCATTCCAGAGTCACTAAAAAGTAAAATTAAATTTCCATCAAATAATACTTTTATTTTCTTGGTAGTTCTTAATCCAATGTTTCACTGTAAAATCACAGTCACATAACTTTACTAAAGCTATGCCTGGTCCAATGCATCTTTTCCTCCACAGCAATGTCAATCTGGAGTGTATAGAAATATAATCTCCATCCACCACAACCACGTTGCCGAATTTACTTAGAGAGAATGCAAACCGGCAGTATTACCAACTCAGTGTATTTTCATAAAGAGAGTAGCGAGTTTTATCACATCTGTACTAGAGTCACTATGTCCAAAAAAAGAAATGCTTCACTGAGTTTGCATCCCACTACAATCCCTCTCACAGAGATATGAAAATGCAATTTCACTATAAAAATAAATACAGTGAAGTGAATAATTTCTTGCACTGGGCACATGACCATCTATTTTCATTGCTTTCAAAAAGCCACTTCACTAAGACCCGGGAAGCAGACAGTGTGTGGATTACAGGATGCCACTTCTCTAGCTCTTTTTGATTTGCCTCATCTTTCCTGGAGAGAGCACAGGTTACAATATGGTATTTGTGCCTCCCAGATGCTGAGTCCACTTTCTTAAGAGGCGAGGGAAGATGGCTTTCTCTACCAGTGCGATATCTATAAGCAGGCCTTGCAGTTGTAGACAAGGCACAGTGAAAGAGTTAACCCTTGAACTGTGATGAAGAAACAGCTAAATCATCAGCATGCATACTCAAAATGGCACAGAGACTTGTATGGATTTGGGAGGTGCAGCACACTTACTAGTCATTCCCTTTGATAGGACAGAACTACTTTGCACCCGCTTTTTAGAGGAAAGGCATTCATAGGACGAGATTTTGCCAATACTTGGAGTTCTGTGCTTTATAAAGCCAGAAAAATCCAGTCAAAAAGCTGATGGAAACTGCATGAGCACTATTCAAAACAAATTCATTTATATTATCTACTTCTGATACAAAATACCAGCTACCAAATACATCACACAATAATTCAAAGAAACCTAATTAGCAGTTTGGGATTCCAAGCAATCTGCTGAAATTGCTGCTCGTAAAAAGCTCTTTCTTCTAGATTTTTAACAGAATCACAGAATATTCTGAGTTGGAAGGGACTCACAAGAATTATCAAGTCCAATTCTTAAGTGAATGGCCCTTATGGGGATTGAACCCAGGGACTTGGTGTTATTAGAACCAGGCTCTAATCAACTGAGCTAACGTCAGCAGTTTTGGTTGCAGAAGGTAAGATGTCAGGAACCTATCTTAGAAGAGGAGCTGATTAAATACAGACATTTACAAAAAAGTAATACAATGCAGTTCACAAACCTGTTTGCTTACCAAAGGAACATGTCTAGCGGTTTCCTTTTATGCAGCACTGAAGAACTACAACTTGCATTTTCTTTTGTTTATGACTTTTGTGGCCTGAGACCTTTTCTTCTTCAACTAATTCCTACATGATTCCCAGTTTTCACTTTGAGAATATTCCAAAAATATTCAAGTTCCAGAGAATCTAAACGTATACATTTTCACACACATGACTAGCCCTCCCTACATGTACTACAATCAAATGACAGTTTTGTTTTCAGATGAAACTGAACTTCAAAAACTTTAAAAATGTATAGAAATAAGGTCAGCAATAAATGCAGGATTGTCCTGAGGAAGAATAGGAGTGATTGGTCCCCTTTATAATTATCTCCAAACATTGAAGGTATCATGTTATTTTTTTTTATTTTTGCAGTAAAGCTCAGTTTGTTTAAACAATTCCCCTCAATGTTCACCAACGCAGGAGAAAACAGGAAGAGCTGATGCAAGATGCTGCTCCTTTTGGGCAGTTAAATGCTTTCAGCACTCTGGCATGTAGGTTTCTGTCTGTTTGTAGGGTTCTGAATGGAAAATACTGATGACATCCACTGGAGGTCACAACTACCAGGAATCAGATGCAGACAAGACACACTAAAGAAGTAAAACAAACAAACCCCCAAACAAACTGCTTCCTTACATTACTTTTCTTTTTTAGCTTTTTGCCTGCAAATCTTGCCACAGCTGGAAAAATTGCAAGAAAAGAAAAAGTTAATGTGGTCATAGAGTAATTATTTAATCCATAATTTCCTAATACTTTTCCATGGACACCCCCTTGTCACGAGGGAGAAGTTTGCATGCCCTTACGAGGTTGGGAGCTGTGCTGGCGGTGGTACATGCCTCCGGTAGGGTCTCCCTGCTAGTCAGGTCTCCACAGAAGGGTCAGACAAAGTGTGTCCATGGGCAGGATGGGCTTACTAGCATCCTGGCAACAATCCTAGGAGAAGGACAAGTCTAACTCCAAACCCGAGAAGATGGAGCTCACTTAGCCCTGTAAGGCTATCCATCTAAGAGAAGGTTACTCTAACTAAACCTACGTCCTGAGGACCTCACTGCCACTGCCAAGCTCGCTGCTCACCTGGCAGATGAACCTTAGGAGTAAAGGGTGGGGCCAGTTCTGCGCACGCTGCACCTCACATAAAATAGCCATTGCGCAGGCTCTAGGGATCTTCCCACGCTTGCAAAGCCCTGTAGCAGTTGAGGGACGAAACGACAGGTGATAAGGTGCACTGGAAGCTGCAGCCCCAACCCTGCATGCAGGCGGTTCAGGACATTGGTCGCTCGAGACTGACCCTGAGATGACAGTCTGGTTCAGCAGCGTCCTGAATGACCAAGCAGCCTTTTTCAAGAAGACCACTGCTTGCTCCACATGGAGAGGGGCCCAGAAAAGGTAGCCTAACCAAAGCTCATCTCCACCCTTCACCCAGTTGGCTTACCACAACCAACAGGCATCTTCCTTGCGGTCAAACAAAAACAAACCCAAAAAGACAAAGGCGTACACCTGCCTCCAAAGGTGTGTCCAAATTAACAGTTGCATGTTGGAACATCAGAACCATGCTCAATTCTGTGGATAGTGGGTGTCCTGCTCTAATTGCCCACGAACTGTCATGACTCAACATTGACATTGCTGCTCTCAGTGAAGTTTGTCTCCACGAGGTAGGCAGCCTTAAAGAACAGGGCGCCGGCTACACACTCCATTGGTCAGGCAAACTTCAGTCCCAAAACTGAAAGTCACCTCTCAGGAGTTGGTGTCATGATTAGAAACTCCATTGCCTCCAAACCTGAAAACTTGCCAACAGGTCATTCCGATCACATTATCTCCTTACACCTCCCACTACACAACAAGCAACATATTGTACTCTTCAGCGTATGTGCCCCAACTCTCCAAGCTGATCCTGTGGAAAAAGACAAATTTTACACCAACCTGCACTGCCTTACCCAAAAAGTTCCTGCAGATGACAAGATCATAATCTTTGGTGACTTCAATGCCAGAGCAGGAAAGAACTCTGAAGCCTGGAAAGGAGTACTAGGCAAGCATGGTGTCAGAAACTGCAACAACAATGGACAC
>WBMV01005859.1:90003-127642 GCA_013396655.1 Campylorhamphus procurvoides | reverse complement strand
ATTCCCCAGTCTGTACATACAACTGGGGCTGCCCCATTTCAGGTGCAGAATTTGGCACTTCCCCTTGTTGAACTTCATATGGTTGGTGATTGCCCATCTCTCTAATTTGTCAAGGTCTCTCTGCAGGGCCTCTCTGCCTTCAAGAGGGACAACAGCTCCTCCCGGTTTTGTGTCATCTGCAAACTTGCTTAGTATTGCTTCCAGTCCTGCATCCAAGTTATTTATGAAGATGTTGAAGAGCACAGGGCTCAGGATGGAACCTTGTGGACCCCACTAGTGACAGGTTGCCAGTCTGATGTTACCCCATTCACTGTTACCCTCTGTGCTTGATCTGTGAGCCGGTTGCTCACCCACCACCTGATGTGTTTATCCATCTGTGCTGGACATTTTGTCCAGAAGGATCCTATGAGAGACAGTATTGAAACCTTTACTGAAATCCAAAAAGATTACATCAACTGGCTTCCCTTGATCAACTAGCTGAGTTACCTTGTCATAAAAGGAAATCAGGTAAATCCATAAGCAGGACTTTCCTCTCATGAATTTGTGCTGGCTGTGACCACAACTGCATTGACTTTCTGGTGTTTTTCAATGCCTCCCAGAATAATCTTCTTCATAACTTTACCAGACACTGGAGTGAGACTGACATGCCTGTAGTTTCCAGGGTCCTCCTTCTTACTCTTATTGAAAACTGGGACAATGTTTGCCAGCTTTGAAACAGCTGGGATCCCTATGGATATCCAAATCCACTCAAAAATTGAGAGTGGTTTTGCAATTACATCAGCCAGCTCTTTGAGTATTCTGGGATTGATCCCATCAGGCCCCACAGCTTTGTAGAGAACCAGCCTGAGCAGCGCATCTTGCACAATTCCAGGATTGACTGATAGTTGATCATTCTCACTGTCATGGTCCTTCAGCTCAGGGCACTGAGACACCCTTGGTCTGTCATCCATGTTTTAGACAGAGGCAAAGAAAGCATTAAACATCTCTGCCTTGTCTCTGTCCCTATTTGTGAGGTGACCATACCCATCCTGTAATAGGCCAATGATACTTCTATACCACCTATTGCCATTAATGTATTTGAAAAAACTCTTTTTATTGTTTCCTACATTTCTGGCAACTTCAACTCCAGCTGAGCTTTGGCCACACAAATTTTCTCCATAGACTGGCAAGTAACAACTCTGAATTCTTCCCATGTCACTTGACCTTGCTTCTACTGTGCACAAACCTTCCGGTTTTGTCTTATTTCCAACAGAAGATCCCTGCTCAGCCAAGCCAACCTTCTTCCTCGCCTGCTTGACTCAGGCATTTGGGAATTGCCTGCTCCTGGGCCCTTAGGAGGTGATGTTTGAAAAGTGGCCAGCACTGATAGACACCAGCACCTACAATAACATTTTCCCAAAGGACCTTACTAATTCCCTGAGCAGCCTGAAGTCTGCTCTCCTCACGTCCCGAGTCCAGAGGTTTTCCCTTCATGTTAGCAGAGATTTTAAACTTGATCACTTTGTGGTCACTGTGGCCTATAGAGCCACCAATCTCCACTTTGCTCACAAGATCCACTCTGTTGACAAGTAGCAGAATAGGAAAACAGCTTTCTGAGTTGGCTCCCTTAAAACCTCTTCCATAAAGTTATCATCCAGGTGTTTTAGGAATCTACTGGCACATGTTATACCAGCTGTGTGATATTCCCAGTAAATTTCTGGCAAGTTGAAATCCCCCATAAGGACAAGGGCAGTTGTCTTGGAAGTGCCCCTTAGTTCCTCAAAGAATAATTTGTCAGTGTTATTGTCCTGGCTGGGAGGTCTATAGCAGACTCCCACAATGACATCCACGTTATTTGTTTGCCTCTTGTTTCTCACACAGAGGCTCTCAGCTGTGCCATTGCCAACTCTGAGCTCCATACATTCTAACCCTTCTATTATATGCAGTGCCATCCCTCTGCCACTTCTGCCCTGCCTGTCTCTCCTGAAGGGCCTGTAACCATCCAACAGACACAGGACTCATCCCACCAGGATGAGTCCATCACTCATGCCAGTGATGTCAAATCTCTGGGACTGAACCAAAGCTTTGAGCTCCTCTTGTCTGTTCCTCAGGCAGCATGCATTGGTGCAGGAACATTTCAGGTGTGGTACGTTGTAGCCAATACCTCATAAAGCAGATTGAGGTATCCCATTAGTGCTTGTTTCCTCACGTTTTGGCACACCATCCCTTCACTTATCACTGGCGAGCCTGGTTTTGCCCCCTTCCTCCTTCCAAGCTATTTTAAAGCTCTGTCAACAACACCCACTAGCTCCTGCACTTGAACTCTGTTTCCCCTCTGGGATAAGTGCTAGTGTGCCAGTAGACCAGATGCTGAGTAGGTCATCTCAGAGTCAAAAAAACACAATTTTTTTCCATCACATCATCCTCAGAGCCACTTGTTGAGCTGATGGATCTGCCTATTCCTATCAATATTATTCCTTGTTACTGGAAAGATCCAAGAAATTACAACCTGTGCTTGTGATCCCTCTACCAATCACTCCAGGGCCCTGAAGTTTCTTTTGATTGCCCTCAGGTTTCTCTTTGTTGTTTCATCACTACCAGTTTGAACATCCAATAATGGACAGTGATCAGAAGGTGTTATTAGACTGGAAATTTTTCCAGTAATGCCCATTGGAGACAGCAGACTTCCCTGTGAGTTGGGTCCAGTCTGCATATCAGGCTCTCTTTTCCCCTTAGAAGGGTCCTATTACAACAACCCTTCTTTTCCTGTTAACAAAACAGGTCTTGATCCGGGGTACAGGTGGTGTTGTTTTAGGAGGCCCCACTACCTCAGAGGGAACTTCACCCATCTCATCAGTTGCCTGGCCTTCTACTGCCAGAGCCTCCTGTTGTAGAAGGCACCAGTCCTAACTGTCAAATTCTGAGAAACAAGAGATGACCGGCTTCAAATCTTCATCTTTAACAGACCCTTGACCAACAGTCCTTTGACTAATTACCCTGTCCATCTGTTTTTCCACTACAGTGGAGGTTTGAGACTCCTAAGAGTCTTGAGGCTGTACCATCTTTGAATATAATCGGTTTCTCTCTTGCTCATTCTCTCAAATACTACAAAGCCTGTTCACTTCTTCCCATAACTCCTTCACCTGATGACACAGCTCTTCAGCCACAGCATACCTCTTCAACCACAGCATACTTTCTGCAGAATAACTGTTTGTCAGCTCCAGCCTCATGAAGAAGCATCAGGCACCCCTGAAGAGCCATGTCTGTCATGAGCAGGTCTGTCTGGCTGGAAGCCTCTGACATGGCTGGTTCAGTGACTCCCATAGCTACAGAGGATTGAGCCTTATGGCATGTTAACACCTTAACTGAGAAAGCTTAAACTAATATGGTAATAAGACTTGAGCTGAAAGGATTTCTTTACTCTTCCTTTCCAGCTACTGAGTCTGGTTGCTGCATCTATTGGCTGCTCCTGGATGGTTAGAGAGGCATCCTTCCTGCTCACACTGCCTGTGTCAACTGCTGTGCCAAGTGCCATGCCATGCCCTCACTGACATGCCACGTCCATTTGCCCAAACTGCCATGCCATGCCCTCATTTGCCTGTTCCTGTTCATCTCACTCCAGGTTACTCACGCTCCCTGGAAATGTTTAAAAGTCTCCTGATTGCTCCTGGCACTGCTCCCTCCTCACCTGATTGGCTGCCGAGGATCCCCATGTCCTCACAAGGCTGCTGCTGCTGAAATGTTTGTGGTCAGGGGAAGCCCTGAACAGCCCCAAATCCCCCCAGAATCCTCTTTCAGTCACCTCTGGTGCTGCCTCACTGAGTGAACACCCTAGGCCTCTAGTGTTATAGAATCATACAATCATAGAATGGTTGAAGTTAGAAGAGACCTTAAAGACAATCTCTTTCCAACCCTCCTGTCATGGGTAGGCACACCTTCCACTAGACCAGACTGCTCAAAGGCCCATCCAACTTGTCCTTGAACACCAGGGATGGAGCATCCAGAACTTCTCTGAGCAATGTGTTCCATAACCCTTATAGGAAAGAATATCCTCCTAACATCTAACGTAAATGTCCCCTTTTTCATTTTAAAACCCCTTGTCCTATCATTACCTATCTGTGTAGAAAGTCCCTCTCCAGCCTTCCTCTAGCCCCGTTAAGGTATTAGAAGGCTGCTAGAGGATCTCCCTGGAGCCTTCTCTCCTGCAGACTAAACAGCTTGAATCTCAACCCGTTTTTACAGGAGAGATGTTCCAGCACTCTGATCATCTTTGTGGAGCTGGACACAGAACTCCAGATGGGGTCTCACATAGGCAGAGTAGAGGGGAAGAATCATTTCCTTCAACCTGCTATCTGCACGTCTTTTGATGCACCCCCAGTTGGCCTTCAGGGCTGTGAGAGCACACAATTGAATCATCATAAGAATGGCAAGTCCTTCTCCACAGTGCTGGTCTCAGTGAGTTATCCCAATCTGCACTCATGTCTGGGATTGACCCAACTCAGGTAGTGCACCTTGCACTTGGCCTTGCTGAACCTCATGAGGTTCACATTCTTAAGCTTGTCTAGGTCCCTCTGGATGGCATCCTCTCCTTCTGTTCTATCAACCACAGTGCTCAGCTTCATGCCATCTGCAAAATTGCTGAGGGCACACTCTATCTTTGCCTATGTCACTGATAAAGATATTAAATAACACTGGTCCCAAAACAGAGCCCTGAGGGACACCACTTGACATTGGTTTCCACCTAGACAAAGAGCCATTAAACACAGCCCTTGGGCTGTATCCATCCAGCCAACTCTAGTCCACCCTTCCAAACCATGCCACTCCAATTTTGAGACAAGTATGTTGTTGAGGACCACGTTGAAGGCCCTAGGCAGATGACATTGGTAACTTTTCAATTTGACTGTGGATGAGTGTTGGAAAGGAAGAAGTACATGTGCAAACATAGGTTGGAAAGGCAAGTACAAGAAGTTATTTAGTTGGAAAACTGAGATCAAAATTAGGAATCAAATGGGAAAAATTTTCTGAAGAGTATAATGCTAAATTTGAACAAAAAGGTACTCCAACTAATAAAATAAAATAAATAATTAAAAACCCAACAACAACAAAAAAATAAAAAAAACCCAAACACTTGAGGGGATAAAAGGCCAGGTAAGGAGAAACTTCAGGAGATGTAGAGCAGATAAGAAGATGTTGTGAAATAAGAAAGGCTGGGTCTGCCTAGGAAACATAACTAAGAGAAGAGCAAGGATATTGCAGACATGAGGGTCAACTAACTAAAAGCTTCTGCTTTTGTGGAGAAGCAAATAAAATTAGTATGAATCCAGGTGCTAGAATTTCAAAATCAAAGTGAGCCTGTTTTTTAGCTAAGAAAATAACACACATAAGCCCATCTGTCTTACAGGGACATTATTACATTTGCAAAGTTGAACAGTAAAATTTAAGGAAATACCATAACTAACATGCTTACTAATTTAACACAGCTGTCTTCCTACAGCCATAGTGAGCGATACTTGTAACTACATGAAGCAGTTTAAATGTTATTATACCCACTACCATAGAAAACTTTTGTTAGATTCAATGAAATAGGTGGAAAAGCAGACAAAACATTGGACATGCGAATACAAAATTTGTTCTTCTGCTTACATGAACACATCCTAATTTTTTCATTGTAGATTCACTGAAGAAACACAAAGGTGTTCTCACAGTCCAAACAAATACTACTTCCTTCAGAAGTGGATCCATTCACTCTGATTCACATCTTCTGAGTTATAAAGGCAAATAATTTTTATTATCTTAATGTTTTATCACTAATTATATAATCTCTCTTTCCAGAGTGCTGAATGCTGAGCTTCTGAGTTGGCATTTGTTTTATTTATATAAGTGTAGATGGCCTAGAATTTTGACTGAGACTATAGGAAATGGACTTTAAATACATCATGTCCCAATGGTGTTCAAAACATGGCATTTAAGGTGAAAAAAATCAGAAAAAAAAAATTAAAAATTTTTCTATGTGCTTCAGTTTTCATTCACATGGTGTGAAAGCAAACATATCAATATTTTAGAAACGCCATCATTACAACCTCATAGTAAAGCTTAGATGAAAATTTATAGTACTGTCCTCTTACTGCAAAATATGCAGTAAGAAATTCCTAGGTCTTAGGACCATACGCTGAATGATGTAGAGAAAGAAAATGTTTAGTAGGTGCTAATGTATGTCTGTCATCTTTTATATATATTAAATGAGGAAAGGCTCAATTAAAAAGTAGTAGATGATCACATAATTAAGGTCTGTTGCAGGTTATGAAACAGAAAAGATTTAAGGTATGGTAGACATTGCTGGCATTTCTTAATTTTTAGGTGTTCAACTTCACAATATCAGTGCTATGCTATAAACAAAGTCTCTGTGTGTAATGATATAGATGTTTTTCTTTCATCTGAATGAGTAACATAAATGAAAATTATCATATTGAATATTTTACAGATATATTTGGTAGAAACTAATGCTATGACATGTCCTTGAATTGGGAAAATTATATTGCCAGAAAAAATTGTGTTCTTGGAATAATTTTATATATGTGTGTGGATGCATATGCTACATATATATGTAATTTAAACCTTTGAATCATATAGTGACACTCTTGTATATGAGTGCCATGTTCGGCAGGAAATATTAGTAGAACTATCTGGTTCTTCCAAAATTCAATACCTATTTTTACTCAGCTCAGTTGTTGACAACTAGATATGCAAATTTAGATTTTTAAACTTCAGTACAATAATCTACTGGGAAAGCAATTACACACTTCATATCTGGAATGAATTTGAAAGTAATTGAAAGTAGAATACTCAGAATATATTTTATTTTCTCAGCATATTCTCCTAATATGATTATATAGTAAAATTTCCAAAATATCATAGTGTAATAGGTTATATATCTATATATGTTTATGCAGAATGGCAATACATTGACTGACCTTCTAAATGGCAAGTTGTCAGACATCTATTGGGTAACTGATAATCCTTGCTTGTGAATCTTCCATTTCTAGTGCTGCAGGTCTTCAGGTTACATGACTTCAAAATGATGATGACACGTTATATTTAAAAATTAAATAATTTTAAAATAGTTTTCTGTTAGTTGTAGCACTTTTTTGTTTCTTTAATATTCAATTAAATATATTAACTTATGACATATATTTAACTAGACTGGAAACTGCATGCAGTCTTTGCCAAAGCACCAGCTACAGTTACAACTTTTTAAAGGAACACATTTCCTGCATTTTACAAGAGAATTAAAAACACTAGAAAAGAAACTGTCTTCAGCCATTATTTGCAATAATTTGGGCATGTGGTCATTACATTGCCTCTGAGTGTTTTTTCCCCATTATTTGCTGAAGACCAGTCTTGAAAGTGATTATATCTAGATAAAATACCCAACAAAAATATAAGGTCCTCTAAAGATATCAGTCAACCTCAATAGAGAGAGGAATACATAAGTTGGAGTGGGAAAGTCACTAGTGACAAACTGTTGTAATCCTATAATGTCAAGAAGAAATACCTTGTCTCCCAACAGAAAATAAGGATGATGTTTTTCAATCATTTTTAATGATTAAAAGGGAAATTTTATATAAAAATATTCACACAAAGTTTTCATATGCTTTTCTAAAGAGCTTTGACTCAGCAAAACTGATACAGGATTTGGCAATTTTTCTGATATATCTTTGAGGCCATACCTTTTAGGAATATAGAAGAACGAAATATATAATATACTAATATAATATACTTCCCCTTTGTATGTTAGCTAAACAGCCTGTCCCTACACATTCCCAACTGCCCAGCCTTCTTGTCTTGTCTCCTTTCAGTGACTCACCCAGAAAACCGTTTAGAAAAGTTATGTTACAAAGAAACTATGGCTTGATTTTGTTTCTTTGTTGTTTTTTTTTTTCAAATTTACATGATTAGTCAAATGTCAGATTGAATATTTACAGTTGCTAGAAGTGAAAAATATGAGGTGAGTTTTAATTATTTCATTAAGTTCCCACAGATTATTTCTGCAGATAATAAGAATCAACATAAACCACATGTGAAGAGAAAAGGAATGGTGGGAATATCTACTTCCTTCAGTCATCCTGACTGCAGCAATAAAATTCTGGAACATCTTTACCAGCCCCAAACCCTACAAAATTCGTTGTGTGACAAGGATGGAGAAATAGATCAGCAGTTAGGTGCATTATTTAGCTTGTACTCTTAAGAATATGATTTTTGACATAGCCCAGTTTAACAACAAAGTACTGAATGGAAATGGAAGCATGTGGATGCAATCCTGTGCAATGTGCTCTAGGATGACCCTGCTTGAGCAGGGAGGTTGGAGCAAATGACCAACTGTGGTCCCTTCCAACCATACCCATTCTGTGATTCTGTGACATACTTAAAACTGCAACACTTTTTCACCTTCCCCTTTCAGGTGGCTTTCACATGCCTACCTGGAAAAATGCAAAAACTATTTCTCCTTTGCACCATAGAATGAAACATACAATTGAAGAAGGTGGGGGGGAGGGGAAGTTTCCTGAAAACTGCTTTTTCAAACCTTTCTGTTTTGCAGAGCTGAAAATGTAAGTATAGTTTCAATTCAGAATAGACTAATCTGATATCTTTTAAATAAACAGTTAATCTGTTGACTCTTTGCTAGAGTATTGCATGTAAATGTTTCCTTCACTGCCTAAGAGGAGACATGCATTTGTTTAAAAGATGTTTACTGATTAATTATTTATGTTGAATGAACAATACATGTTATCATTTGAAATGTTCTTTTCAGTTTTTTTCAGAAACAATAAAGGAAACCAGAAGGAATAGTCAGGAAGTATCACTCTTTGCATCTCTATATTTATTCCCTTTAGTTCTCAAACTGTTGATAATGACCAAAGCTTGGAAGAGGACTTTGTGGTCTTGGGATATTCATTTTGTTCCACTATATGCATTATATCCTTATGGGACAATGATAAAATTTGAGTTTTCGACAATACTGTAGTGTGTTTTACAATATTGAGATGCATCCCAGATTTTACTTAAATACTTTTATGAAAAGTGGGGTTTATTTTGTGTCACTACATAAAGTAAATACACAAGTGTTGGGTTTTTTTGTTGTTTTTGTTTTTGTTTCTCTAGGCTTTTAAACACAGTATAAGAAGTCAGTACTGGTTGGCTGTTCACATTAATAGCTTTGTCGTTAACAGTTTCTGTAAATATATAGTAGGTGTACTTAGTATAATTGTAATGTTTAATATTGAATACAAAATGAAGTGAGGCAACAAACCTAGGCCACAAGAGTTATACGTAAATAGTTTCTGATTATTGGTTTCTTTGAGCTATGAGACTAAGATTACAATCGTCATGACATATTGGAGGCTCTTTTAGTCATTTTTGGACAGTGAAGAGTTAAAAATAGGCACGTTTAAAAAATTCTGTATACATCTCAGGGTGACAGATATGCTTATATTCTGCAGAAATGTGCTTCTGAGTGACAGGAGCCTTGAAATGTTGTTTATGTGTTTAGCTCTGAATATCAAGGACATGATTTAGTATGAAGCCACCATGTTAACGCCATTAATAGCATTTTCACCAACATTTATAATCCTGTACTGAATAAGACCATTTACTGCTAAAACAGACTGCACAGTGTTTCCACATCTGAGTCTCTTTTTCATATGCTAACAAAAGTTGGAACTTTCTTACTAAAACAGTCATCTTAAAGAAATGCATTAATTGATGAGAATTCTGCATCATAAACATGAAAGCATATACTTTTTGTTGTTGTTGTCATAGCCAGAAATTCTGCTTGCTTTCTCTATTATTAAAATGAATGTCAACACAGAGGAAAGTATGTTCCTCCTGTCACAGGGTGTATGCTTAGACTACATCTGAACATTGTTTTTCAGGGAGAAGTGTTCGATGATTTGATCACCTGTCAGATGTGTCTCTGTGAAATGTCTCGCAGAGCCTTCAGTTCTCTTTCTCTTACCATCTGTGTAACAAAGAACAAAGCCCTTTTCCCTATAAGCTATGCTGGCATAGAAAAAAAAGTCACAGGCATCCATTTGGAGCTTTTGTTGTCCAGGTGGAATTCTTGTTTCTTCCACAGAAACATAGAAAATCAGTATCCTTTTTTTTTTGCTGTTTGTTTGCAAGCCAATATGTATTTTTATAATCTGCCATGTATCTCCTCTCTAGTATTTTTGATTTCTTCAGAGTTTCCAGAATTCTTTGCATAGATGTATCACTACAATGACATATAATACATGTTTCCATAATGGAATGTTTCATCTTAAAACACTAAAGTTGAAATATCCTAATAGTTCTTAAAATAATGGTTATCAGTTGAATTCTTTCAGTAGAATAGGGCTTTTCATTTTAAAACTAGCAATGACATTCATTCATGTTCAGTCAATATTCCACTGTTACTCACCCTGATGCTCCATACACCTGTATCATATTGTAGCTTTTCCAGCTTCCTGACCAGAAGAATGTACTTCAACTGTATCCTCTTATAGTTTACAAGGTTGTCTCATATTCTATCAAGAGAAAAGAAACATATAAACATTTTATTGCCAACCCAGCAAAAATTCTATGAGGTTGTCAAATTCTACACTTGCTGTTATAGTACTAAATGCTATCTTGTTACTTTGTTTATATTAATGATGGAATCATTTTAAATTAGTTTCTAATCAGACACAAAATGTATATACATCCTGACCAGAACATTATCTAAAGCAGTAGGTAAATGATAACAAGTTCTTTTTGTTGAAATTCTTCTATACAATGCGTGACTTACTAAGCTTATTCTGAAGATTTTAGTGACTGGTACATAGTAGGCAAGACCTACAACCAACAGTGTCTCATTTTCAGAACCTTGACCAGTCTTAACAAGGTAGGTCGATGCTTCCAAGTATCAGAGGAATTGTGAGAGACTGGATTCAAATCTCACTTGATTATGTAATTATTTGTTGAATCAACCAACTGATGTGTATTGGAGGGGTCAGGTGGGAATCCACATGGCCTACCACGTAGTGCACATGGCCTGCATCCTCCTGGCAGCACGGCATTCCCATGGCTGGGCGGGAGCCCACAGGGGGCAGCTGTTAATCCCTGGAGCCCTGTTTGGGTGCACTGCCCATCACTCTGGCCTGGAGGGCTCTGAGTGGTCAGTGAGCCAGATGTCCCACCTGGGAGGGGTGGCCACAGTAGCCACACCAAATAAATACAGGGTCTTCTTTTTCTTCCCAGGCCATCACCACGTGAGGGACTCAGGTGGTAACTATTGTTCTCTTATTCTAATTTCTTTCTTTTCTCTTCTTCTCCTGTTTCTTCTCTTAATCTCTTTTTATTCTCTCCTCTTTCCTTAGTTTCTTTTGAGTAACTTAAAACCAACGGGTTGTATTTCACTAAGGGTTGTGAGGGTTGTCATGTGCTGGGTAACTTAGTGAAATTCTCCTTGGCTGTATGTTACTCCTGTGTACCTTTTGCCAGGCTGCCTATTTTCTCATAAATTAAAAAAATCTCTTGAGAAAACATGTCTGCATTTTCTCATTAGTGACCGCAAGATATTAAAGAACTTACAGACTTTGCAAAAATTTGGTGGCAGGTTATTGTAGAGCCTTAAACACAAGGAAAACACCTGTGCAGCTCGTGACTTTGACCTGGGCATTACATGGTTGGTTTTGTTGTTGTTGGTTTTTTTTTTTTTTTTTTGTTACATTAGCCATAGACATACAGATGTTAAGAGATCTTTCTGTGGAATTCTCAGTTTTTAACAAGGAATGTTACACCAAACACTACAGATGTACATTTTCTTAATAGAGAAACCTTCAGGATTTTCAAGTGTAAAATCAACATTCCAATAGGCTTCTCTTTATTTAAATAGACTTATTAGAAATTTAAAACAGATGAAGATAGTTTCAATGAAATGAATAAATAATTAAGGCAAATCTGTATGCTTGTCAGAAACTCCATATTAAGAATTAAGAGAAAGTAGACAGCTTTCTGACATATCTGTCCTTTTTTTATAGCTAAAGGTAAAGTTATTTTTTTATGCTTGATATTCTTTTCAAGTTTACCTGATCAAACCACAAACTAAAAAGTATTGCCAGGTAACTTACACTGGTAATAATCATAACCTTTAATCACAGATAAAAAGAATGATACAATGATGTTTATTTTTTTAAACACTGGGCTTGCTAGAAGTTATCATGCTTCAAGCAATTTTAAACATTGATTTGACTGTGAAACACAGTAACAGATCGCACTTTGAAACTGGTCACTAGCAGTGCATTGTCAGCAGGCCTAGACAGTAATCCCTGAGTGTTGTAGGACTGCTGCCGTTAATAACTGAGCTTGTTAGTTGAAAGCTGGCAAAGATTTGAGTATTTAAGAGGATTACTGCTATAAATCATAGTAAGTTTTTTTAAAACATTCAAGGCCTTATTCATTAAAGGCTTTTGCAAGATAAAGAGCTACATCAGGATGTGATTCTGTTTTGATAAATGACTAGGATCTTGATTTTGCAAATCCTTGCAGGGGGCTCTTTGAAAAATACCTAAGGGAATCAGTTATCCAACTTCTGTGTATAATGTCCATTTTCTTTGTAAGGACTCAATGAGGAAATTGCATGGAGTGAGATTCTACGGGTTAGACATCTTGGCAAGGGACATGTTTCAAGTGCCATGCTTGTTAGGTACCAGTATATCTAGTTCTACATTAGGCTGTGTACTTTAATCAACAGCAGCAACATTATTTTAGATATGGTCTTAACAAAGTAAGACCATGAGCAGCCAGAGAGACAATAAAAAGGGCTTATGAGGAAAGATTGAGGAATCATGGAATCATATAATGGTTTGGATTGGAAGAGACCTTAAAGATCATCTAGTTCCAACTTCCCCCTGCCATAGGCTTGGACACCTTTCACTAGACAAGTCTGGGTTGTCCACATCTTCTCTGGGAAGCCTGTTCACCATGCTCACAGTAAAAAATTTGCAATTATAAACCATTCAAACAAGTAAGATTTTTGTTTACATTTAAATAAAATAAATATTATTTTACAAGTATGTATATACATTTATATATTGTGTATGTTTTTTATATAACTGCATATACATTTTAACTTTCTTTCATGTTTTGACTGTGATATCTTTCAGTCCAATATATAGTAATAACAATTATTATAAACAAAAATAAGATCAAATAATTTTTAGCTACCTGGACCTGGAAGAATGCAAAAAATTAAACAAAAAATAGATTTAATGTAAAATCATAAATGTGAATTTGCTTAAAAATCTTCAGAAACATTAGCTAGCTTTCATCAGTATGACTTCATGGGATTAATGAATTGCAGGTAATGAGAGTTCAGCTTGGCTGGAGTTACCTTAAAGACATGGATCAGATTGGTGAGTCTTTAATATGTGAAGTCAGTCTAATACTGCATACATTCAATTGTTGAGTAAACAAAATATACACAAAAAACTCTCTGAGACCTAAGAATCATTTTCATAATTGAGAATTATTTAAAAAGTGCCATAACTGGAATAGCTTGATGAAGTTTGAAATCTCATTGACATCATTAAAAAAAAAAAGTGATAAATACTCAATGAGGCAAGAAAAAACAAAAGCAAAACAAACAAACAAAAAATATATGCTGTGGTAATGCTAATTTTCGTTTATGATTTCATTTTCTACTACACTGCAATATTTGATATTTTTTATTGGCAGAATTTTCAGGTCAATCTTCATGACAAATATAATGAGTAAATATCAGACAGAGATGTTTGTGATACTTTTAAGACACTAAGGTGCTCACTGAGTTTCTAATTTTTTCTGAAGATTCTTCAAATCAATCTTCATTCATAGCAGTGTGATAGAAAGGTTCATAAAGCCCTTTTTTCTTTCACCTGCAAAATCAAATCTATCACCGTATATTGATAAATATATTTGGATACACATTGCAAATGCAACTGGATATTTTGTTCCAAAATCTAATTTCAAAACTCATTGATACCTCAATTTAAAATAATTTTATATTCAACTGGAGCCAAAAAAAGGGTGAACAGTGTGAATAGAGAGAAATTGTGCATTAATAATGTGATCTTTTACTCCTTTGTCTGAGATCAAAACTGATTGAGGCAATGCTTGAATATGGCTACAATCCATTTAAATCTAAAATGTTAAGTTTTACTATTTGTAATGACAGAAATAGTGATGTCTATGTGATTGTCTCCTCTTCCTGAAATGGTACAAGGGTGAGTTTTGTTTTACTAGAGTGAAACCATATTCTTTGCAAATCCCTTCCCAAAGAAATCACATGGATGTGTCCTGAGAAAACATAAATTACAGATAACTAGACTAATGAAGTTATATATCCTTGCTTCCATGAAATGACTGCACAGTATTTAGAAAGAACCCACAGAAGAATCCAGAAGACACAGTTTGCTATTTGAGTTTGAATGAAACAGCTTTTTGGCTCTTTTTTGCTTGATTTTTTGTTTAAATACTCCTCTTTGTGTATACATTCAGGACT
Source organism: Campylorhamphus procurvoides (assembly GCA_013396655.1). Classification (NCBI taxonomy): domain Eukaryota; kingdom Metazoa; phylum Chordata; class Aves; order Passeriformes; family Dendrocolaptidae; genus Campylorhamphus; species Campylorhamphus procurvoides. The sequence goes on along the minus strand of WBMV01005859.1, from coordinate 113,106 downwards.
TTATGCTATGCTGACTCAGGTTAGAGGGCCAGTGGGTGACATAGTTCACATGCATTTTTATAAGTGAACAAATTTTCTTCTTCCTGCATTGTAGGAGTAAACAAAACAAAACAAAAAAAGAAATAATTTTCTTGGTTGCTTTATATGAGTCAATCTCTTTATACAGAATTTTTTAACCACTGGAAAAAACGGTCAAAAGGTATTTGCTTAGATAGTACCGTATTAGGTCTACCAGACTGACTAGAAGACAGCTCATTCTTCTTGTTTCAGGTGGAACATCAGTGTCTTTTATTACATGAATGACCTTCCAAGACACAGAAAATTGAGTTGTAAAAGTGACTTCTGATGGTAAGTTTCACATGATTAGTATGGTTAAGGAAACTCATTTATTCCATATCTCAGTGTCTGGTACACAAGTCTTGATTTTTTAGGCAAATTGTAAAACTTGTTGGTATGTACGCATGCACATCCTACTTCAGCTTTTAGCTCTGTTATACATTTTCAAAAGGTACAGGCCTCCTGAACAGAAGTAGAACAGTAGATTTGATCATGTATGTACAAGGAATAGTGATTGTATTTTACCCATGCATGAAATCAGGAACCTATTAGTAGTAGATGCTTAGCAGCATTTAGTAGAACGTAGCAGCTTGTTGGTGTGTTATACCTTTCTACACAAATATATAATTATATATTAAGCCTGTATAAATGAATCCTTATAAAATATCAAGTGTGATCTGAAAATTTCAGAATATATGTTTGCTGTGATTTCCATTTAGAAAATTGTAACCCGTAAGATTAACATACCACTGATATAGGAGAGAATTAAAAAGTACTTACACTGCAATGAAATTCTGTGTTTCATTTTTACTTCAGCATGAAAATAAATACTGACTATAACTGGGAGAAAAGTAATCTAAAAGCCTTCTCAGATCCTTAAAGTTCATAAATAGATGGATTCCTGAATTAACATGTGCTTTGACAGAACACACCTTAATCAGCAATTTTCTCTAACAACTGATCTGAAACTAAAGTCACTGAAGGCCTTTTTTTTTTCTTTCTTCATTTTATTTTCCCATTGATTTAAATTGGATGGCTGCCAAGGTGTAGAATCAGCATGGTAAAATCCAGCAGGACAGGAAGATGAATTAAACAATACACAACTTAAACAGATCCACTATGCTGAGTCAGTTCTGACTCAGAAGGAACAGTACTTAGTCACCAGAATCACAGTGTGTTATAGGAAGTTTCTCATTTTAAATATTGGCAAAATTCAATCTTACACAGAGTTTAAAACATGACAAAATTGAAGAGCTACATAATGCTGCTGCAATTCAAAAACAGGTTAATGTATATTAATAGAGAGTGAGAAAAGACAACAATCTGGAAAAGTGGGCAACATGTAGAACTTCAGAGGGGTTTGGAATAGATGATATCTAAAAAATTTAATCTTCAAGGAGGTGACTCATTTCTTGCATTATGCATAGAAAAATTATTTCCTAGTTTCTGAATATATTAATAAACTTCAGTGTTTCTTCTTCAGTCTTCTGTACAGTATTCTTTTAGGACCTGATGCTGTTGTTTCACTGATGGGCCTACTCAGACAGGTCTGCATACATATATGCTCTCTCTCTCAAAGACCCACATGTAAAACCTGGTAATCTACAGTGACCACAAAATAAATTAGGTTGGAAAAAACTTCTGAGATCACTGAGTCCAACCTATGACTTAACACTACCATGTCAACTAGTGCCCATGGCATTGGATACCATGTCCAGACTTTTCTTAAAAATCCCCAGGGGTGGTGACTCCAGAACTCTCCTGTGCAGCCCATTCTAATTTCTAATCACGCCTTCTGTGAAGAAATTCTTCTTTATGTCCAACCTAAACCTCTCCTGGCACAGCTTGAGACTATCTCCTCTTGTCCTGCCACTAGTTGTCTGGGAGAAGAGGTCAATTCCCACCTGAGTACAACCTCTTTTCACCTAGTTGTAGAGAGCAATAAGGTCACCCCAAGTGTCCTTTCCCCCCAGCTAAACCACTTCAGCCCCCTCAACCACTCCTCAAAGAATCTGTGCTCCAGAGTCTTCACCAGCTCTGTTGCACTCCTCTGGACATGCTCCAGCACTTTAATGTCCTTCCTGAAATGAGGTGCCCGGAATTGAACACAGTACTCAAAGTGCAGCCTAACTGCAAGTGTCAAGTACAGGGGAAGAATAGTCCTGCTGGCCACACTCTCTCTGACACAGGCCAGAATGCCACTGATTTCTTGGCCACCTGGATACACTGCTGGCTCATGCTCAGTTGGTGTCAACCACCCCCCCAGATCGTTCTTCACTCAGCAGCTTTACAGCTGCTCTGCCCCGAGCTTGTAGTGATACATGGGGTTATTGTAAGCCAAGTGCAGGACCTGGTACCATTCAGGTATCTGATGGGTTAGCATTAGTGAAAAAAAAAATAAAAAACCATGCAATATTTGTCTCATGTATTTACTTTCAAATAGTTCTAGTTAACTATAAGGTAATAGGTCACAATGTCCACTATCAAGACACTACCACAAATATCAGAATTTTTTTTTGTTCACATTCTTGAGAAATATGTAAGAAATGTATATAGTAAAATATCTACTGCAGAAGGTAGAGGCAGATCAGGACAACATAAAAAGAAAACTGACTCCTCATTACAGTGAAACATTAATGGATAGTATAGAAAAAAACTTTGGGAAAGAAAGAAGAAATAGTAAATCAGGAATATTTTCGCCCTGGAACAGGGAAAAAAACAACAAGAGCATCTGGTATGATCAAAAAACAATCAAGAAGAAGTCACATATGTTTTGTAATCCTGGATTGCACAAGGCCAGTTCATATGAAATGTTTTCCTTTATGATTGACCAGGTAACTTGCCCTATAGTGGTTTTGCATTCTTTGCTACTGAAACTTTTTCTTTCCCATTTGTGGGCTTGGAGGACTGAGTATTGCACATAATTAGTAAGTGTTGTCAAGCCAGAGCAAAGCAGTGCAGTAGCTGGCTGACTGCCCAGAAGTAGAAACAGAATAGTAAAATCTTGCAAACAGGACATGAAGAGAAGTTAAACAAGAGACAAATCCTCTATTTTTGGCACATACTCAGCTTGGCACACTGGGAAATTACAGATGGAAAGTGAAAAAAAAAAGAGAGAAAGTTATGAAAAATAAAAGAAAAATATGCAGTAGGATAATTTTGCAAAATTCATCATTCCATCAAGCTTTGGATAGCAGATACAGCATATGACATACAATATACTAATGAAAATGAATTCCTTCAAACTGGAAATCCCTGAGTTATCTAAACCAAAGAGATCAGGGAAGACATTACCTGATACGTTCATACTAATTCAACCTATTCAGAGAGAAACAGGAGTCAATTTGGTTCTAGGTTGATTAAGCAGCAAAAGAAGAAATAGAGTATGCCAGCTCAAAGATATAATTGTACAACTTTTGGGGTTTTTTAACAAATTCTGTAAAGAAATGAATCATTTGGAATATGATTTTGTCTTTTTTTTTTTTCCACCCCAGACAGTGGTATGGAGATTAACATTCATATTAGTAGTAAAAACTTTGGAAAAAGTAATCTCATTTTGTCAGTTTTTGTCACCTCCTTGATTTTCTCCCTCTTCTCTAAGGCTGTGAACTCTTTTTCTTTCACTTTTGATAAGAAACTACTTTGTAGGTCTATAACTTTGTTGTGATTTAACCCCAGCTGGCAACTAAGCCCCACCAGTGGGGTGGAAGAGAATCAAGATAAAAGTGAGAAAATTATTGAGTGGAGATAAAGACAGTTTAATAGGTAAAGCAGAAGTTGTACACAAAAGCAGTGCAAGGAATTCATTTCCCATTTCCCCTGGGCAGACCGGTGTTTAGCAGTCTCCAAGCAAGCAGGGCTGCATGATGCGTAACAGTGACTTGGGAAGACAAACTCTCACTCCAAATGTCTCCCACATCCTCCTTCTTCCCCAAGCTTTTAAGCTGAACATGACAGCATGTGAGCTGGGATATCTCTTTGGTTAGTTGGGGTCAGCTGTCCCAGCTGTGTCCCCTTCCAACTTCCTGTGCACCCCCAGCCTCCTCACTGGTGGGGTGGTATGAGAAGCAGAAAAGTCTTGATGTATAAGCGCTACCCAGCAATAGCTAAAACATCCCTGTGTTATGCACACTGTTTTCACCATAAATTCAAAACATGGCCCCATGCTAGCCATTGTGAAGAAAACTAACTCTACTCCAGTAAAATCCAGATGGAGCTTTATTTTGCAGATCACAGAATCACAGAATAGTTAGGGTTGGAAGGGACCTCTGGAGATCATACTTAAAATTTTAAGGATCGGATTCTTGCCCTTACTGTATCTTATCTGAATATTCTAGAAACCTAAGGATAAACATGACCTGTAACAGCTCTGAAAGGTGTTTTCTTAATGCAAAGACAGTGCAGGACCAAAGCACGTTTTAATAGCCTAATTTATATATTCTGAACAGGGATATGTCAGAGGTAAGAGCCAGTGTGTTTATAATAAAAGTGTTCTTAATTCATTAGCTGTGATGCTACTGTGAATGTCATCAATAGAGCTTTAAATTTGCAATTTGCCATACAAGACATGAACAAAGCTAGAACCTCCTCTCCTATTTTCTCCCCATGTTGTTTAACTTTCCAATGAAGATATAATACAAAAGTCACATGTACCTGACCCAGTAACACTCTACATTCATGCTGGATTATTCAGGCTAGGCCTGCATGCAGGTCACTTACATAAATATACTTCTTATTTACTACATAAACTTACTCATGTTATATACTTTAGAAGATTATAAATAAAAAAATAATTAAAAAACTAACATGTCTATGAATTACTGACCACCAGTGAGTGTATGTGGTCCAGAACTTAGGTTTGTGTGACCTTTTCTGTGCTTGCTTGTGATATAAATGATCTTTGTATGAATGCTTTTTTTTAATCATCTCAAAAGTTTTTGGTAGATACTTTTGTAAATCTACAGATTACATCAAGCTGTAACACAAATGCTCCTATGAATAAATTCATTTTATTCAGATATTATTCAAAACACCTGACAATATATTGAAAAACTCCATCTGTGACTCAAATTTGTGATTGAATTAAATTATCCATATTGTAACCTTACAGCCTCCTGTGCTGTGAGGTGTATATTTTCTGATTAGACAAACAATGAGCAATATAGCATGAGAAGGGCCACTCATATTGTCCCCTAAATTGGCTAACAGCTACTATAAATCGTGAAAATATTTCTTTTCTACCTGTTTTTTATAATTAAAAAACTCCAAGATCGCCATGAACTTCAGAGAAAGGCATTTCTGAAACACTTGCAGAATCTTGGCATATGTTTTGATTCTACTCTGTCTGGTTACATTAGACTGTGTAATAGGGTGAAGGTTTTACCTACTATCACACTCAGGAGATTAAGCACAATATGGTCCTTCCATATGGTATTTGTGCCTAAAAACCAATGAGATTAGAATGCCTATGCTGAACATCACTCCATATGTTTATCAGAATAGACCATAGGTCTTGATAGAACTAGGGATTTTTTAAAGATTTCAATTAATATCTTTAACAATGTCTCAGAAACATCTCAAGCACTATCAATAATTACTGTGTTTCATCCTCTCCCCCTTCCCAATTACACTGTTATGTGTTATTCTAATGACTATTTTATTTGTTTCCAGGAAGTATTTTCTTCTGTTAAATTCTCATAATTATTTAACTTCAGGACTAAAAACTTTATACTCTATTTAGAAAAAAAAAAAAAGAGTCTGGTTTGCACTTTAACATACAGTGCAACCTAAAGCAGAAAAACAAAAGATGAAGTATGTCAACACTGGTTTCTTTTCTAGGTGTTTCAGTGATTAGTAAATTGAATCTTTGCAGTCATATCTAATTTCCTGATTAATATTTTTCACATTTAATCTTGAGACTGAGGTCACATGACAACATCAATTCTACCCTTATAATTTATGGAATGAGAAAGGAAAGAAATCACAGTTTTTTAGAAGCATGTGTGAACTATAGTAGTAATATCCACAGTTGTCCCATAGAGGAAAGTTCTTTCTCATCCTCACAACCTTGAATGAGTAGTGAATCCCAGAACTTGAAAATTATTTTCTTGACATTTTTTAACATGTTGGGAAAAACCAAACTTTTCCCTTTTCTTCTGTCTTAGGTGAAACACAGGGTTTTTTCCCGTTCCAACTGGACTTGGAATGGAAGGGTAGGAAAACTAAAATCATACCCTGAAGGCAAGGAGACTGAAAATGAGGTTAGAATAGCATCAGGGAATCACATAGAATGTGCTGCATTGGAAGGGACCCACAAGGGTCATTGTGTCAAACTCTTACCCCTGCACAGGACCATCCACAAGAGTCACAGCATGAGTCTGAGAGTATCACCCAAAGGCTTCTTGAACTCTGGCAGACTTGGTGCTGTGACTACTGCCATGGAGAGCCTGTTCGGGGCCCAACCACCCTCTGGGTGAAAAACCTTTTCCCAATGACTAACCTAAACTTCCCCTGACACAGCTTCAGGACATTCCCTTGGGTCCTGTCCCTGGTCACCACAGATAAGAGAACAGTCAAAGAAGATAGTTACACATTTTGCTTAAGGTAGAGAATTTTCACATAGTTTTATCTTTGCATAGCTTGAATAAGTCTTTAACTTATACCAAGATGTATCCATTCCAGCTATTTGGTTTTTTTGTTTGTTTGCTTGTTTTAGGGGATTTTGGGGTAGTTTTTTTTGTTGTTGTTTTTTATTTTTTTTGGAAGGGAATTCTGTTTTCTTGTTGGTCATGATTTTTTGTATTTTTTGTTGGTTTTCCTCTTAGGTGTTTTTTTTTTTTGTTTTTTTGTTTGTTTTTTTTTTCCTGACTAGAATTTGAATGAGTGGTGGCTTCTGTCTCACTATGTTTGCCTCTCCTTCTTGCACCATTATGTTTGGCTGACAATTCCACATCACTTCTCTCCCCTTTTCTCCCCTCTCTACTATTCCCCCTCTATGGAAAGTCTCTTAATAATATCTCTCTCTCTGGAAATGGAAATTTATTCTTGTCCCTCCTAGTTTAGGGAAAATGCTCTAAATCTTCCTGCAGCAATGATGTTAATTTGCTTTAGGCAACCAATAAGATACATATTGCAATATCTTAATTTGTGAAGATTGAATTCTAAAATGTTTCAACAGACTAAGTACAGAAAGATTATTTGAAATCTTAGTCAACTTTTTTTTTTGTTTGGTTGTGGGGGTTTTTTTTGTTGTTTTTTGTTTTTTGCTTTCTATTTGTGATACATTTTGACACTCATGTCTTATTCACCAAGATTGTTTAGGATACAGTTCGTTAACATTCTGTCATCTCATTTGATATGGAGTATAAATGTAAAAGAACAAAAAGCAGTCCTGGTATTATTAATAATGACTGTCACTCAAGATGCCTTTAGGTGTTTTAAATGAGATATTTAATGGTTCCTTAGTAGACAAAAATATCTAATATTTGACTTCTGGTTTCCTGAATTACTGTATTGCAAAAGGTATTTTCACTTTGCACTACTAATCTTACCTAAAAACGGATTATTTTACACATCACTGCAATCTTTATAACAACCTACACGGAACTCCTTTCAATGCTGCTTGCAGCTATCATTTAGGAGTAATAACAGAGTGGGTTTAAAAGAGAATATCCCATCATACAGTATCTATCTAGTAATTTTCCTTCTTTCTTTTGTATCCTAAGAAGGATTTTCTTTTTCAATAGACTGTTTCAACTAGAAGAATTCTAACTTAAATTTCTTTTATTCACTCTAGCCCGATGACACAAGATTGGAGTTATTCATGATTCTGTCCAGTAACATGGTCATTTTATGATATTTTTCTAGCTCTGATGTGTTTTTAATAGCTATATCAGTGCAAAAAGATTGAAAGTAACACAAAATAACAGGGCAGTGGAAACCAAATTAATAACAGATTCTCACAAAGTATTCAAATAGAAGACAGCTCTCTGTGAAAATAAAATAAATAAATGAAAAATTGTGACAATTTTTGGACAAGTTTTTGGTTATTCTTTTTTTTTTAAAGATAAAATATGTCTGGTCCTGCTGTAGTTTGATCAAATTATGGTAACTCACTTTTTAAGACCACTTCTATTACTGTAGTGAGACAACCCGCATTAATTAGTTGATGTTATTTATTGAAGTTAAGTTTTGCCTGAATTCAGGCTGATCAAAATGTAACCCTACCTTTTGGAGCAAGAACAAAGTGTCACACGTGTACCATATTTAAAAATTATGCTCATACTTTGTCGATCTCCTGAGTAAGTCAGAAAATACAATGCTTGCTTACAAAATACATTTGGAACCTGCAGGTAGAAATAAATCTGTAAAAACTAGAGTAAAGATCTAAAGAATAAGTTTACAGTTTGGCCTCACTTTATGTCACTGTTTTGTGGTGTAATTATCATGATTTTACCACATAATGGGGAGTTAGGTATTGTAATTATATCAGTTAAACTTAATAACCTCATTTTTTCCTGATGTGCAGAATAATTTTGCCTCCTGTCTTGGTTTACACACATGAACAGTGGAAATGATATTTCCAGCTGCTAAGACTGATATTCACAGATTCAGAATCCTAGTTAAGGTATAAGGGTTAGTATTTTGCTTTAATTCGGCAAAGCACTTAGTAATTGTTATAGTTCCAGAGACTTGAGACTTCACTGTCTCTTGCTGTGTAATCTTTTAAGAATGTTATCTTCAAAAATATAAGTAGAAATAGAAATGCGGAAAGACCTGTAAAATGAGGTTTCAGGATATGCTTTTGATCCTAACGGGAAGTATTTGGGGGTTTAACTACATTTGAATTGTTAAAACTATTTCACTCCTTATGTAAAGTAGATACCAAAATAAAGTACAAGGATTGTGGTGCAGAGAAGTTTTCACAATTTAAAAGGTAAATTTGGATGTTATATACACAGAAGAGCCATTACTGTTACTTTATGCAGAGTCTGTCAGCAGTTAAAGAGTTCAAATGCTCCCATAAACTCTGTAAAACCTCAGTCTGTTTAGGAAATAGGGTGAGCAAAGCTATTATAAAGAAAATTATCTTAGAAAAACCTTCCTAATTGGAAGCCAAGCTAGTCCATGCAGACTTTCAAAAAATCTTTAGCTTATCTAAGACTAGTGCCATATGTTTAGAACATACAGTATTTTTGATTAACGGAAGTGGTATGACCAGGGTACATTTTCCTAACTAAAGGACATAAGAAAATCAATTGGTTCCATCCAACAGGTTTTAAGACTGTTTGTACCAAATACACATTCATAAATTCCCCTCAGAATTTGTTCTAGCTGCAGGCGTTGGCAACTGAATACTTGTAGGTAGATACTCTTTGCCTCATCCTTGACAACATACATACATACTATACATATGAAGATACTAAAGAAGTCCATATTGGCATGTACCAGGATTTTGTTTATTGTTGGTATAGAATGCATTTTTAATGGAATCATACTTTAAATAATGTTGAAGGGGCGCTCGGAAGTCATCTCACTCAACCTCCTGTCCAGAGGTTGGCAAACTTTGAAGTTAAAATGACCTGCTAAGCGGTTTGTTCCAGCTGAATTGTGACTGTCTCTAAGGACAGGGATTACCTATTTGTGCTACTTTCTCCAGTACTTAACCAATATCACTGTGAAGCTTCTTTACCCCCTGCATGCTTAAACCTGTGACTATAACTTTTTGTCCTTCCTGTGAGCCTCTCTGAGAGGACACTGAATCTGTATGCTCTAGTACCACTTTAGGAAGCAAAACTGTAATTAAGATCTACCTTTGCCTTCCCTTCTCCAACCTAGACAACTCATTTCAATTAGACTCTCTTCATGTTACATACTCCACAATTCAATCTTCTCCATTATTTGCTTCAGTATTTTGACACATCATTCCTCTTTTTCTCTGTTCATTAAGCGCCATTTGAAAGGTTTCAGAATGGGGGGCTTTTGTGCAATCAGCTTCAAAACAGCAGCAAGAAAGGACTTTTGAATTACGAATATAATTTAGACAGTCATTCACTCAACCACCCACATACCCCTCTCCCCACCACTGCATGCATGCCCACACACACACACAGATAAGAACAGATCTGTTGGCCTGGTTCCAGTTCTTTTCATGGAGTATTACATACAGAAACTTGACAATTTGTGATCCAGACTGTTTTGGGGTAGTGGGGAGGAGGGAATATTCATCTGTTTACACATCCATTTTTCTCTGACAGAAAATGGAGACTAATGTGTTCTCAAGTGAAACTCAGTATTTGGATCAATTTGCAGCAGAGTTACTCTCTTTTCTGTGCCAGATTTATTGAGATAATATATTTCAATATTTAAAGTAGGTAACACTTGGCATCATCTATTTAGTTTGACATGTTTATTTGTTGATGTAACTTCTGTATAAAAATACGTAGTTACAAAAGGTTACAGTAGTGCTGTTGTAGGACCTGTTGAGATTTTATGAAGCATATTTCACATTCAGTGAAATAATTAAAAAAAAGTAAAAAAATTAAAGGTATAAATAGTAACTACTTATTCCATAATTGAATATCAATCCAATTTTTTATATTGGAATGTGGTCTTGATGGCCAAAAAGTTAATTTCCAATCTTGTATATATAAAACGTAAAATAGGATTGTGAGAAAAAAACAAAAGTAAGATTTAAACCTCTTTCTGCCATCACCATAGAAGCTTTATTTTGTAGTTTATGAGTCCAAACCCCAAAAGTTTAGATTTAATCCATCCCTTATGGGGCGGAGTAGAAGCCAAACCTTCTATCTGGGCTGCTATGAATGGTAATATAGACAGCATTTGCCAAAATCTAAAAAGGTCTTCTGTCATGAAAAGTTTTCATCAGGAAGCCTTGGAAACCTTACATCTATGGGCACTTTGTGTTTTCATCACAGTTTCAAATTAATTAGTGAGACGACTTCAAAAGCTTTAATCTAGGGTATGGTATTAGGAAACATGCATTAGACATTTCCTGTTTGCATTGCTACATTGTTTGTTTAAAGAATTCTTTTACTTTCATCGAAGGCTGTTGAGGACCTTAATGTACAATATTGACAGAGTAATAAAAATAGCAAATTATGTTTCTGACTGTGTGCCAACTTCATTAAATTTTCAGCCATTTCAAAAACAATATAGAGGACAAAGGAAAAAGAGCTTTATTTAAGCTTAAACAGAATTGTAACTGAAATGTAATGAGGAATAACCAATATATTCTTTTTCTCTAAACAACTTTCCCCAAATATTGCTTCCTGAAATGCAGGAGAAACACTACTGTGGCATTAAAACTTTAGAAATGTCTGAGTACAAATCTGCTTACTGTAAATAGGTGTTCAAGCTAAAAAAGTATACGTATATTATTATTATTTTTTGCTGCATATAAGCCATGCATAAGTAAAACAAACAAACAAACAAAACCACCAAAACGAAAAACCTTCCAGTGAATGTATTACAGAAATAGGGCTGATATTAAACAAACTTTCTTAAATGTATTTGTCAGCTGGCTCTTAAAATATTTTCCATTGTCTGGACTCAAATGTCATACTTTCTTTACAATATTTTATGCATTATAAAGACCTCTGTAACATTCAAAACACTGAGTGGACAGCTGCTTAAATTATCCAGGAGCTAATGCAGATGAAAACATGTATCCTTCAGGCTTAATGGCCTTAACCATATAAAGCTATTTTACTCCTTATTAAATTGAGACCCTCATATTCCTTCTACTGCACAGAAACTCTCAAAAATTTAGTAATTTCATTCTTTCAGAACAATGCTTCCTACTCTTGAAACTATTCACCTATAATTCTGTAGACTTTGTTTAAAATCTTCAAGGGGCTTCAAAATTTCCAAAAAAGCTTAAGGACATCAGCCATTCTTGACAAAGTGATGAGAATACTAAGATCTTGATTCTTGGATGTCCCATTTGTTATTTCATGGCATTCATTTCAGAAGGAACAGAACCTATGCAGTTACAGAGCAAAAACGTTCCACTAGAAGCTGCTTTCCAAAGCCAGGTTTCTGCACACTTACAATGTTAACAGGGCAGGACAGGACCATTAAAGGGGTTTTGCTGGATTTTTTTAATCCTTTATTGAATTTAAGATATACTTAATGTCTCAATTCTGGTAGAAGCTAAGCATAAGGAAAGCATTGAATATTTTCAGAAAAATGTATGGGCATGTCTTCATACTGAGGGTTTTTTTGGTTTTTTTTGTGTGTCACAGGTTCAAATTTGCAATCACACAGACTGGTCATAGTGTGTTACAGTTTTGAATATTTCAGAAAAAAATGTTGGAGTTTGGATTTTCTTAAATTTACCCTTTCAGGGAATTGGAAAATACTTAATGATGGCACCCAGATTTAAGGGTTTGGAATAAATTCTGCATTCTAGAATTATATGCAATGTATTTTCTTGTTTTATTTTGTTAAAAACTTGGCCTCCTTGAGAGCTGTGTGGCAACCAAGTAGGGCTTTAAGTAGATTTCTACTTTAAACCTTCCATTCAACCTTCTTTATAGCCAGTCCCTTCTCATTTATCTTAGTATGTTTTGTTTAATGCTAATTGCTGTATCACATTGCAGTACTGGATTCAAAACTGCTTTTGTGTTTAAATTATATTAAATTATATTTTAAGACATTAAAAATAAGGGGGTTTTCTATCAAAATGTTTTATCTTTTTTTCATTATGAGAAAGAAAGGTGAATGAAAAGAACCAGTAAATTGGCTCATTAAAAGATAGTTTCTCTCCCACATCTAAGGGAGGAGACACAAAAGGCATGTAGACACTGTGTGGAGAACTGACTAGAAATATTTTAAAAGGCAGTCTGCATGAAGCAAAAAGATCCAGGGGTGAATGAGTGCAGAGGTGTGAGCAAGATCAGGATGCACAGAGCTTCAAAGCTGAAGGAGAGATTAAATTTCAAGCACAAAGCGAGCAGACCCAAAGTTATCACAATGTTAGTCACAAGGATTGAAACCATGAAGAACAAGACAGCCTCCTGCATCTGAAATGAAAAAACTGAATGGCAGACAGAAGAGTTCCCTGTAATTGAGATAAGAATGATCCTATCTTTATGGGTGGGAAAGATGTACTACATAAAAATGTAAGCCAAAAAGAAACCTGTGTGAGCCAAATCATTACACGGTGAGATGAAATAGCAGATGTTGTCCATGACTTAAAACAGAATGAGATGATGTCAATTCAGAATCTGAAGGGAGAACAATTTACTATGGCTGAAAAATTCAGATAGTGACTTTGATCATATAAGGATATTTTCTAGCTAACTTTGGTCATTAAATGAAACTCTTTTTTTGGGGAAAAATGCTTTTTCAAATACTCAAAAAATTCAGACTTTTTGAGGAACAACTTCACAACCCTTATACCAGTCTCATCTGACTCTCTCTGGTTAACATTTAACGTAATTCCTAGTGCACTACTTCAGCATCCCTTTCTAGAGAACAGAGAGGAGATTTTGCAGACTTGTGTACTGCTTGCATGCTCTCTCTCTTTAGAGAATATGTTGCAGTAATGATATGTTTAGCTTATTGCCAAATGGAAATTTTTTTTTTTAAATAGATAGAGCCTAGTGAGAAGATGAAACTAACAGAAAGCAAAATGGGCATGGCTACTAAGACTTGAAATGAATACTCTAATAAGAAAATTCCTAAACTAAAGAGCAGAAAGAATTGGCAGCTGCAGCATGACATAGGTCAGAAGAATACATTTTCTACTATCCAGTAGGGAAAATAACTTCATTGCAGTGAGTAGCACCGAACAAAATGAATTAGAATTAAATAGTCTATATAAGCAAAATGGTGCTAAAAATAGTGAAATTTTGAGAAAAAAATTTAACTATGAAGAGAAAAATGAACACTATGGATGACAAAACTCAACTATCCCTGGCTAAGGTAGAGTTAATTTTCTTTATAGCAGTCTGTATGGTGCTGTGTTTTAGGATTGTGACTAAAATGGTGTTGATAACACACTGATGTTTTAGCTCCTGCTGAAAAGTGCTGGCACAGCACCAAGACCTACTTTGTTTCTCACTCTGTCCTCACAATTAGTAGTCTAGGTAGGAAATGGGAGATAAGACAACTGGGACAAATTTATCAAAGGGCTCTTCCATGTCTTACAACATGATGTTCTACAACAAAAACTGGGGAGTAGTTTTTCCAAAGTAGTCACCGCATGAAGACTGTTTGGGCACTGCTTTGCTAGTAGTAGGTGGTGAGCGTTGCCTTTGCATTGTTTGTTTGTTGCTCTCTTTTCCCTTTTCCTTGGAATATTAAATTGTCTTTACCTTGACCAATGAGTTTTTCTGCCTTTTGTTCTTATTCTCTCACGCATACATATGACAGGGCAGGGTATAAGCAAGTGGCTGGTGGGTGCTTAGCTGCCTGCCAGGGTCAACCCGCCAGATTCCAACACAGTCTGAATAAATCTTACACAGTGAGATGCAAGACAAAGGCAAAATACAGAAACAAAATCTTTGTTCTCTAGGAAATTAAGAAATTATTTTTTATGGATCAGTACACAAGGCATTGGAAAAACACAAACATAATTACATACATTCAGTGTCCTTGATTTTGCATAAAGTCCAACAAGATAATAATAGAATCACAGACTGAGTAAGGTTGGAAGGAACCACTAGATATCCTCTTGTCCAACCTCGCTGCTCAAAGAAGCAGGCACACCAATATTCAGTTCTAGAAAAATGTGGATGTGAACTTTCCTGTAAGAGCTATATGCCTTTACTAACACTTGAATGCTGTTGGATGGACTCCTGGTTCTTATGATTGTTTTTTTTTTCAGTTTGTGTTCCTAATATACTAATCTATATTTGGACCAGTTATTATTTATTTTACTTTCTGATTCTTTTAGTACCCCTCAGCCTGGGAGTAGTTATGGGAAGAAGTTATACAGCTTGACAGCTGTGGGCATCATTACTACCTTTTCTGATAAAAACTTCATCTTTTTCACACTAGATCATTGAGCTGACTACAAAATAATTTGGCCTCAAAATAAATGGGCCTTATCTTTTCAGTCTAAGAATAGGTTGGAATTTTGTGATACATTATTGCTATTGGACAAGACACTGGTGACATTCCCTCTGGAGAACTCCACAGAGTTTCTGCGCTAGATGAAAAGGAAGCTAAACTAGAGTAGCTACAGAGAGGGAGAGCCAGCAGAGTGTAGACTGGTTTATCAGCAACTCTTAATGAGCACTGTTGAAGACAAAACACTACATTAGCTGAAAAGACCACTGGATTTACAGTTGTTCTTAAAGGATACAAAAGGCATGTTCATATATTAAGCTTCTTTCAGCTAGGTTTAGATTGCAAATTAATGCAGACATTGTAGCAGAGAGCTTAATGCAAGAAGCCGTCTTCAAGGAGCTGGAAGAACACATGAACAACTGCTTCCCTTGCATCTTAGGTTTTGTAGTGTCTGTGATATAAACATGGGGTATGGCTTAGCCTAAAAATCCACTCTGAACAGTATATGACATGTTTCTCTGGAAAATACTAGACAATGAAAAATTCTGTTGGAACAAATGCATTTAAATGGATTAAAAATACAGTTAAAAAAGAAAAAAAAAGCTTTATTCTTCAGTAAAACAGGATTTTATAACTGCTTAATAATGGAAAACAGTGAGGCAAGAGAAGCTAGTAATTTTCAAGAATTTGAGATGTTTAGTAAAAGTATCTTTTAAGAAAAAAGGATGGATCACCATGTGATGATAAACTGCATTCCTTTTCATTCCTAGATACATATTTATGACATAATTAATTTCCAAGTAATTGTTATTAAGCACTATTAAAATGCATTGCAATAACAGTCCACCTATTCATGCAGTTTAAGCCTTAATCTCCCCTCTTTATCACCCAAGTCTTAAAAACATTTGGTGTGATTAGGTAACTGTTATACCACCATCCCGAAGCCCCAGACTTTACTGGGTCTTACGCATTAACTTCAGGCTTCAAGAGAATGCCCAGAGGAACCCTCATTGGTTCTTTGATACCTTGAATTCATGTCTGGAGAAAAACTACACATTTTTTTCTAAGAGATTTCTTTTAATTTGGTCAGAAAATAGACATTTTGGCAAAAAGAGTTTTACAGAGATAACATGCACCTTCACAAAACTATTGCAACAGATTACTGAGACCAGCAAGCATTGGTAAGGAATTTTTGCTACACCCAACAAACACAAACTCCATGCAGCTTAAGTGAGGTACCTACACCTTATAGAAAATAAGTGTTGAAGTTACCCACAAGAGGAAGAAAAGAATAAAGAAAGAGAGATTAAGAGAAGAAAGAATAAAGAGAGAAAAAGAGAAGAGAAAAAAATATAGTTACCACTTAGAACGTCACATGTTAAGAGCTTCAAAGAGAGCAAGCCAAGGCTCAATACAGACCACATGCATGCCTGTTTGTAGACTCTGGTTATTGTGGCCACTCCCTCCAGGTGGAACCTTTAGTTCAGTGACCACCCCCTGTCCCCTCAGACAAAGTGAGGGTACCAGAGCAAACCGGGGGCTCCAGGGGTGTGGTGTGGGCTGGTTACCAGATGGATCTCATTGACTGACAGCCCCATGTGGCTGCCATGCCATGTGGCCAAACCGCAACAGCCATCCTGGCTGGCCATGTGAACACTGTGCTGAAGGCCTGGTCCCCTCTGCTCCCCTCCCCAAACTCGCAAACACACACGCAGACGCACCCCCACAAGATGATTCTGACTCAGTAATAGCTGATCTCATGTCTAACAGTAGCATTGAGGTTTTTAAGAAGTTTCTCAAATTGTTTTTATCCTAGATCATGATGCAAGGAAATGTTACAGTTATCTGAATGTTACGCATAATATTGTATGAGAAGCTATGTCATCTATTTCATTATGAGTGATTTGGGCTAGGGTTTTATTTATGTATTCTCAAATTATTAAAAGAGATCACTCATTGACTCCTTGAAATGATAAGCACAAAATAACGAGTTATGTAGCTAATCACTTGGTTGCATAGGTTTTGGAATGAAAATATTGCTGAAGTGATTGGTGAATTGATTTGTCATTTACCATGGGTTTCCAGCAAATATTTCATCGATGTGATATGTAGCACTGACCCATATAAAGACTGTGAGATTTCGTCCTGGATTTTGATCACTGATGTATTTTTCTCATCATTTTAGAATTCCAAAACAGGAGCACGCCTCATCAAGTATAAAGACCAGTGGTGTCAAATTCATCTCAATGCAGGCAGATAAACAGTGTTGTAGACAGGTTTTGAGTATGTAGCTGTGGTGAATTTGCATTCAAATGACCAGCTATACCATTGATTTGAAGCTCTTGTTCCTGCAATTCTGAAAAGCCAGAACATCGCAGTGCTTCTGTGAGGTCAGGAAGTATTGTCTTAAGAAAGGATAAACTGAGACACAGCATTTTAATGTATTTCCTTGTGTTCTTTGACTGCATGACAGGAAGCGGTAAAGTGTGATGATTAATTCTTGAAACACCTATTTCAGAGTGGTTAACGCCAAACAGGGATCATTGAGTCTACACTGACCTCTTATCTGTCAGAAAACGCTACATTTTCCTCAGCTGTGTTCACGTTGGACTCTGTGATTTGTTTTAGGATAACATATTTCATTGTTCAGAAAACAAATTGTTATATACCACAGGAAGAAGCAGGAGACAGTGAAACAGTACCCACACTAACAAATTAAACTGTTCCTGAGCAACAGCACCAAAATGTTGTTGCCTACCCTTGTCAAACTCTTCCAGTGGTTAGACAGTACACCAAATATGAAACTGTCTGAGTTTGGCTTTCTTTAAGAATTCTTATTTAAGAAAAGTCTATATCAGAGGTCCTAAGCAGCAATGTCACCTGGTGCACTGTTACAATATTTAATTAGGTTTACTCTGCAGATTTTTCAGTATATCACAAGTCTGGATTTGTCCAGCTATACCTCCTATGAACTAAACAGTTGCACTTTTTGTTAAAAAACTGACACATCCTGTGCATAAGAGCTTGTGCAATGCTTCTCTCCTAGATATCCTGCCACAAAGCTATGATTTATTTATATGAACTTAATTTATGTTACATATACAAACATCATTACAAACATCAGTTAAAATACAAGTTCAAGTGGGATAGGTATGTTTTGGCTCAGGAAAAGATACTGTTTACCATTTGGATGAAGTTAGTTCAGAGCTTTGACCCCATGCAACAGCAATTTCTACACTTTTGCAAAAAAGCTCTTATATTTATGCCTCCCTAGAAGTCTCTCAGATGTTCTCTTTTTTAAACCGTCCATAAAAAATTATCTATTTAGGTTTTTTTCCCAAGCAAGGACAGTCTATAACTACAAGGACAACCAGTTCAAGTCTGGGATATATCAAATAATTATGAAAATTATAACAGTTCTAGAAGATGCAAGGTAAATTATGTGATAAAAAGAAGTCTGTTTGAAGGGATTCAGAACTGAAGATTTTTTTTTTAAAGTATATATCCCATAAAAGAGTTGTCTTACAGATCAACCCTCTTTTCTGTATACAGATAGAAGAACCCTTTTTCTGTGGCTGGTCTCCCTGCAAAGGCAACTGTGCCCTATCAAAGGAAACAGAAAAAGGAGTAGGTCATGAGTTTGTGCTTTCCTTCAGAGAAATATGGAAAGTGGAAATAAGGAGAGGACTGGCCTGCTCTGAAGATCCACAAGCATTTACTTTACTGCCAACATATGTCACCTCCCCAAGGACCACAACTAGGGCTATACCTTCTGGTTAACCTGAGGGTCTCACTCAGAGGCAGCTGACTATAAATCTGAAGCAAACAAATAAAGCAAAATGCCCTATTGTGACTGTGTGTCCATTCTGACATTTCTCTCTTTACTATTTTCTTCATTAATGTTAATCTAGGCCTTTAAGAGGACTGTCACATTTTATAAAATCTGGGAGAATTTAGCTTGCAGGTAAAGAATCCTTCTCCTGCAGGTCCCTTTAAATGCCAGGCTTAAAAAGATTCCTAAGTGCTACAATAGCTGTTGCTGTCTGGCTCCAAAGGTCCCACCTGAGTTTTCAGTGCAATAACAAGACCCACAGCAACACAAAAAAAATCTATTAAAAATAAAACTTTCTCCAAATTTTTTAGTCTTTTTGTCTTTTGCTCACTTCCCATTCACATCAGGCTCTCAGATGAGTATGCCTGTTCATGAAAAACCTGAAGGAGCCAGGTTTTTCAATGAACAATCCAAAATTATTATCTATAAGGTTTTAGTGCTCAGTGCAATTCATGTGCATTTTATGTATGGCAAGCTTTGACATTCATACCAATGCAAATAATAAAATACAACAAGACATCTTAAATCTCCCCAAGCCCATGTTATCAGAATTTGTTTTCTGTTTGATACATTTTTGAATAATCATCTTTTGTGCTTTGACAAAGTGTTATCTAGATTTTCTGATGAATGCTTTTTGATTGTGGTCATTGTTGCTTCATATTTCTAATCTATCAGTCTGCAGATATCTTGAATGACATTTATCTAAACAAAATATAGGTATCTGTTTGTAGACATCCAAGCAATCCATAACGGAGTCACACATCAAGTATTCTTTTTTCTCTGCTTTCACTATAGAGGGAATTTGAATTATTATCTTAGGCATAGACATCTAGGTAAGAGATACACAAAGTATGACAAGTCAGTCATACCCTTTGTCTTTTTCTCCCTTATTTTTATTTTTCTCCTCTTTTTTTTAATTTTGTTTTTCCTCTCCACACTGACAACCATTTCTTTTGCTCTGGTTATTTACAATGATTTGTGAAATATTTACTGTTGAATGAAGAGGTTCTGCACTATGTCTTTTACAAATGTTAGCCACTTTCTGCTGTCTTTCATTTGCTTTGGCTGCAGTAGAGCAGAGACTAAGGGCACTAGTCATGGGATTTATATTAATACAATATAAATAAATATGTTAAGATTTGGCTGCTGGGCCTTTTCAGTTCTAATCTGATTTACTAGCTAAAGATTTAGAAGGAAAAAGTATGCTTTGAATAGATACTTTATTTTTATATTTCGTTGCCTAAACTAGGACATGGCTTGACTTCAAGAAATCAATGACATTTTTTCTGCTAAATTTTCAGAAATGTCTTCAATATTCAAAAGAATTTTGAAGATTTTCTGTTTAATAATGCCATTCATATTTATCATTATATTAGGTTTGGGGTTCTTTTCTGTTCATCAGAGGAAAGACGCTGACGCCTAAGGGTTTTTTTGATTTTTGATTTTTTAATTTTATAGATGTTAGAAATTATTGTAGATCTAATGTACTAGTAATATAACTTCAGTAGCTGAATGTTTATGCACACTAACCCCATCTTATATCAACCCCTTAGAATTCCTTTAGCTGCTTAGTCTCTATTTCAAGGTAGAATTGCAGTAAAGCGCCATGAAGCCTGTACCACAAAGATAAAGACAGGGACAGAAGGACCTCCAAATCTGAAGCTTTGGAAGGCCTCCAAGGACCTGACGTGCTGTGAGGAAGACGATGAAGATGAAGAGAGGGTCCTGAGACCCCAGACCTAATTTTTGATGGGGTGTGCCGAGGGCGGAACGGGGCAGGACTGGGGGAAATAACAGAATGGGATTGGATGGACACTATCATAAAATCTTATAACTTAGTTCTAAAGGGGGATTCCCGTGTGAATGTATTCCTGGAGCCGGTGTTGGCTCATTAAAGCTCTTGCTCACTTATCTTATCTCCTACTGAAGTTGCCTGAGTTTTTTTCCCTCGCTCCTTTAAGGCAACAATGCTACAAACATATAGGAAACATACGTAAAAAATGCACCTTTCTTATCAAAAATCAAACAGCAAGAATTAATTGTCAATAGCTTGCATCAATCTAGCAATTTTGAACTGAACTTTATCTAGCATCCTGATGCACAGAAACATTTGCATAAACTACCTTTTTGTTTATGATTTAGAAAAAAATTCGCAGTATTTTGAAACAGAGAGGGGTAATTTTTCTGCTTGGTTGATTGGGAAGTTTCACAGTCACATAAGTTGACATAAGTTAAAGGGCATTTACTACATCTTAATTAAGTCAGCAGAAGCTTCTAGAAAAACTAGACTACCATTTTGCTCTTGTAGTCGAGGAGGATGTGAGTTACCTTTGCATTGGTCCTTATCTTCCTCCACAGGAATGTGAGCATAATATTTTAGGAATGCCTGAAGTGAGCTGTACTCAGGCCACACCTCACTAATGTGAATTCAGACAACCTGACTTTATGTGAGGAAAGGCCGTGGCTGATGTTTTGTAGGGATTCTGGGCAGGTATGACTGCTGCATTCAAATCTTTTGCCTTCTAGCAGTTAAATCTTAATCTCTTGTATCATAAAGATGTACTTTCTAATTATTTAACCTTCCAAATTGTTCAGACTTAAAAGGATAGCATTTGAATTTAAATTAATTGCTCTTGTATCCTTATGCTATTCCTTCTATTCCACTATAGGTCTCTTTTGTTAATATTCTACAAAGAAAGATTTTTTTTCCCTTGCTTTTTTCTGCTGGGTTTTATGGGGTTTTTTTTGGTGTTGCTTTGTTTTGGTGAGGGTTCTTTGTTTTTGGGTTTTGTGTGGGTTTTTTTGTTTGTTTAATGTGGAGAGAGTTAATGTTAATTAATGTTGGAGAGAGTTTTTTTAAAAAGTTTTATGACAAAAATTTAGGCACACCTGCCTGAAGTTGGTACCTGCTAATAAACTAAATTCTACGTAACTCTAAAGAGTTGCATAGAATTAGGAATAGAGTCATGCTAATGACTCCTCTGTTATAGATTGAGAAAATGAGCATTTTAAAGATGCCTTTAATTTACCTTAACATGCTTAGCATCTTAATGTTAACTTTTTTCCACTGGCTAGACAGAGGAGTATACGATGACTATGTTTGTAGTAACATTGGTAACATGAATCCACATCTATGTCTTTGGAAAAGTAAAATCTTTAGAACAGAGATTTTCGTTTTATATTATTTTATTGCTCCTAGTCCAATCCATAATTTCTATCAATCTCTAAATTCTTCCACAACAGACATAATTGTAGTATTGCCTACCCCCAATGAGTATAGATACTGGACTGAAGAGACACAGATCTTTAATCTTTGTTTCATCTTGATTTTCAGAGAAAGCTAAAAAGAAAAAAAAAACACCCTAATTTATTTTAAATCTATATATGTGATTTGTTTACTTTTACACTCACAGCTCTTGGAACAACCCTAAAGCAGTCAAGTCAGATATTAAGCACATGTTATTTTGGTATCTGTAACTTTAACAGCACTTCTAAATTAATCAGGAGTTTAGGTACTCTGGGGAAGAATAAATAGCTAAGTGAGGCTGATAATATATTGCAATGTTACACAACCCAGAGAGAATTGAAGACTCCTGCATTGATTATCTGTTGTTTCAAAACCTCTTATCTTTTTTTTTTTTCCACTCAAATTCAAATTGAGTATTTGTTTATGCATAGCATGGCCAGTGTTATGGGAAGGTGTTGCTTACTGCAGGGCTTAGTCTTCCAGCAAGAAGAGCATGGCAGAAACATGCAAGTTTACAATGGCTTGAAAGGAGCCTTTACACCACTAAGCAATAGAACTGGCAGCAAGGCCATGATTTTTTGCCAGCATGATGTACGCTGTGAAAATAGTCAATTAAACAAAAAACAAACCCTCACCCAGACTAAAATACTTATATGGTAGGTAGGACAAGTTAAAATAAATTCTCCTCCATAAAATAAATACAATTACTGTAAGATATAGATAACTAACCTGAGGTGAAGGATTAATTTCCTCTTCTAAATATATAAATTTCTGTAATAATTTTCCTGGAAAATGTGTGTTTTTTAACTCCTGCAACATCCCAAAATGATTTTTTGTTCATGAAAACACTTGTAGTTTCTTTGTTTTGTTTCCCACCATCCAAATAAATCTGAATAAATTTTAATTGGCAATAATTTTCTCACTTCTC
>WBMV01005859.1:76372-89989 GCA_013396655.1 Campylorhamphus procurvoides | reverse complement strand
AATTTTCTCCCTTCTCCCTCTTTCTTTTTTTTTTTTTTTTTTTTCTCGTACTCATCTCTACTGTGTGGTATTTTGCCTTTTCCTAAACCTGTTTTCCCTGAGGCATGATACCCTTGGTTTCAGGGCTCAGTCGTGCCCTGTGGTGGGTCTTTCAGAGTCAGCAGGACCATCTATGTTCTTACATAGGGCAGCCCTGGCTGCTCCACACAGAGGAACCTGCAGATCCCACTGCCAGAGCCTTGCAACATGCAGCCAATACAACACTATATATATATACATATATATATATATGTATAAAGTAGATTACTCCGTGTAAGAAATGTAGTGGGAAAAAGTATGTATTTGCTTGTGTGTGCACTCATGAGAAAGACTGGAAAGATGGATGGATGGATGTTGCTGCTATGCAACCATCAAGCTCTACATCTAAGAGTATAAGTTATGTTAATTGGAAAAAAAAAACACTAGCAACCTAACTCCAAGTAAAAGTGCTGTCCTAAATTTACAGATATTATATTTAGGTGATTTCCCTCAATTTCACTATTTGAAGAGCCAGGTAAATTATGCTGAGAAGTGGGACAAAGTATGGAGCTTGATATAAAACCAAAAGGAATAAAACATGAATAGGAGAGAGTTGTCCTTTATAAAATGTACAGAAAAAAGTATATTGAGGGTCTCATCTAAATCCAAAACCATCAAAAGGAAGATGATACATAGTCCTATGATTAAGTGGGACTGTGCTAATGTTTAATCTTTTGTCTGAAGCTACTTTTCACTCAAGTGAAAAGTTTCTAAATCTACATACCATATGTATAGTCTACCTGTACAAAACAAAATATTGAAAAAACCCATAAATAAGTAAAATTTACTTATTATTATTACATTTTATCTCCATAGTCTTGATTCAAAGCCTGTCAAAATCAAAGGAAAGAATCTAATTATCTTCAAGTAAATTTGTGAGAATGCTTATATGTGATTGCAGCAGGTTGCCTCTTGTCACCAACCATTAACTATGAATCATGCCTGCTGTTAAACAGCAGATATGTGAGACTCACATTCTATTATCCAGTGGGAAAAAATTCTTCCAAGTTTCTTCAAAGTATTAGAACTTCACACAGGAAATTTACCTAAATTTTTTTAGCCTTCCCTGAAGAAATGGATAACTCTATCTTCAAACACATGATTTTTAGAAATGCCAAGAAATATCATAATATAATAACTCCTTTACAAGGAATTCCTTTATTTATATTTAACCTTGGTAATGAAATATCAGTGGAAGAATGTTTTGCCACATGCACATAAAAAATATTCTCTCAATTATTAGCTCTCAATCATTAAACTAAAATGCACTGCTCATTAGCAGATAGCATATTAGTTAACCTGTATATGCCACTGACAATTGTGAGTGACTGGATCAATTTACCTAAACCAAAATTCCTTAGAAGATCTGAATTTTCTGAATGGACATTCAGAATTTTTTTCAAAAACAACTTTTCAATAGTGTCTGAAGATAATCTCTCATGGTAGTGAGGTAATTTTAACTAAATATTAAAAATAACTGACTCTAAAACATATCTTCTTAGAAGATACTTTAATGTATAATTTAATTTTACTATAAACCTTTTTCAAATATGTTATACTTACAAAGATTTTCACATAAACCTTCAGCACACCCACATTTCTCATTGTCCAACAAGCTTCCCTCTTACAGCTACTACTTTTCCAGATAACGTTTAGTAAAACATTATGTAATGCTTATTATGTTCCTCAGCCTGGAAAAGGAAAAGAAGATATATGGAAAAGTACTAAATGAATCAAAGTTGTTTATAAGGAAATTTTTATAATTGTTCCAGTGCAATTATAAAATTGCACTAGAATTGCATGTAGTGCAAGCAATACATGATTAAAAGTTTGATTAAGAAAGAATATTTCAGTTAATCTGATCTTATACATGCTATGCAGTATCTGATCACTGGGGAATAAAGTTCTTTTGATATTAGTTAATGGTAAAATTTCAAAGCAGTGCTAAGATGTTTTACTCCCATTGATGTTGACAAGAGTTGCCTGACCAAAGTCATATATACTATGTTTGAAACTCACCCTATTAATTAAGAAACAAGGCTTTATAAATGCTATCTACATCTTAAGATATCCTGTGGTAAGATTGTCTGTTTATATAGAATCACTATACTCTTTGCATTGTATTGGGTACACTACAAGTTTTGCCCTTTACAGTTCTTGTAATTTCAGAGAAGGAAAGTGTCCTTAAAAGTGCAAACGGATGGATTCAGTACTTCTGCCTGAAAAAAAGCACAGTCATTTAAACAAATACTATTGAACAGAGAAAAAAATATTTTGGATATCTATTTTGGATGTATATACTCTCAACACAATAAATTATGCATGTATTTTATCCTCTGAGTGCCTACTTTCAGCTAAAATTAATAGCAGAACATCAGTTTGAAAGACAGTTCTGGGTGGGGAGCTGTTAAGGTTTATGGTATATATAAAATATCTTTTCATGTGTAGAAGCTGTAGTATTTCAGCTCTATAGGTAATGTTGGGTAACTTTTCTTAATGTCAGTACACTTAGAGAGGTGTTTATGTAGTGACATAAGCATGCTACTATCCCTTTTCTCCTGTCTAAGTACTTTCTATAGGAAGAGCCTACCTCAACAGCAACATAGTGGCATGCCCTCTCCTCCAAAAAACCCAAACAAACAAACCAACCAAAAAAAAACACAAAAAAGAGGAAAAAACAAACAAGGAAAGAAACCAAGGTAAGAGATTAATTCAGACTGATATGTCTCTTAGAGTTGTAACGCAGAGAAAATAATATCGTTCTGTAAGCAGAAAACAAACATGGGGGGTTTATACTTTAATGAAGAGACATGCAAAATAACTTCTAACATGTGGCCTCTAATCTTCCTACTCAACCAGGAGCTTATTGACTCTATCTTGGACTATTGCTGTTTTTTGGTGGGACCAGGTGGTTAACAGTGCCCACGTGAGTCAGAGAGTGCCAGTGAGTTTGAGGAATTAAATCCTGGTTTGTCTATTAGTTGTGCTAGCCACGATGTCCACAGATAGATTATATCAGTATAATCTTTTAATTAGACCTAAATATCTAAATTTTGCTTGAACTTTGTGTGCAATGTGCCCTTTTATTATGGTATGCCAATACATTTGATCTTGTTCTTATTGGCTATCAAAGTGAGCAGGAGCCACCTTCACCTGGACTTCCAAATTTCTTTAATTATTACAATGATAAATTTGTCTCTGTCAGTATTTCCTTTGGATTCCCAATTACAGAGTCACAGGACATTGTAGGTACGGTGAAACTGCAAAACTACTTTCAGAACTCCTCTATGTTCTGTTTTTTTAAAGACTTTTCTAGAACACCATGAAAGGACCAAAAGATGCCTTTAATGGAATGGTAGTTCAGTATAGCAACTGTTTTGTGAAAAATAATACTACTATAACAAAATGGTACTTCCATGTGTTTATCTCCAGGCTGCACCTTCTCTGGGGGAGAGCAGGCAAAGTTCTTTGTCTCTCTTAAATACCATAATCATTTTCCCAGAAACCAGCCCAATTTTTTTCTCTTTCTATAACCATATAAAAAAGAATAAGTATTTGTGAACTCTGGTGACAAAGCAGTGAACAGTGAAGTTCCCTTCTTAAGGTATGGGATCTTTTTATGTGTAGTTTGGTTTCATCTTTCAAGGCATTTTAAATATTAAGTGTGCTATTCTTCATGTTTGCTTGCCAACTCTTATTAGAATTATAGGATTTGCTTTGGTGTGCCCTGGGCATATGTATTTATTTATGAATTCAATAAGTGAAAGATCTTCTATGCTATAATACAATAATAAAATCTATCAATACAGCATTACAGACTTCTAGCATTCCACTGCATATTTGCTCTTATTTCTTCTGAAATTAGGCCAAGGTTTGTCTTCCACATGATTTTAGCCCCCATCAACTAGGTTTCAGTCAATGTATAAAGGGGAGGAAAATAAGTATAATGGACCTTTCTTCTCTAAATCTAGCTGGCTTGGGCCTTGGTTCAGCTTTCCAGTCATCTAGTGCTGTTTGAGTGAGCAAGGCCATCCAGTCAGGCCTCTCTTGATCCACAAGAACAGAGGTTTCCTTCATGTCCACAATGTCTCATCTACCCATCCCAGGACATTCTTACCCTGATGCATCCTAAATTGCACAGTGCGCCTATATGTAAGAAACTAAATACAACTCAAGGTGATGAATCCATACATTGCTGGATTTGCGAGTACTCATTGACTGTGTGGCTTTTATTAGGAGTATTCTTAAAAGTTATGAACCTATTTTTTTTGGTAATTTAAAAGGTTAGTTACAATAAGATATATTCTAAGGGTTTCATATTTTTTCTTTTTTTTCTTTCTCCTTTTGCCTCGTCTTTTTAAACTGATTTCTTATTTTTCCTGGAATATAAAGCCACCTTTAATAAAAATCCAATAACTCCTGTTTCAGCTTTTTTGATAAGCAGCCAAGACTTTCTATGAGTCTTAAAGCCCATTTTTTTCCAGCAGCTTATAGTTCATTCTGCAAATGTTTAGACATTCTGATTATAGAAATAATTCATTACAGTGTAAGGAAGGTAGGATTTAGAGAACAACTAACATAGTCGTTTGAAGCAAATTAAGAAATGAGACATCTGGAGGGGAAACCACATAATGTTATTATGGTTATTTTTTAAAAAAAGATTTTTATAGTAATGCCTATATGTCTTTGTAATTCTAACTTAATAACGTCAAGTGCCTAAGATGTAAAATTATATGAAAATATAAATTATATTACATGTTACATGAGGAAATTTGGAGAGTAGAAAATGAGTGGAATATAGATAAAAAATGAAAAGCCAAGGACTGCAGATGTAAAAAGTCCATGTAAAAATGAGTATAGATACAAAAGGGTGGAATTTGTCTGTGGAAGCCTAAGGAAAAAAAAAAACAAAACCAAATCATATGATAAAGATGAGGCAAAAGAAGGGAATGAGGAGTAGGTGACTATTTTAACAGCTATCTCATCTATTTATTACATGACAAAATATCATTCCTAATATTTATGTTGTTATTGCATAGGGTCTTTGACGTTTTTTCTAATCCTTTTACCATTTCTGTTTTTTGGAGGATCTCATTCACTTTCTTTCCTTTTTGCCTGAGTTGTTCATTTCTACTTGCACTTTTTTCCTCATTGTTTATTACCCTTTCATTTCAGTCCCATACTCATCATCTACCAATTCAGTGATCATTCTAGAAGTGTCTTTACTAGAAATTTTCTATTATTCATGCTGAAAAAAACTGTATAGAGAAAAAGAGAAAATATTTAAATTATGGGAAGAAAACAATGTTTTACATCATAATAAAAATGACAGACTGAGATTTGGCCAAGATCGTGCTTTTTGTAATACCCGTAAGGACAGCTTCAAAAATTTATCTTAAATTTGATGGTGTTTATGAGCATTTGTGCAATGAACCAATTTTTAAACAAAATCTCTCTCATTTTCTGGTAGTTTAATGTCTTTAATCTTTTTAAAATGAAGATTTTCTGGACATTATAGAATATGTCTTCTGCCTTATGGAGACATAAAGAATTACTCAATCTTCTCAAATTTGAAATTCCTTGGTGTTTGCAAAGCAATTGCAAATCATGAACTAAATTTGGTTTAATATGGACACACATAGACAAAATTAGAGTTTTAGAGTTCCCCCAAATTACTTTTTTATTTTAGAATCCAGTGAGTTTTCTCCCTGACTGACATTATGCCAATGACACAGTGTGTGAAAGTGAATGAACATGATGGCTTTGTCCTTCACATTTTTGTTTTTGCTACCTGTTTAGGTAATCAGTACAGTATGAATGCTATTGCTAATATCAATTAAACCAGGTCAAAAGCATAACAGCAGGAAAAAGAGATCAGTCAGTTACCATATGAAAACCCAAGACGCTGGGGCACCTTATGGTATGTGCAAACAATTCACTATACAATTTCTGGAGAGGGGAAACTGGCATACTGTTGAATACTGTTTTCCTTTGGGTAAAATTTTAATTAAAAAAGCAGCATGGATACAGGTTTTAGATCTTCACTATTCAAATAGCTGAGATAGCTGTTTGAATTTTAAAATCTTATAAAGTATTTTGTTATAAAAAGAGTTCTGTTATCTCAGTCTTAAAACTGTTTATAATATGAGGGACCAGAAATTATAAGTCAAGTTAAACCTGAAGTACATCCTAACAAAACTTAAGAAAGAATATTAAAATGATGCCATGAGTCCTCCTAGATCAAGCTTTTAAAATTGACAGAATCACAAAATATTCTGAGTTGGAAGGGATCCACAAGGGTCATCAAATCGGACTCCTGGCCCTTCATGGGACCATCCCAAAGAGTCACACTGTGTGCCAAAGAGTATTGTCCAAACGTTTCTTGAACTCTGTCAGGCTTGGTGCTGAGTGCTTCCCTGGGGAGCCTGTTGCAGTCCCAACCACCTTCTGGATGAAGAACCTCTTTCTAATATCCAAACTGAACCTTCCCTGGCAAAGCTTCAGGCCATTCCCTTGAGTCCTGTCACTGGTCACCATGGAGAAGACATCAGCACCTGCCCCTCCTCTTGCCCTCACAAGGAAGTTGTAATGGCAATGAGGTCTCCCCTCAGTCTTCGCCAGAGCAAGTGCCCTCAGCTGCTCCTCATATGGCTTCCCCTCAAGGCCCTTCACCACCTTCGTTGTCCTCCTTTGGACACTCTCTAAGAGCTGAATATCTTTTTTGTATTGTAGTGACCAAAACTACACACAATATTAAAGATAAATACTGTTCTCATACTTGAGAGATGAGGAAAGGTAACTCCTGTCATGCACATCTGCTATAATTCACAAGGACCAAGGATGTCCAGAGTCCTGCAACGTTCTGGCACTCACCTAAGGCTGGCCAGACACATTTCTGTCTCGCTGGGGAGGCATGCAGCTGGATACTCATATCCATACAGCTGGATCATACAATGGGAACAGAGAGATCATGGAGTGGTCATGTGTCTGACTTAAGCTGTATTTCTGTGTACGCAATTCATTGTGACCTTTTACCACACTTCCATTCTGCATTCTAGGGTGATCACATTTGTATTCAAATAATACATTTGTATAAATAGACTTCCTTCAAAATAAGGTGTAGCCAAGGGTGAATGTTTAAAAAAAAAAACAAAACACGTTTTCTGTAAAGATTATTTTCCCTTTCTTAGTTTAATATGGTTACTAGAGGCGTATGAGCACTTAACTGACATCCTTTCAGTTTGGGAGGCACTAGGCATTTCTAGAATAGGTAAAAGCTTTGTTAATTCTGATTTCTAAAGCCTGGAGGTAGAAAAGCTAAAAGGATTTCTTTTCATGTTTTTTTTTTCCCCTTTCAAACCTAACATCAGCTTGTGCTTACCTTTGGATATATGAAGATGTGATACCTGCTTAAAAACCACAGAAATGTAAATACAAACCTAGAACAGTCCCAGTAGTAGAGATCAAGCGTTTTATAAAGTCAACATAATAAGAGCTAATACAAGGAAAAAGGAAAACTTACTTTCCTACTTTTAAGATATGATAAAAGCAAAATGAGAAATATCCATGAGGTATCTATAAAGAATTTAACTTGACAAAATTTTCAACTCAAAACTTCCAAAGTATTATTTTTGCATAAATTATACTCTTAATGGATTCATTATCCCTATTTTTGACATTTAAATGTTAGACTTCTCTATCTGAATCAGTCATGTATAAAATATTTCTAGTAGAGGCACAAGAATGTAAGTAGGAAAATTATTTCCGTGTCTAAACCTCTTGTTATATTTCAGCTAATAGGAACACCTTTGACACCTTGTGCTTATTTGAGTTTTTGTCCCATATGTCTTGACTCCATGTTGGAATTAAGTCTGATCATACACTATTCCTCTTTCTGTTCTTATATTTTTATAGAAACAGGTGTCAAATGCATGAATATGACTTGGGGGGTAACTACTGAAGGGACCAGGCTCACCTGGACATTTAGTGGATCAGGATATCAATTCACACAACCACATTATTGGCATCAGCTGCACATCACCCATGTGGCCTAGACAGAGCTTACAATAAACTTCTGGAGGTACCTACCTCTCTTTGTTGATTGCAAAGTCATAAAATCATAGTACAATTTAGGAGGAAAAGATCCTTAAGATCATCAAGTCCAACCATTAACGCAGCATCACCAAGTCCTTCATTAAGGCATGTCCCTAAGTGCCACAGCTACATATCTTTTAAATACCTCCAGGAATGGAGGCACAACCACTTTTCTGGACAGGCTTTTCCAATGCTAGACAACTGCATCAGTGCAGAAATTTTTCCTAATATCCAGTCTAAACCTTCCCTGACACAACCAAAGACCATTTGTCCATGTTTATTGCTTGTTACTTGAGAGAAGAAACTGACCCCCATTACTCTACAACCTCCTTTCAGATACTTATAAAGACAATAAGGTCTTTCAACCTCCTTTTTCTCCAGCATAAACAACCTCAGTTCCCTCATATGCTCCTCATATGACATGAGCTGTAAATCTGTTCTGACTTGTTCAGACTCAGGGGCCTAGACAAGGTCATTAAATACCCTTTGAAATCCCCTATCTGTGTTTCCTGGCTGCTACTTGGCTCCCATTTCATACTTATACCTTTTGCTGAATGAGAGCATGGTACTGACCTAGGGTTCTGTGGGAAGATGTTATGGCAGATTATATCCCATGCAGATACTATATTTAAGTATACATATGAACATCAATATTCATATCGATGCACATATAGCCAAAGAATTTGGCTAATACATACTTTTTAAACTTCTACCTGTGTATTGATTGTAATTACAGAATTAAAGTAACAATATGTATTTCATTCATCTAATGAAATTTTGTTACATATTTGATAATAGTAAGAAGTGTTTTGGTTACTTCAGTAACAAGGACTTGAGGACATCCTGGGAGATACAGAACAGAAAGTTCCAACAGTACCTGTGGAAGATCAAGTCATAAATACATATTCTAAAACCTGTAGTATTTCCTTATGCCTATAATTTATGGGATCAAGTTTGAAAGAAAACACAAAACTCAAAATTTCATCTTGTAGCCAACAAGGCTAAATGTCCAGTCAAGGGTCCCATATGTACTTGTTTTGTTGTGTTCTGGATTCATCAATCTCATTTCTGAAGGTAACTGGCAATAAGGAAATATTTAATTTCTTTCATTTGATGTTCAAAGTTGAAGACAACTATTCCTACAGATCCCTCACCCATTTCTTGGACTATTTCCTACTCCAATTTTGTCTGGTTTCTTTCGCCCTGTGTTTTTATTTTCTAAAGTTCTCAGTACCTATGTTTAAACCTTCTCTGTAACAGTTCCTTGCCCTCTGAAATTATTGTCCTAAGTTAAAAACTTTCTATACAAATGTTTGTTTTCTTAAAAATAGTGGAAATTACTAAGCGCACCACAACCCTTTCTCTATGACTGTCTTGTGAGTCAATTTTCCTGTACAGAATATATTTTAATAAAAAAAATAAAAAAAAATACTAGATCCGTGAAGTATTTTATATTTCACACAAACCTAAAAAGTCCAAAATAGGGAAAAATATATTGTCAGTTTAGGGACACCGTTTGACCAATGTGGACAAAGTTAACACCTACCCCCAGAATCTGGGTTTGTTGGATTTTGGAGGTGTTATAAACCTTATTTTCATCTATTTAATGACTATCACAGTAGAAAAAATAAACTTTTTACTGTTAAATCACATATATAGGCTTATATATAATTGCCTGTATTACAAAAATTGGACTTTTAAGTTTCTGTGGTTTGGGGGGGAGGGGGGGGTGCTGTGGTAGTTTTTCGCTGTTGTTTTTGTTGTTTGTTTAATATTTAGCTATAGCTTCTGTTTCAAAGTGGAAGTTTGATAATAATTTTGCTCAGCAAAATTGTTCTGTTTTAAAGAATGGCTTTAACAGAATTATTTCTAGCATGCAGCAATGCACACAATCTTCTCACGTGTCACGTGCCTCCACTAATTGATAGACAAAAGTAGTTGGTGAGGCTGTGTTTAAAATACTTCTCTGCTAAAAGGACTGAAATGTGCTTTTGTGGAATTATAAGATGTTTAGTGTGAGAAGATACAGAGACTAAATAAAAGTAGACTTTAAATGTATTTTGGGAATTACATAGTTATGCTTTCCGATTACGTTTTCTCACCATTATGTAAAACATTCTCCAGTATGGACTACTCTGCAGATACCCATTGTTATTCTTTGGGTAGTGCTCTTAACAAAAGCTTTTTCTCCAATGGAAAATGTACCTAGTCAGAACTCTGTCTCTTTATATAAATTATACACATGCATAAACTAAGCATACAGATTTATGTTTTGTTTGACCCTTTTAACTCTGTGTACTTGCTGTTAAGTTGTATATTTTTCTATAGGAGTACTGTAACTCACAAGAAAATGACTAACGCTGAAAACTCAGTTAAGTCTTAAAAATAGGCATTAGTTCTGAGGCCTGGCACTCCTTTTGGGAAATCAAAATTTTTATTGCCAGATAAATTAGTGCTTCAAAAGTATGACTACAGATGCTGTTTGCAAATTTGTCACAATCTGTCTTCCAGGAGAAAGAATTTATACTGTATATAGTAATAGAAACCAGAAAACTGCATATTTCACTAAATTGCAGCTGTGTATGGAAGATTTATATGGTTGTTTTGTGTCGGGGAAACATATAGGTCTTTCAATATTTCAGTTCAGTATTCCATACAGAACTTTGGTGTTATTATTTTAAAGTTATTTTATAATTTTAATGGAATAAATAAAATATAACATAACATTTGTTGTAGAGAAAGTCATACATAATAACCACGGTTATCAATGTTTTGTTGTAGAAGATGACTGTTGTAATTGTGTTATTCTCACTACAGGCTAGGCAGACCATATCTGAGGATTTCAGTCTGTAACCCATTTTCATAATTCCTAAGTGTCCACTCAGTGAAGTATTAAATGCTTTAGAGGACTTTTTTATCATTCTAGGTGGGCAATACTAAAAGAAATGCCCAGACTATGTGATAAAGTCACAGGTTTATTTTTATTATAATCAAGTTCATTCATTTAGAGACTGAATATTCTCAAATAATAGAGCTGCACCCAGATGGCAAGTTTCTTTTTGCTTGCATGCCTTCACATAATGGAGTCCTACTTTTTTTTTTTTTCTTCTGTACTGTCAATTCCCTTACAGCAACCAGTCTTCAAAACAGGAGCTAACATTTTTTTGCAGTTGTGAAGCATTGGATCCAATTACTCCCAGCAACTAAAACCAGAGTTTATTTTAATAGGATTTGCAGTAAAACAACACATATAAAAATCAGATGCATAGGCAAAGAATTTCTCATCTTTAATCATTAAGCTACCAGTACAAATTGAGCCCTGCAGTTATTTCATTCCCAAAGGAAAACAGTGGTTTAAAGAATTCAGAGGATTAAATATTTGTGTTTGAGTGAATATGTTAAGTGTTTTTGTGGTTGTGATCATTAAAACTGTATTTCAAGACTTTATTTTAAATGCACACAATACACATTCTCTCAAAATGATAGCTTGTAACTCTTCGTAGACATGGGGCATTAAGGGACCTGTGTTATATCACCATCCTTCCCACAGATGCCCCCAGTTTGATTTCTAATGTATTTTTACTCTTTGTCAATATAGACAATTTAAATGCAGCATTTTTTCTTCATTAGCAAAGAGCTACATACTACAATGTTATCTCTATGACAAGAAAAGATATATTGCCAGAGAAAAGTGTGTTCTTCCTCTGGAATACATGAACCCCCGAAAGTCAAAATACATTCTACCCAAATTATTCACATTATTTGTCAAATGCTACGGCCTTATTTTCCTGTGTTAATATAAACATGGAACAGGTGAAATTTTTATTACACTATTATTGAAAAAGACTAAGAAACTAACAGCAAGATAACAAAATACTTAACCAGTATGAAAGAAATGAGTGAGACCTTGTCAAATCAAGTCACGGATATGCAATAAGCTAAATCAACATCCTACACAGAGGTTTTAACATTTCTTCTAGAATAAATGTTTATTGACAATGCATGCCCAATATTTTTTTTTATTTCTGCATAATTAGTTTATTTCTGTATGGAACAAAGATATGGCAGGGTCTAAATCTCAGTCCCTTAGTAGCTATAGCACATAGTGGTCTGCCAATCTAATGCTTTGATTTATGTTAAAGCACATTCTCTACTTTCAAAATCTCTCTTTTTCTTATAAGTCTTTCAGCTGCTACTGTGACCTATGTTACACTTCTAGTAACATATGAAGTGTGACAAAAAGGTCACAATTTTCACAGTCTTGCTGGATCCTTCCTTCTATTGCCTTTTATTAAGACTATGAAGTTAGAAAAGGAAGTAAGGAAATGCTTCCCATTATAACATATATGCAAATAATTCTGTTATATGCAATATTTTTATATGGTCTTCTCAAAAGCCTGGAGTGTTGACTTGACTATATTGTAATGTCTGCATCTAAATAAATGTCCATAGCCCTTTTCCAGAGCAATTAATGGCATTATTAAACAGCCATATGCAAGTAGAGAAATGAACAATGCTTTGGCATTGCTAGTTCTGTCCAAAGATTATAAAGGCAGACTGGATGTGTCAGAAAATGTATCCCAGTGATATTACTACACTGAATGCTCTATATAGGGTGTATATTCAAAATTGCCTCACCCTGATCTATAAGGTTGTCTATTCAGGGTTCCACATGCACTTCAGCTGTTTAGTTTTCCAGTGACCACAGTAAGGGAACCCAAATAATATTTGGTGGTTTCGCTAAGAGAAACTAAGACCTGACTAATCACATTCTGGTGTGCTTTACATTCCAGTTCATGCACTGGAAGTTTAAAAGCTGCTTTGGAAAATATTCCTGTAAATGTGCACACACTGTCATCACAGCTGTTGTCTAGGTATAACGGAAAAGAATATCTAATTAGCAGATTCTTGAAAAACTTTAATAATAGACACCTGCAATGGTATCATCCTCGCATGAACAGAATGGAAATTAGAGGGTTACCCCAATTTATGGGTGTGAGTTTTGTATAGAGATATCCAGATGGACTGGAATATATACATGTGTAGGAGAGCAAGTGCAGGGTGTGCCTGAGAGATACAGAGAGGCTGCAGATGGTGTTTGACTGTTGAACTGAGAATATGTATCTGTAATTTATCTGGAAGATGAGGTAAACAACACATTAATTAAATTTGCAGATGATACCAAATTGTAATGTGTTCCAAACACCGTTGAGAAAAGATACAAAGTGACCTAGAAAACTTAGAAACATAAGCAAAACTTCAAAAATGTGACATATAGTCTTGAGAATGAAGGTTAATATACTGAAAAAATAGACCATAAATAAACCAGAGATAACTGGGAAGCAATAATATTACGACAATTTAAAGCATTAGAATGGTCATTGTATGACCAGTTATGAATCTTCTCCTCTCCTCTCCTCTCCTCTCCTCTCCTCTCCTCTCCTC
>WBMV01005859.1:0-72449 GCA_013396655.1 Campylorhamphus procurvoides | reverse complement strand
TGGGTTTTTTTGTTTGGTTGTTGTTTTTTTTTTAAATCTTCATACGTAGACCCTCTGCTGGTGGCCTGAATGGAGTTATGCCAATTTACATTAACAGTGTTGACACATATTTGGCTATGGATTAAACTAATGCATTTTTCATCTCATACATCTACCCCAGCCTGTTATCAGAGGCTGCTGTCCCTATGGCAAGGGCAGATGAATGAAAACCTCTTTCTGAATCATGGCTAATGTGTTAAAGAAACTTGAATTCAGCAATACCTTACCTTAATGTGACTGGCTGTAAGTTCAGCAAAATGCTGGAAAGCAGTTTGGCTCTTCTGGTTCCAGTGGTGGCATCTTCCACAAGTAGGATAGGCAGCTAGTGGCTGGAAACAGATTTAAATGTCCAATCTCAACATGCTGTATTTTTTTTTTTTTCTGACATGAAGTTTAGTTTAGGAAAAAAACCTACTTGCAGCTGATAGGGAAAGAAGGTTACTGTTACTCATAGGTCTGCACTGTTCACATGTCTAACCCTTCTCTGTTTTAGAAAGCAAACTGAGAAATAAAAATAAAAAAAAATTTAAAACCCCCAAACAAGCCAAAATCCAAGCCAACAAAACATGCCAAAATTGAAAAAGTTGTATATTAACACTGTTAATAGAGAAGCTGAAAACAGAAGGACACATCCCACTACCATGGCTTGAGTTATTAAAGGTTTAGTATTTGGTGAGTCTTTAAAATGTGGTCTATTTTCAAATGGTCATCCCTATTTGACACCAGATATTAAGTGTTCATTCTCCTATATAAACTGCACAGTGATATGCAAGCAGATAAGAGATTCTTAAGTATGTGAAATATCTTTTTTATTTTTAAATAAAAATACATCTATTCAAAAATAAAAGTCACAAATAAAGCATGGAAATTATTCTGAACCCTTGACAAACTCAGTCTGAAATATTGTGTGTACTTATCTTAATATCAACCTCATTAAAAACTGACTGGTTTAGTAGAAGCAGTCCTTACAGTATTCTAAATAAAACATATGGAACTATCTGAGAATGAGAGAGGACTCTGAATAATTCCCTAGCTAGTGAAAATACATTTTCAATATTAAATTCTCAAATATAACTCAATGGAATTTTACCACTCTTTCCAAAATACTGTGTTGAGGGGGAAGAGAAAGCATGAGAAATATCCTCCTGACAGGTAGTGAAATGAAAAGCATTTGAAAAATGCTGCTTTGAATGAAAATGCCATTGCAGCCCTAACCATAACATCACATTACCAGCTCTACAGTCACTTGCTTCCTTGTGAATATCCCCCTGCCTTTGAATGTCTTTTATTATTCATTCAGCAGCCTTCCCAGGATGTTTGCTAAAACACAAAGAAGCATAAGGATTTTAAACAATAAATAAGTCACCTCAATACCACTTGGTTGTAGATTAAGCACAGAGGTCACTGAAAGTATAATGATTTGACCTTCACTATTTCAGTACACGTTGAGCAGGGCAGTGCAGAGCAATGTGAGCAGGCAGTCTGTGCAGGCATTAGAACAACTTGTAAACAGCAAAAAAAGTGCCATAGCCATTCATAGCTCTGGTGGAGCAGCATGTATATTTTCAAAATGAATTATTATGCTTTGTTCACTATATTGGTGTATGAGACTATAAATAAGGATAGCCAAGGAGTGGATTTTTTTTTCTTTTTGGTGTTTTTTCGTTGTTGTTCTTATTGTCTTGGGGTAGCTTTTTAATTGTTTTGGCATTATTTTCTGGCACTCTTGCTCAATACCTGCTCCCAGAGAGCTAAGGACACAAATATTAAAAGTAGTTTGGACAAGCTGGAAATGTTATCATTGTACCTAATATGAATTGTAAACCTACCACACAGAATATACTTTAAATAAACGTATACACAACATACTATCGTATGTACTGTAAGTATTTGATTAGAATTTATTCCTGGAGTGCAATACAGTTTGCTGGATTGTTTCTGTTTTGTTTAGTTTTTTCTTGATCTTTCTGTATTTTGCAACACATGATAAATGCTGCCCTTGATAACTATACCAACATCTGCAGAAAAACACTGACAACCTGTTCAGATGATTTTTCAAGACAGGGAATTTTCTTTATGATTTGAAAGTCTGTGATGGGTTAAAGTGGCTGGCTGCCAGATTTCCCAGCTTGCCAGAGTGCCCATCAAGCCACTCTATTACTCCCCAGGCTGCAGCTTCCTTCAGGGCTTGTCCACCTGCTTCAGTGTGGGGTCCTCTATAGGTTGCAGTGGGGGCACTCGCTTTGAAATGGTCTTCCATAGGCTGCAGGGGAAACTCATCCAGTGCCTAGAGCACGTCCTCCCTTCCTTCTTCTCACACCTGTAGGGCTCTTTCTCTCACATTTTCTCACTCCTCTCACTCACAGCTGCTGCATACAATTTTTTACCCTTTCATAAATATAATATAATGGAGGAGCCAGTAATATTGCTGAACAGCACAGTTTTGGACAGCAGAGGGATGATTTTGGAATCTGCTGAAACTGGCTTTGTGCTGGGTACAGTTTCTGATCTCACAGAAGACATGCTTGTAACCCTCCTGCTACCCAACCTTGTCATGTAAACAAAGTCTTTTGCTGCTGTTCATTTCTATTATTTCTTTTACATTGTTTAATATCAAACTGTATTTCTCTCTTGTAATTTAAAGTCTTCTTTCTATATGTCTGTCATTGGTAACAATATTATGTTTCCCTGACTCACCAATTCCTTGTTTACTTTCTTATCAATATCAAAATAACTCATTCTCATACCATCATCCAATCTATTTTAAAGCAAGTGTCATTGATTACCCTCACACACACCTAAAAAAAAAAAAAGGAAAAAGAAAATGGACAATTTTTATTTATGGAATTGAACAGAAAGGATTTCTTAAGTTTCAGGAGATTTAATCGCATTGAACCTTCTATTGATTGAGCATGCAGTTTTGGTTGCTTGGGGACAGCCAGATGCTGAGAAACTTTAGAAATATTTTCTGGTTTCTATGATTGTGAGCAACTGAATACATTTGGATTTGATGTCAAACAACAAATAAATAATTTATAATTAAAATGGGAAAAAGCATTTATAATGTAACTGTATATCTTAAACTGGTGAGGTGCATCACATCATTTTGCCAGTTGTTTGCAATCATTCCCAAATGGGAAAATAAACTGGGAGCAAAACAAAATCCCAGGTGGATAATAACTACAAATTTATATCCACCAGTGAACACAACTCCACATGTGCTTTCCCTGTATAAAATGAATGAAGAATTTTAAAATATATACAGTGTGGGAGTTACAGCAACAGCAGAAAGCTGACGGAAGAAACCAACCAAGAAAGTTTAACTTTTGAGGGTTAAATGTAAAAAGAAAGGCCATATGCAGTAGTTGTGTTTCACTGAATGAAGGCGACATTCTTCAGAGACATCTCATCTACTGTTTTATATTTTTGTTTATACCTAATATTTATTATAATGTAATAGTTGTGTATCATCTAAGGTGAGTCAAATAAAAAGAATAGAGAAATAGAAAGCACAAAAAATTATTTTCACACAAATAAAATCATAAAATTAGTGATTTCTTGCAGCTTCAGTCACTAATAATGTAGATAATTAACAGGTAGGCTTCCTCTGTACTATAAAGATGTACCAATCCCATACTAAAAAAAATTGCTTAGCTACGTGGGATGAGTTTTTCCTGAGGAAGGGCACTTTTTCTCTACAAGAACTGAATTTGGTTGCCCAGATAGGTATCTAGCACCCTAAGGAAGTACAAAGTCTATGTAAGAAAGGTAGAGATGAAAAAGGACCTAGGGGAGACTCATGGTCTTCTGAAGCAGAATCTGGATGCTAGACAGGATAATGGGTATCTCAAATGTTACTGGACACATGTTTGGTCAACTGACACTCACTTTGATGTTGTTTTCAGAGTAAATAATGATCCTTTATCCAGCTGCACTCTCTGCAGAGGTATCTCTTGCCATTAACAAACCATGGAGTTGTTGAAAACATATACACAGGGCTGACAGGGCAAATGTACTACGTCTCCTGAAATGCTCCACGTGAATCCACTTGGCCTGAGACTGCTGACTGTTGGTTCAGGTTTTTTTCTTCCCTTCCATTTTCTAATCCAGATATACCAGCAATCCAAAACCTCTTCAAATAACACTAGACAGCAATGTTCAGATGACGGTACAGAGCTCTTGGATCTCTTTGGCTTACAGTGGCTTACACCAAATTACACTGGACATATTAAAAAACTCGCCACTACCCATAAAGAGAGCTTAAAAACTTGGCTCATAGGTGAATACCTACATTGAAACAATTAAATTTTAGAATCAACACATCAAAGATGGATTTCATACTTACAGCTTGATTTTGTTACCCAAATACAGGCATGCTATTTGAAATGCTGTAGGTTACTGAAGAAAACCATATGTAATGGCCTTTCCATTTACAGGTCAGATAGGATCCCATAGGATGTCTCAAACAACAAAAAATAGTCTCTGTTCCAGCAATTAAATTAAGATCTGAATGCTGAGTAATATAGATCTTTTGATTTTCTTGTGGCCAGCTTATGAGAAATTCTTAATAAATATTAATAAACTAAAGAACTATTTTAGAAACATATGTAATAAGACTCCCAATAAATATTCCCTTTGAAAATGTGTCTGAATAGACACCGAAATCTTTATTAACATTCCATTCATTTCAACAGCTGAATTTGTTTTCAGTGTTGTATTTGTATTATTAATAATTTAGAAGATCATTACTTTGTTTACCTTTGTTGTTGTTGTCACTAGTCTTTGTTGTGTATAAATGGTTTGGGGTAATTCTGTCTTTTGAGCATCATAAACTGTAACAAATGCTTTTTGATTCACTTACAAATTATAAGAGGAAAGCCATGAAATTTTCCTAACCTTTTCTGCAGCTCAATAAATCACAAATAGACAAGAAAGTTAAGCACTGCTTCAGTGGAAAATCAGCAGACAGATGTAGCACACATTCCCCTCAAAATAATTCAGAACCTGTTCCAATTTATCAAATGCCTACTTTATCTGTCAAAACAATGTCCTTTCTCAAATAAAGGGCATTGTTTCTGCAGCAAGAAAAAGGTTCTGATGTATTGTTATCTGCAAATGGATGGTGGAATAATGG
Source organism: Campylorhamphus procurvoides (assembly GCA_013396655.1). Lineage (NCBI taxonomy): Eukaryota > Metazoa > Chordata > Aves > Passeriformes > Dendrocolaptidae > Campylorhamphus > Campylorhamphus procurvoides. Next base: position 67,276 of record WBMV01005859.1, on the reverse strand, counting down.
AACAACAGGCAGCATTTCAAGCTAAGAGATCAAAGGGCAGAATACATTACAATTCTTGTTAAAATAAATTAGGCTGAAATCGTAATTTTAATAAAGACATTTATAACCTTAAACATTTTTTTGAGTTTACAGCTCCGCAGAAAGAATAAGAAAATCCTTTTCAATATGTAAGTTGATGCATTTCTTTCCATTATGAGAATTTCAAATTTCAGAGCTGTAATGTACATTAGCTGGTATCTTGTGCTAACATGACACTATCTTACATTGGCAGAGGAAATATTTGCAATTGCTTTATTTGTTTTTTACTGCATGTTCATATTACCATCATACTACAGAAGCATTCATAGATTTCTAGATTAAGAATTTCTATAAGTGAAATTTAGTAACTTGAAATCTTCCAAGACAGTTTTGATCTTTAAATGTTTGATAATGTATTAGGATATTAAGTCACAATATTGAATCAAAATCCTCTTTAGAATTAGCCACCTTTTCCAAATTCCACTAATAAATTAAGAAAGAAATAATTTTAAAGCTTTATTCTCTCTAGGATCAATTATAAAACAACAACAACAAAAAAGTAAGTTGCTAATGACTGGCAAATAATTGAAAAAGCCCAAGAGTTTTAAGTGTTCAGCAAGTCTGTACACTAAAACCTTGTTCTATTATCAAGCTATTGTAATGCTTAGATACTTTCTTTAACCTCAACATGTCAGATATTTATGATGATTCCTGCAGCCAGCTTGATCCTGAGCTGAACTGTGACAACTTTGCGCTGATGTATCTGTCTCCTCTATGATTGCATGTGGCTCTTTCTTTCTTATATTCTTCCATTTTTCAAATCTTCTTTATGGAACTGTGACCTCAGTCAGTTATTAGTTTTTTTGCCTTATGATACATTTTTTAATATCACAGAATCCTCTAAAAATACATGACTGAATCAACTCCTTTAGAAAAGTATTTGTTTATAATCAGCTAATGACAGCCTTCAAAAGTTTGCAATATTTCTTTTTTTTTAATAAACTCTTTACTTTTTCTTTGATATTCATGATCTGTAAAAGTTCTGTAAAACAGTCTCAGACATTCTATGAAAAGAAACTCTGTGATCATAGGGAAGTAAAAATAAGGACATTTTGTAAATACCCTGTGAGGTCACATTTATTTTCAATTGAAGTTTTTATTTGGTGTCATTCCAGTGCAAGGCAAAACCTAAGCCCAGAATCTTGAAGCTTGGACATCTGTTAAAGCTCAGTTATGCCAGCTCTTACTCAGCTGCATAAGTAGATGTCTGTGTTTATAAATAGTCCAGCTGAAATCAATTAGTCCTCATGCAGTGCAACACAGCTGATGGGGAATTCTCGAATTGTCCTAATTAAGATTAGACTAACTCAGAAAGATTACTGATATTGAAACAAGCTTTGACCAGTGTGAGACTGAGTAGAATTGTGGAAAAATCATTGCATCCCCAGTTGCACACTGGTAGTCCCTTGATAGAGGTAGTTCCACACACTTTGCTGACAGCACTGTGTGAGAGCACTTCCTGTTCTGTTGCAGGCTGGATTGAACACTTTAATTATAAATTTGCACTGATAAAACTGATTTTGCCCACAGTATTCTAGGGAACACTCACATGAACAAAGTTAGTGACTGAAAAGCTGCAGGATGACTGCCAGCTAGTGGGTAGTGAGAAGAAACTGAATGACAAAAAATTTTCACTTCAGCAAAGCCCGAGTGAGAAGGGGTATGTGAGATTGAGCTGGCACATGCAGACTAAAATTCATTGAGAAATGAGAAATTCTTTCATTGCTCTTTGCTGCTGGAACAGTTCAGAACAGCACTAGTTTGTCTTAACTAAGCAGTAGAGCAGTGTTGAGGATAGTTTTGTAATATTAATCAAAACAAATTTGAACAACAGATAAAGAATTTTATTAATAGAATAAATAAACACTAATGTTCTGAGAACTAGATGCACATATTCAAGGATCACTTCAAAATTTTCATCCCACTTATTTTTTTAGGTAGTTGACAATAGTGCCTATAATTTTATAAGCACAGAGCTGAAAACTGTGTTTCAAATGTGGCTCTATTTCAGGAATTATGAATAAATTTCTATGCCTGATATTTACACTCATAAGAGTGAGAAACTACGACAAATGTCTTTATAATTTAATAAAGCTATTCTGCAGCTATTGACAAAAGAAAATGGTCATTAAGTAAAGATTAATGAGGAAATGAATTAAATTCAGAGAATGTGAAGATAAAATAAAAATGTATCTGGAGAAAACAAACCTTTCTCTTCCAGATATTCTTAATCAAAATCAGACACAAAACCTAAATTGAAATAGTTAATTAGGACCCAGGCCTAAATCCCTAGGCAACCAAAATGCCAGCTGAAATTATTGAGATTTTCAGATGCACAGGCGATTAGGAATAGGATGATCCCAGATCAGTGTAATTCATACTGAGGACCACAATGTCTATTGAAGTCTGACTTGGGGTTGCTCTGGAAGACAGCTGGAAGTGTAGAAAACATCCATTTTGAATATCATCCATAAATTCTATCTTAAACCCAAATCAACAGAGATAACATCAGTGTGAATGGTTGACAAAGAGTAAATAATTTGCCATAATTCTCTGCAGAGCTGCAACAGAAACTTTTCCTTGGAGTCATTTCTGATGCTGAGAAAGCAAATGAGGACCTTGTTAACACCAGTCCCTGCTGCCTTGCCCATTACGTACTCACTTTCCTCCATGAAGCTAACATAAAAGTGCGACTACAAGTGAATAGATAATTCTGATGTGATAGCACATTTTCTCAGGGGAAAAAAATGACATGTCAAAATGCAGGAGACTGGGAATTAGACCTACCATGTTTAGGATATGCAAAATACCCCAGGTGAAGTGAAAAAATATTGACAAAATCACTAATGCTGTCTGTGGAACACTTTCAGATTCATCTTTGTATATAACATTTTACAAAAGCAAATCGCACTGGATTTTTGGTTTGTCATAGTTTCATTTCTTTTGACTATATCCTTCGGCTTAAGAGAGATTTTTCTCACCAATAGTTAAAAAATATGTTGTGTAAGAAACAAAGTGAAATATTTGTATAGTAAACTGATGAAGACTACTGTTTATAGTACGTTCTGTGTGAGAAAGAATGCTCACAATAAAAAAGTGATAGGAAAAAGTTTGCCTTCTAAAGGAAGTTAAAGTATTCAGGAAATGTTTTATTCACTGATAGCTGAAAAAAACAGGATCTTGTGTCTTTACAATGTGAAGCAATAGAAGAATAAAATAAATTATATACAACTGATTTGACAAAGTTCTTCCTAACTGTAATAAAATTTCACAAGGTGGTCAAAACCCACATTGTTATCTACACTTGCCACTTATACAATTCTGCTCAATTATCATTTTTGCTTTGAAAGTTAGATTCACTTTTTTGCAGAGGTGAAAGGAAAATGAAGTCATGCATGTCACTCTGCTTAAAAAGAAAAAAAAGTTTGTGGTTTGTGGTTCATATTTTCATCATCTTGTAACAGAAATTCATAGGAAATCAAATATGAAACAGAACAGATAGATAATAGCCTTATTTTCCACTTGATAGTCACATGTTGATCTTGTAATTAGGGAAAGAAAATCAGGACAGTTTAATCTGCATTCTCTCAGGAAAATTACTTGAAAAATACAAAGACCTGTACACAATTACTAATTTAGAAGTTAACTATGACTAATATTTAGATGAACACTCAAGCTTATTAAATCCTGATCTTGTCTGCTAAGTAGCTTTGTAAAAGGTAGTCACAAATGGAGTTCCTTTTCCATTTATCATTTAGTTGAGAAAGAAAAACTAACTCATTTCATTTACATTTCAACAAAGTCAACAAATTATGTTGACTTTGGTAGTGTATAGTATGAAATTAAATTACTACATATCATATTTTTCTCCAAAGTTAAAATTAATTGTGACGTTGAGTAGATACTTAAACATACAATAAAAATGACAATTTAAAAGTTACATATTTCATGCTTAATTAAGAAAGGTTATAAATAGCTTCAAATGTGGAGTGTTTTACAGTTCTTTATCATTTGATATACACATCAAAACATAGAAATACAAACTATGGATCTTCCAGTCTAATACACAGCTTACAGTAAAGAGAACTTTGAATATCCCCTTGGAGATTTCGGCAATGATTTTCCACTCCATTACACCAATTTCATACTGGGGTAAGTCCATTGATGTCAATGGTGTTACATCAGCTTAAAAACAATATGACAGAATAGAAGATCAAGGTTATTCAAGCTCTTATTTATGGTTATGGAAAATTACACACGTCTGATGTACATAACAAGACTCTGTGTTGTTTTGTATTTCTTTGATAATGAAAATGTCCTCTTATACAACAAAGCAGAAAACTGAAGTTGAAACATAACAGGTATTTACCAGCTAAACATACATGGGTGTAGACAGCAAGTGCTGGTTGTAAAATAACCATGCAAGATGACAGATGTTCAGCTATACTAAAATTAAATGTGAGAAAAGTCTGAACAGACTGAATTTTCAGAAATTATGAAGTCCCAGGAAACTATAAATCAGGAAATCAATAGGTTTAGATTTATATCTACTTCTGCAGTATTAGTATTTCATATATATTTATTTACTTCAGTATTTTATTTTTATTTACGTTTACAGAAATGTAACCAGACTCATTATTAAGAATTTCTGAAATAATAAGTTATTCTTGAAACAATAGCCACATAAGCAAAAATGTTCTCATAGTCACAAAATTAACTACAAAGGCAATTCCCTGTCTGGAACGTAAAATTGATATGACTGGCTGAATCTTCAGTGTAGCTAAGAGCCTGTACCTGAGAGCAGTCTGGATTTCTGGTTACTTCTAACACATGGTGCTGCCCAAATACACCATGAAGATGTTTGTACATCTCGTCTGACTCGTGGCAGGTCACATCTGAGCTTTCTGTGAAAAACTCTAGAGTGTCTGTGCAGGGGCACCAACTTCTCTTTTCTCCCAGATGCTCTTGCCTTCCAGAAATGCAAAGGAAATATCTAGAAGCATGAGGTTCTCCCTCTCACAGTTCATGCTACAAGTAATGTTGGAAAGACTGTAATCCCCTAAGGGTCTGCAGATTTACCCACAAAACTTTGTGAAGAGCATAGACAGAAGTTCAGTGTGGATGTGTATCTTTTTTATTCACCAGCAGACCTGGGTATCATGTGTTCGTGGTATCCTGTATTGCCTCACTTAGCTTTTCATTCATGAGACTTCTGGATTTTTTTTTTCTACTGAAGTAATACTTAGCAATACTTTCACTTATCTTGTATCTGTGAAGTATTTTTTTTGTCTAAGAGCAGTTTGCATTTGTAAATATTGAACTGCATGCTTTTTCCATATGGCAGCTTATGTAATTTGCTTAAATATTTTTGATTTCTAATGCCGAAAGTGCCTTACATCTCCCTTTTCTGTAGCTTGGTGTCATTTATACGGTAAGACACATTCCTGTCAAAATCAGGAATGGAAAAATCAGGTAGACTTAGGTCACTCTCTTCTCATTCTTCTCTTTCTTTCATTTTTCCAACATGATTGTGATCTTTCAATTAACACTTTTCCAGAAGTTTTCCAACAAGATAAATGCATGGACCATTTTTGCCATAGGAAAACATAACATGAGATTGTGTCAACAGCTCAAAATTTTCAGCATTCACTGCCTTTTAATTCTCACAAAGCCTGCTGTCTTACAAAAGAAGAAATAGTATGTTGTTTAAAGGTAAATATGTGGATAGTTTCTTGCCACCTTAATATTATGATTTTTTTATGTGGCTGGATTTTGGCCCAGATGTTTTACTTACTTCATGCCTGTAAACAGATACAAGCTTAAAATCTTATTATTACAAGGAATTATAAGGAATGCACATAAATATAAATATATAAATTATATAAATGCAGCAGTATTCACTGCAGCATTATTAAATTTGGTAGCTATTACACTTTCTTCTGAAATATGTCAGAGGAGAATGGGCAGTCTGACATCTGGGAGTAAAATCCTTCAGCTTTTTAAAACATCACATTTCAGCGCCTAAATTTAATGGTTTACAGAGTAAGTGTCTACTTGTCAGCAGGAAACAATCTGTTTGCCTAAACATACATATATAATAACATCCAAAACAGAAGAGCCAGGGTGTCACACTCAACCTTTAGTTTCAGAAAGTATTTACTTCCAGTACATCCTTTGTCATACCTGTCTGTCCCAGAAGTCTTAACATATTTGAACATATCAAAATATACCAAGTACTAAATATCCTATCTCTCCTGAGTATAAAGAAGCTTGGATGTGCAGATCACATGTAGACCAATACACTGTAAATACTAAATTTAGGGGTTTTTTGAATCTACACTTGAACTCAGAATAATTATCAAATTAATTTAATTGAAATATTGAAACAAACAAACAAAATCCCAACCCCAAAACCTTAAATAGCATTGAAAGAAACAAAAATCAAAGAGTAATCCAAAACCTAAACATAATGACAGGATGTATAAAAAAGTGGGAAAATATTGATGTAAACAAGAACGACACAAGTCAATAAGCAAACATACCACAGCAAATTTGGATATGAAGATACATATAGATAAAAAAAAATATGAATTTGAGCTAGTACAGGAGAATGGATGGTTTTCTATTTCTCCCATATAAAAATGTAGATTAAATTAGGCAGAACCCTCTGTCAGGTCCTTCTTCCTATTAAAGTCTTATTTCAGGATGAACTGAGCCGCATTCTGGGAAGGTCTATCTTTCTTCTTTTATTTAGAATTAGAGTAACCAGGTCTCTTGCACTGGCAGCTAATGTTTGAATGGCTAGGGTTCAGTGTTGTTAGTCACATCCTTGTCTTTCTACTATGCCCATTGTTTCATAGAGTTTTAACCTTGTTGTTCTTCAAAAGTTACAGTAACAGTACAATAAATTCATTACTTCCTGGATGAGTTCACTGATCAGTGTTTTTATCAATGATATATTAACAGTTAGCAAGCTGTCTCAAAAAATTTATTTTTCTTAGTTAACCCTTTGCAATCTTTGATAGGCTAAGAGAGTTGTGGCTGTTTACCCTGGAGAAGAGAGCACTCCAGGCATACTTTGCAACAGCCCCCCAGTACCTAAAGAGGGCATAAAAAGGCTAGAGGGGGACTTTTTTACAAGGGCATGTAGTAATAGGACAAGGGGGAGTGGCTTCAAACAGAAAGAGAATAGGTTTGGATTAGTTATAAGGAACAAATTCTTTACTGTGAGGGTGGTGAGGGACTGTAACAGGTTGCTCAGAGAAGTTGTGGATGTTTCATTCTTGGGCTAGATGGGGCTCTGGGCAGCTCTGGTCTAGTGGAAGCTAACCCTGCCCCTGACAGGAGGGTTGGAACTGGATGATTTTTAAGGTCCCTTCAAACCAAAGCCATTCTCTGATTGTAAGATAAATCTCCAGAAGTTTGTGAGGGTTTGTTTCGGTTTGGTTTTTGTGGTTGATTGGTTTATATTTGCTTTAAAAAAACTATTTCTGTTGTTGATCAGCTGCAGATACTGAAAAAAGAATATTTTGAACATCATTTTTGATAAAGACAAATTTGTACACTGTAGTGGTTTGTTCTTGGCTGGCTGTCAGAAACTCATCCAGCTGCTCTCGTGTTCCCCATCCTGAACAGGACAGTAAGAAAATGAGGTAGAAGAGCTCATGGGTGGAGATGAAGAGAGGGAGGAGTAAAAAGGGCTTATCTAGGGTACTGGAAAGTTATATAGTTCTCATAAAGTGAAAAATAGAGGCTTCATTTGCCACTAGGCCTGTGGGATTTTAAGCTAATATTTCTAAAAGCACAAGAATGTGTCCTACCTAACAACACACAGTGTAGGAGTTATGGAGGAGGTGTGAAGTATGGTGACCACTTCACTTCTGTTGAAGCTGTATTACTCTGTAGGGAAAAATGAGTCTCAAAGAAGTTAGGGCATGATTCTTATTTTAGTGGTTAAGACACACACCTTGGAGCTGTGCATAGGAATTTCTTTATTTTCTTCTGGATTGTTTATATATTTTATAAACAATTTTTTTTTTTTTTGCTGCAAACCAGAAATACTCCCTCAAATTCAAAAGCTCAGTGGACACCGCAACGTCTGGAAAAGTTTCTTTTACAAAGTGTATAAGTACTCCTTTGCCAGATTGGAAAGCAGACTGGATAAGCAATATGCCTTGTGTGACACTTGGACTAATTTAAAGAACTATCTAGATCCTTAGCATTTATTATATGTAGCTATTTATTGTTGAATAGCATGGACTACTTTTCATATTCGTTGTGGAACCACGAGATCCATATGGATTGAAAGATTTTTCTATGGGATCACATTCCCTTATTATTGACTATTAGATTAATTCTCTTTCTGCGTCTTTCTTCTAAGAGCAGTTCTTGTAAATCCTTTAAGCATGCAGAATCCCAAGAGAAATTTTTAGGCTGTATCCAAAGACTGCAAAAGTCAATGGGAATATTCCTACTTATTTCAGTGGCTTTGTTTACAGTTAAAGGAGACACAAGTTGATATCCATCATTCATTGCTACGTCAATACAGGGATATTTCTTTGAATGTGGAGACAAATCCAGATATATTAATGCCAATGGTTTGTGATAAATTGACCTCATCCCTTTTACATGTTACAAGACACTTAATTTCATCAAGTCAAATCATATGTGCATTCAGCACAAAGCATTCTTCCTTTTCCTTATATGATGTGCTTCAAGGTAGATAGTTCATGGCTTTTCAATTCCATATTTCTCCTGTTGAACCAGGTTTTCTCTTAATGCCTTTTGAGTCCAAAACTGCAGAATTATCCTCTGAATCACTCTAAACCAGCCTTGTCTTTTAAGCAGTCTCTTTAGTAACTCAAGAATAAGACCTGCATACGACCCCCTTCTTATCTCAAGCTTGTCTTCATGTGCAACTCATTAAACATGAGTAGATCTGCTAATTTGTTATAGGATGTGGTTCACTGTGGGAATAGACCTACAATATAAAGAGTGGAACAGATCCTGCAGGAAATGGGCCACGGAAGATAAAGAAAACAATGAAAGTATTTTGTAAAACTGTACTGTATTATAAGGTTTATTGCTGTGTTTACCTTTTTCCCCAGGTTTTTGGAAAGCCACATTCCCCTTCTCCCAGGTCCTTAGAAACCCATCTCCCTCTTCCCCAGGCCCTGTAAAAGACACCTCTCCCCTTCCTAATTAGTATTCAAACCCCCTTCAGGCTGTGTTCTGATTGGTTTCCCTTGTATCCCTCCCCTTTCCCTGGCCATGAGGTGTATAAATTACCTGACCAGGTGAATAAAGATCTCTTTCTGCTTCCTGTTCCCAGTGTGTATGTGTCCTCCTTACTGAGACCTGGGGAGGACCCTGCGGCCTGCCACCCAGCCACGTGGAGGGGGACAGGGAGGGGGAGAGCGTGCCCCAATCAACCGTGCTAGTTCACAATAGAGTTAGAAAGTGGATAAACCCCACAGTGAACATCTTTCTCATATCTTTTGATCTCAAAAGCAGTACAGATACATACAAAAATGTTCAGCAATTGCATTTAGAAGGATGCATATCTATAACTGTGTAGATACATGTGTGCGTGCTTTTTGCATGATCTGGACCCATGAATGAGTTATTAGAACTGAGGTTTATTTTTCTGCTATTTTGCCAAAATCTTGCAAATTTAAGGGAACTCCATCTTTCTTGAAATCTAAACTGTGATTCAAATGTACATGTAGAAATTAATCAGATTTGCCAGATATCGAATTCTACTTTAAATAAATGTGATTAAATAAAACACAGATTGACACAGGATCAGCCACTCTTCAGATTCAGTGGGGTGCTAGATGTTGTTTACATAACTGAATCTGGTACACAATATTTTTATCTCGTAGTGACTCAGAAGCTTTCATAAGGAAAGCATCCTTTTAGTCTGTACCATACAGTAAATCTTCTTCTCAATGTATTGGTAACTATCAGCTGATCTGGTACACTTTAGACAATCAAAAATCATTCTGAAAGAATTGGAAACTATGGGACAAACTGAGTACTTTCAACTCTCTTTTTTATTCTGGTGTTTTGTTCACAATATCACACTATTTTTGTTCTGGGATTAGAGCTAAAACAAATTTTTAATCCAAAAATAGATTAATTTCTTTCACATAGTTTCAAGTTGTAAGCTTGTAATTTGGTTATATGGTTATTATTTATTTTATTTAATCCATTAATGGGAATTCAGAAGAGAATAAATTTTGTTCCAGCTTAAATCCAACAAGAGTGCTTTTGATTTTCATTTTTGCAAAGCAACACCTGACAGAATTTCTTTGGAAGAACTTTTACCTATTTCATTCTTGAGTTGGCTTACTCGATGTCTTCTCAAAGATCATTTAAAATTTAAATTATTTTCTTTATGAAGTAACTGGATCACACATCTCAAGGTAATTTTCTTTGTTCACAGTACTCCAGTTACAGTGCATCAACAATTACTTAAAACCAGGTACTCTTACAAAGATCTGGCTGTGGGTCCTCCAAAGAACAGTTCATCTTCTCATAAAATACATTTGAGGTAGAGGAGATAAATATCCTCTTGAAGAGGTCTTTTTTTTTTTCTTTTCCTTCACAGACAAAGCTTGATACAATTGCTCATAGCTCAACATGAATTACCATTTGAAATCTCCAGAAAGGACCCTATGTACTCCCACGCTGTTCACACAGGTCTCCTGTTGTATTAACAGTCTGGTGCAAAAGTCTCAGACATTTTTTTCAATGACACTAGACTCGTATTTTTTAGACTGTTTTATAAACATTGCAGTCCAATTGTTCAAAATTGGTATCTACCTTTGGTCAGGTTATTTGGCAATAATGATTGAAGTCTGAACTCAGTTTCTAGCACCACTTCTTGATTTTTTATTTTATAGTTTATTCTTAATTGCTGCCTAGCCATTAATATTTAGATTATATTCTTCTAATGCAATTATAAACAATAAGAAGCTCTCACAAACTGGGAGTAACATCCTGACCCCATAAAAGTAAAGTGGGATGAGATTTATATTTCTTGAAGCTCAACATTGCAATCAATTGCTTAAACAGAGGTGTCCAGTGATGTATGAGATAACTGAGAATACCCAACCTGACTCGCAGTTCCTCACCAGATACACAAGTTTCCCATAGATCCTGTCTCATATATACCAGCTGCATGCAGACCACTTCAGCTGTCTTGTGCCATTCCAGATAGTTCTATCAGTGTATACTTTGGAAACTTAATCACGCCACTTCAGATGTGTAGGTAAAATCCATCTCCTGTGTATTTGTTTAAACTCAGCTAAATCATACAAACTAAACATTAAAAGTAATTCTGGAAAGTTTTGTGTAGGACTTCCCTTAAAAACAGATACCTGCAGTTCAATTATTTTTATATACTGATGATATTAAGGTTGCCTTTGTTTGCACCAGAATTAAGCAATCGTGTTCTCACAGTTGTCTTCCAGACCCAGTTATTGGTTAGATGTAAACATTTTGGTTTAAAATAGTACTTTTCCTATGCTCTTAATCAGAAAGTGACTTGAAATGAGGGAGAGAAATTATGATTACCTTTTTTTCCAAATCTAATTAGAAATCCCATGGAGTCAGCATGTCCATACCTTGAGGGAAGGACTGACTCATATAAGTTAGCAACAAGCCATCTGGTTTCTTTAGAAGAAATGTTGATAGAGTTTCAAGTTTCCTTGACCATAGGAGGAGATTGTGATCTTATTTATTTATTGACAGAGATGTAAATATCTCTTTATCACTAGAACCTCACTGTTTATGTAGGATTTTTTTTTTAAAACTCCACATCTGAGAAAGAATTATTAGCATTCTTCATTTTAAGGTCATTACAAACTTTAGTATGACCTGAGAGTAACATTAAAAGGAAAAATCATTAGGAGGTAGTCCACCTTCCACACAAACACTGCCTCTGTGACTGTAATATCCAGGTGGTCCCTTCACCAACCTATACAGGCTTTTGAGCTCTGGCAGCAAGGAGATCAGGAACCTGACTGCCTTGTGCCAGTGCAGAATGGGTAATATAGAGATATGCTGGCTCACTTTGAGGCAAAGGGAGAAAATGATTCCTTGTGATGTGAGTGTTTCTACTTTGGTCTCAAGTAAAGAGAAAATTTAAAAATTTCTCTCCTTATATATATAATCTGTGTTTGTCAGGATTTGATGTGTATTATAGAGGCCCTGCATTCATAGGTAAAATCAATATGAAAAATTTCTAAACCTTATCTTTAAATTTTTTTCTGTTTTTTTAAGTAAACAAATAAGCAAGCAAGTTTTCTCCAGAATCCTCTTCTATTTTATGTAACCTAACTCTGAGAAGATGGAAGTGTTTTTCTTTGTTGTTGATTAGATCTCTTACAGGAACTCTGGTGACTAATCCAAGTCTGAACATTTATTGACTGTTCAGACTATTCACATCTGATAGGATGTGAATTCTTAGTAAAGCCCACTAAAGAATTTGCCATAAAACTGAGTGGCAGATTCAAATTTCATCAGTTAATTCAGGCTTTATCCAATTTTATGGCATATCTGCTTGTATTTTCATCAGTAAAAACTCCTTTCTTGTATTTAGATATATAATCTCATGTATCACAGAATAAAATAACTATTCCACTTTGCCTTTCTAAATATTGCAGACCTAAGGTAGGTAAGAGAGAGTTGCTAAATTTCTGCTACAAATCCTTTATTCCTGATTATAGTGATTATACCAGAAATAATTGATCCTTCCCATTCTAAGATGAGGAAACATTTCTTTCCAAACAGAGTAAATATAGTATGGGAATTAGCAATAATAAATAAAAAAATGCAATTATTATAAATGCAGCATTCAGAACAAACCCACTTTTTAATATTTTCATGCCATTTGCTACAAAGTGATCCATTGACATACAACGAGTTTGTTTTCAAACTTGATAATTTTTTTTTATGAAAGTAGAGTTTTAGATAATAAAGGTAACTGTTACTACAACAAGAGTAAGTCATATGACTGAATTACATGTGTTAAGCTATTAAAGAATAAGCATGATGCAAATTGTTTTTCTCATTGTATGTAATCACACAAAGTAAAAAGTAAACGTAAAATAATCATAAAGTGTTATTCCTTTTGGAGGAAGATCTGTCCTTAGTGTAGTATATGTGGAGCCTCTTTTCTTGATCCTTAAAGTTCAAAAATAAATACAGTAATTACTGGTAAAAATTTCCATGTGTTAAAAAATTTATAAATTCTAAACAATAAAAACATTCAGGCAGCTATGTAGGGAAGACATGGATTTTTTTGAAAAAGAGGATCATATAAATCATAGATCTTTGAGCCTGATTTAACAGGTCATAAACACAGGAGTAAAGAATGCAACCACATTCAACATTTGATTCTGAAATTCACTGAGACTGAGGAGAATTTCAAAATCACAGCAGAGTGCCACATTAAGTAGCTGTATGAGGTCCCCGTGCAAAGCTGCAGCCAAGGGAACAGACATATCCTTAAACAGAAATATGATGCCAGAGGTTTTCACATCTGTATGTGATATTCAAGACAACACTAACACAAAACTGAAGATTTCTGCATTTAAAGTTTTTATAAAGGATCTTTAGAGACTGTGATATTTCAGAAAAAAGTAAGCAACGGGAATGAGCGTGGAACGCTGAGATAGTTTGGCTATACAGAACCGCATGCCAAAGATCACGGGCTCCACAGAGAGGCACTGCAAAGCTCTGGGAATGTGGAGAAAGGATCACCAACACACGTAGGCCTGGTAAAACAAATAAAAACAACCCACAAAATCAAAACAAAACAACATCTGCATATACCTGAGGCTCCTTGAGCCAGACAGAAGTTTGCACGAAGGCATGTAGCCTCTGTGGATAGACTTAACCTCCCTAACTAGGTAGGGAGCGCTTGAACAAACTGAACACACACAATTCCATGGGCCCTAATGATTTGCACCCATGAGTCCCAAGGGAATAGGTTACTGTCATCAAAAAGCCCCTCTCAATTATCTTTGAATAGTCATGGAAAACTGAAGAGATTCCTGAAGACTGGAAGAGGGAAAACATTACTTGTCTTTGGTGGCAAAAAGTAAGCTCAAGACTACAGTCTCACCATTGTTCCTGGGAAAGTGACTGGGAAAATCCTCCTGGAAAGCACCTAAATACACGAAGGAAAAGAGGGGAGTAGTCAGAATGTATTTAGAAAAGAGTATTCATGTTCAGTCAACCTTATAGGCTTTGAAAAAGAATTTAATAGATTGGAGGACACAGGGAGAACAATGGGCTAATAGGTTATACTTTCACAGCAGATGTGATATTCTTCCATCTTTACATTGTGAGGGAATAATAAGGGTGATTATTTTTCTGAAGTGCTGTTATTTAATATGTAAATCTAACCTATAATTGAAATTTTTGACTATAGATTCAGAGAGAAACATTCAGAACTAAACAGCCTGTGTTTGTTGCTGAGATGAAGACAGTTTAATACCTCTCACATGAATGTTGGCATCTATAACAGTACTCTGTTTTCATATTTAGGTGCAGAATTGTCAATACAACCATCAAGTGGGTGACAAAAATGCTAGGAATTTATAGCAGTCCAGAAAAAAGAAAAAATTCTCATTCTCAAGAAAAATGACACATCAAGACAAATACTGAATGTTCCCTTTCCTTTTGGAGCCTGGAAATCTGAGAATTTCTCTCCAGAGTAGAGAAAAAGGTAGAAAAGATTGGAAGAGTAACTGTACTCTGTCAGAAAACACAAGCAGGGCCTCTAAATCTTCTGTTCAAGTATAGACTACAAGATATTGTGCTAGAAGAATGATTATAAAAATCTTAGAATAGTTTGGGTTGGAAAGGACCCTAAAGAATATCTAATTCCAACCACCCTGGAGGGACACCTTCCACTAGGTCACGGTGCCCAACTAGCCTGGCCCTGAACACTTCCAGGAATGAGGCATCCACAGCTTTTCTGAGCAACCGGTTTCTGTGTCTCACTACCCTCACAGTAAAAACTTTCTTCCCAATATCTAATCTAAAACTTTCACTACCTGCCCTTGCAAAAGGTACCTCTCTGGCTTCTTTGGATGTCCTGTTTAAGTACTGGAAGGTGCTCTAAGATGTCCCCAGAGGCTTCTCTACTCCAGACTGAACACTATTTAAATATTTTTTTCCCTGTCTGTGCATTTTCACAGCTGAATATCATGTGTAACATTAATAGCACTTTCTCATTGTGTTGCACTACAGAAATCTGAAGAAATAGGAAAGAATATGATCTTTATTAGTAATATCTAGATTACATAAATTAACTGTATTCTGTCTTTCTGTGGAAAGTCACAAGAAACTGTGTCTGAAGATCCTCTTTGTTCCATTACAAACTTCTTCATTTGAGAAGGATAAGTCCTTGCACCTGAGAGGTGTTCAATAGGTGGCTTCAGAAACTCACAAACACATTTGCTGTTGAATTAAAAAGCTTTGTATGCTCAGATTAGAATCTCTCCCACTGTTAGTGTATTCAGCTTGCCGAGAGGCTTTATCATTTCCACTAATGAAAAGCAGATTCTTTACACATTTATTCTGTCATAATTTTTGTGGTCTGATCCACACACTAACTGGAGTGCAAGGACATCTGGTTGGATACACTACTAAAACATTCTTTGTAGTGCATGTTACTTTTCATTAAGTAGGAGAGGATATTTTTATTTCCTCTAATAGAGTGATAAAATACATTTGAGGGTTGAATTACACGGTCACAGTCCTCACAAAAGTAATTGCCATCAAGTAGCTGTGCCACTGAGGGTCTACAGTGCCGAACAATGCACTTTAAGAGTACACTTTTGTCTTTTAAGTTGGGCTTCTTCCATAAGCCATCAGAAGAAGATCTTTAAACAAGTTATTAAGGTCAGGGTTGTTTTGAATAATGTTCCAATGCTTCCCTGATAATTGCCTGGATTCTGCCTACCTATTCTTTAACCTAGTGACATGGCTAATAGAAAGTTATTTGTGTTTTGATGCAGAGTTATTTCAATAAGAGCTCCACTCATGCTTTTCTAACTCCAGGTTTATTCTAGGCATGAGGGAATTGTACTTAAGGCAAGCACCTATAAAATAAATAAAACTTTTCTCTAAGCCCATCAGACCTTTTCAATAAAGGCCTTTATGTTAGAGAATCCCTTGAATATAAAATGTTATTTAATCAGCAAGTCCCAGCTTTTATTAAAGCTAGCAATTTTTGTATTATTATTTTTTTGCTTGTGAATAGGTATATTTTTTATGATAGGCAATATTTCATCTTGAAACTTGTTAGTAAAACCATGTATCAAAATAATGTCCCTATTTCCCATTATGTTCAATACGGAGATGAAATATTTTACAAATTTTCTCTGCAGCTGTCAAAATAAACAAAATATAATTTCCAGGATAATTTGTAATGAATTTTAAATTTTGTGGGTTTTTTGGCAAGTTATATTTTCATCTTTGCAATGCGGAAATAAAGAAGATTCATGTCTATTTTTCTCTGGATATATAGCATGTCACTTCTACTGCAACAAATGAGGAGGCTTACAGTAAGGTATATAAGATCTACTAAGTAACACAGAAATAATTATACATACAAATTTTGCAAATGAAATAACTTGCATATTGATTCTAACTTCTTCACTTATTTAAATGTCATTGTCAATATATTTGGTTTCATAAGAGAAAATCCCTGTAAAGCCTGTATATTGATTTATGATGACAAAACCAGAAAAAGAATTGTAAGTTTGCCTCCACCTCCAACAGAAACAGCATCTTATTCTTTATTTCAGTGCTAGAATTCTAATTCCTTGTTTGTGAGAGACCCCAGAGGTCTCCATGTGGAATTAAGAATGTACTCTTCATTCTCCTGACATTAACACTGGCATCGAACTAGATGATCTTGAAGGTCTTTCCCAACCTTGGTGATTCTGTAATTTTGAAAAAAAAACAAAACCAAAAACTCCAAAAAGTACAGAAAGAGATTGCTTGTAATTGAAGTGTGTATCAGTTCTGACTGAAGTCCTTCTGGAAAATATGCAAGAGTGCTCATAAAGGATCTGAAAAAGTGAAGTTTTGAAATACACAAATTAAACTTCTTATTAAGGCTGGGACTGTGCAACATCTTTGGATATGTGACATAAGCCAAAAACTGAAATGGTGAACTAAAATGATTGACCAAACCATAGTGATCCTAGCAAGGAACTGATGCCAAAAAAAATGAACCTGCTACATATGAAACTGGGAGAGGGTTTATCATCTGAAATCCAGAGCACAAATTAATCATTTCTGTAATTTGAATGAAGTCAGTTGGAATTATCCCAGGAATGAATATAGCCCAATTTGTTAAAGATATGGTACTGTAAAGACTGCACTGTGTCAGGTGTACATCTGTTCAACAACTGCCTCAGCTAAATAGATAAGAGACTCTTTCCCATTAGCTAAAAACAACCTAAACACTTAACTCAGACCATCCCCATTCTGTCAGGGTGCAGAAGTGGCCTCCAAATGAAGCACCTCTGTATTTTTCACTTGGAATCTAAAAAAAAAAAAAAAGATGAAAATACCATAGCTCAGGAAGGAATAAAAGAAGGAGGGCATCATTCAGAATAAAGCATTCAGTCACTAACAGTCTGATCTTCAAAGGATTTCAACCAAATCATTAAAATAGGAGGTTAGTTTTTAATGAGAAGGTATACAAGATGCCCAGTATAATTAGACAGTGGACTCTGAGGATTTACAGGACTTTTGAATTTTGAAAGAGAAGAAATAGCTGAGCAAACTGAGTTTAATAAGTACTATCCCTATATTTTGCACAACCTACATCTACAAGTTGTTTTAATATTATTGTGGTTTAACCCCAGCTGGCAGCTCAGTCCTGCAGAGCCACTTGCTGACTCTCCTACCTCTAGGATGGGGGAGAGAATCAGATCAGTAAAAAAGTGAGAAAACTCATAGGTTGAGATAAAGACAGTTTACTAGGTAAAGCAAAAGCTGTGTGCATAAAAGCAAAGCAAGATGAGGTATTCATTCAGTATTTTCCATGGGCAGGCACGTGTTCAGCCATCTCCAGTAAATCAGGGTTCCATCATATGTAACTGTGACTTGGGAAGACAAACATTATCACTCAAAAAGTCTGTCCTCTCCTTCCTCCTTCTTCCCCCACCTTTATATGCTGAGCATGACACCATATGGTATGGAATAGCCCTTTGGTCAGCTGGGGTCAGCTCTTCCAGCTGTGTCCCCTCCCAGCTTCTTGTGTGTTCTGAGAGTCCTCTCTGCAGGGGTACGGTGAGGAACAGAAAAAGCCTTGACTCTGTGTAAGTTATAAATAGCTAAAACACCCCTGAATTATTGATACTGTTTTCAGCACAAATTCAAAACATAGCCCCATACTAGCTATTGAAAAATAACTGTACCCCAACCAAGACCAGCACAAAGATGTGCACTTTGAAACTTGTGAGGCACTGTGAAACACCAGTTCCTTCCTCACTACCAGTTTCATTGGAAAATCTTGCCTTGGATTGTACTGGCTCGTTTCATCTTTTCTCCCCACCTTTCTCCCACAGTGAGATCATCTCCATTTTTGTTTACTAGACAATCCGCCATGCATACTTATGTACACAAGAGCTTAGTAGAGTCATTAAGTGAAAGAAAGGCAATGCTTTCACAAAACATTATTTTTTCCTTGTTTACTGCTATGCAGTTAAAAGCTCATAGTTTTGCCCAAATGCTTCATTTACTTGAAATACTGGTAAGTCCTTCTAGTGATCAACACCTACTAATTCTAGATAGTAACAAACATTTAAGATAGACTAAAAAAACCTATAGGTTGTTATAGATAGAGAAACTTTAAATGATATTTGCTTACATGTATATGAAGCCTATAGTACGGTTGTTTAAAGTTATTATGTTCTCTCTGGCTTAATCTCATCATCTAGTTGTTGAGATGCCTTTTTTTCCCCCTTTTTGGTCTCATGGATCCTTTTCCTTTACTGTGCTCTTGTTTTTCATGCCTAGATCTGGTGGCCTCCTTCTTGAGCTCCCTGTCCCTCTTTCCATATGAGATGGTTTTTTGCATGTAAGCACTTACCAACCTTTTTCATTTTTAGGAAATAAAAGAGCTGAATGCACATTTTAATACATTTTTAATGGCCATTGTTGACATACAAGACACTTTGCTGATATTGTTTTGCATTGCTATTATGTTAAAAGACTTTTATTTTTATCAGTATCTGTTGTGCCGTCCAGTTAAAATGACAATGACTCCCACACTGAGCAAATTGAACGAGCTTTTCACTTCACTGAAGAAAAGGCTGAAGTGCCGTTTTTTTTGGGGTTTTTTGGAGGGGGGAGAGAGTCGTTCACATTCTATTGACTCTATAGTCCCTGTTAAATAACGTTCGTGTATTATTAAGAGAATATTCATCTTTAGTGTACGAATACCTTTCTTTAAACTTTGTCCCATTATTTGCTAATGAGACTTGGTCTTCTGCTGCCACCTACAGACAAGAGAAGGTATTGCCGGATGGTGTGTCTTCCATAATGCAACTGATGGTGATGTGCCTTCGTTGCACAGTTTCAGAGACATTTCTTCAGTTTTAAGTATCAACACAATTTAGCTTGTAAAATATCTCAGAGAAAGCCACGTAGATATACTATAAGAGAAATTGAAGGATTGAGCAAAACCCTTGTCATTTTTGACTTAAAATCTTTTAGTTGTACAATGAACACCTTGCAGTCCATTTATTCTCTCTCCCAAAGTGAAAAGAGTTCCTTTTTTTAACTGCTTATATCACTTCTGTTCTGTGTTCCATCCATTGTATGTGGTGCCTCTTGTGTTCAAAGAGGCACTTAGTGATAGGGTTTTCTTACATCTCACTCTAAGCTGGTGAAATACTTTTTCGTATGCCCTTCATACTCCTCGTTCTTTTGCTGTATCAGATTGGAAGGAAAATTCAGAGTAGTAGTTTTCTTCTCTCATGTTTAACACGCGGTACAGATGAAATTCTGCCAGGCTCCAGGCCTCCTGGAGCTGTAAATCTCACAACAGGCACTGCACAGATGTGTGTCAGAAGGAATATCAACATTTGCCTCACTCTGCTGAACCTCTGTGGACACTGTGAAAGAAACCTCTGCTGAGAAATTGTACAGTGCAATGAAGTGTTAAAAAAGGTGTAAAAATGAGAAACTTCAGTATATTGCCATTTACTCAAACATGGTGGTCCACCATCTACAGAGGCTGGAGATCAAAATGATTCTTCTTCACCAGTTCCATCTCTAGGGTCTTACTTGTCCCAGCAGCAGAAGCAAGCTCCTGATACAGACTATGGTATGTTGTAGCAACATAATAGCAATACAGCCTGGGGTCAACTCTTTCCTCTGCAGACAAAAAAATAATAGCTTAAACTGTGAACACTGAAAAGCAACAGGTACATTTTTTTGTGTGTGTATTGTGGGCAAAGGGAGGATGAGCATCAAAATCTGAACTTTTGAATTCTGAAGTGACAGCCTTTTGCATGCTAGTTAAAACTGGTAAAAGCTAGCAGCATTTTTTTTTTTTAATATGAACTGGACTAAGCAAAAGTGACACTTCCTGAATCCTATATCTAATAAAAAGGCATGAGACAGAACCACCAGGTGGGACAGTAAGCAGACATTCTGCTTTATATTCTGTATATGAACTACTTAGATTGGCAAAACTGGAGATTGAAGTTCCTGAAAAATAAAGGAGGAAAAAAAAAAGGTAATGAAAAATAAGATGTGTGGCTTCAGGGAACAGAAGGCAACCTGGAAAGGATAGGTGAAAATCTCTGCTGAAGGAAAGGTCTGAGAAGCAGAAGAGCCCAGATATCAGACAGATAGGTAGAGAAGGTGATATAGGAATACTCAGGGACCTTGTCTGATGACCCCCAAGATGGCTAACTGGCAACAGCAGCACAGTGTGAAGAGACATGACTTTATGACTGATTTTCTCAGACCTTCAGGAACCTCTCTGTGGCAAGGGGAAGTTGAAACCTAGACAGTGTAGCACTGGAGAAACTGAGCAAGTGTGGGTCATAAATGAATACAGAGGAAGCTCTAATTCTTATCGTTCTTAAATAAATCCCAGTATAGCTATTCACTATGGTTGTTATTTATTCTCTCTACTCCCCATCAGTATGATAGACCACGTCCTGCCAGGAAGCAAAACAGTTACAAGTACAGAAACTGGCCGGTAAGGGCCTTACAAAGTCAGTAGATCCCAGCTATGTCTTGTTCTTCTCTCTGTTTCGTTTGAAAGAAAATTTATTGACAAACTAAGAAATAAATTCCTTAAGTATAAGCATGATGCTTCATTTGAGCACTGCAAATTAAATCGGTCTAGTCACTGTGATGCTGATCCAGGGAGCTGCTGAGGAACCTAGAGCTGAAGAATCTTAGAGAGACTCTTAAATGTCTGTGCTTGATGGGTACAGAGAAACTGAAAACCATTGTGAATTTACAAATAAAATAATTTTTTTTTCCCTGATGAAAATAAAATTGTTACTGACATCTTTATCTACTAGACCAGCATTTTTTTCAAGTAGACCTAAATTAAAAAGAACAACCAGAACTACTCTCATTTTCATTTTATTCCTTGCTCGCCCCCTCACTTTTATAGATTTCAAGGCCAGAAAGACCCATGAAATTTCTGATTGACCTTCTGCTTAGCACAACTTTTAACCCTGTTCAGCTCCTTCTCACAATAACACATTTGCATAACTACGTTTATCAGCTACAATGACCTTCCTCTTGCCTCCTACCAGTCATTGTAATTTAACACAAGAGGTATTTCATATACTACAGATTTTAATATGCATTTTGCTGAAGAAAGGCTCATTTGTAAACACAGCCAGAACGTTTCTTGGCTATATTTAGTCATAGATGTGCATGCTGTCTATCACTACTTCAATATTTCCATTTGGTGAATTTTGTTTCAAATAATCTTCTTCCTTACTTAGAAAAAAGTAGGGGGTTTTGGGGTTTTTATTGTGGTTTTTTTTTATTCTTAGTAGTGAAAATAAGAAAAAATAGTTCAAAATCAGCAGTAACAGATTTGACATAGCTTACATGCGTAGGTCTTGAACTCTTGCTTCCTGTTTTATCTTATATTCAAAAACATGGCATAGTATGCTGACTCAAAGTAGAAACAAACTACACCAAAGAGTTAATACGGCAAGACAGTATTTTCTAGATTCTTTCTAGATATTAAAATGTCAATGGTGAAATAAAACGTTGCTGCATTTCATAAATTTATCCATCAGGTTTCTTTTTTTTTTTATCCCCCTAGTATACCACTTGCTATTTATTCTCTCCAATATTTATTATATGCTGATAGAAATTAAAAGGGCTAATTGCTGTATACTTTAAGAAACACATCTACTACATATTTTTAAGTAAAATTAACTGCTAAATGAGAAGGAATATGTGTATAAGAAAAGTCTGAATTTTAATTTGGATGGAAACAGCAAAAGCAACATTATTTTCACAGACAATAATTATTTTGCAAAAAGTTTAGGTCCAGACTCTCATTCTCTTTTCAGATTATTAATATAAATTCTTAAAGACCCTTCAAGACGTGCTGAGTTCAGAGCCAATATAATATCCTTAAATTTTACTTTTATTTGCCATATGACATGGATAGTTTATATATTAAAGAGTTTATTCATTACCAGCCAAAATGCTCATTTATTACTCACCCCTCAGTTGCCTCCTTTTCCTTAGAACTGGTATCTTTATTCATTGTATTCATTGCATTCATTGCTACCATGAGTAAGATCTGGGAAATCAATCCTGGAGTAAGGTCTGAAGGATTTGGCCCAACACCTGTAAAATATGAGTAGATAATTCTTTCACAAGGAAGAAGAATTATCATCATCTATTGTCTGTTGATGAACTCTGTGATGACTGCATTGCACAGCACTCTGGATAGCAGTAAATGACTACTGCACTTGAGAAGTCAGATTTATTTTGCACATGTAAGACATTATTTTCATTCCTGGTCTTCAAGGACTCTTCATTCAGAATCTAAAATGTTTCATCAAACAATGTAGCATCTGTTAAAATTATAATCACTTGTACCAAAATTCATATCAAAAGATATACTGTACATGACTTCTTCTGTATTTATTTCTCCCCCTCCCCCCGATAAGTGTCTCAACAATTTGGGAGATATATAGCTGGTTTATGTGGCAGAAAAAAAAAGTGTTCCACTCTATTTTTGGTTTTAGTTCGCATCAGATGTGCAGCAATGCTAATTTAGGAAAAGAAGTAGGTTTTAACTGTTTTAATGGGCAGGGCAAAACCAAAGTAATAAAGAATCATGTGGGCTTTATTAATCTCTTATGAAAAGTGTTAATACCATGAAATATATTATGCAGAATTTAGTCGATTTTCAGTGTGGTTTGTAAGAAGTTAAACCACTGCTTGTAAGTATGAAGAGAAATCTTGAATTCTACCAGACCTCGCTGTTGAATCTTCACTGTAGGTGAAAGACTCAGGAAGCCAAAGAGAGATGAAAGAAAGAATCAAAGAACGTAAAAGACATATACAGCATGGCAATTGTCATTTTGGTATCCAGTAACAATTTTTTTTTATTTTTGTAACCACACTAAAGGCATGAAAATAAAAATATTAACAATATTTACACTGTTCTCTTTTGAAGCTCTGAGTCTTCTTTTCATTGTATTTTATGTCTTTGTTCACTGGATCATTCTGTGCATTTTTATTTTTAACCCTGTAACATGCTAATAAATGACAAGGTAGGAAAGCAAAATCTTTTTTTACGCTGCTTTCTGTTTCTCTTGTGTTTGTTCCTCTCATTTTCTCTAAGATTCATGAAAGTGTTTTAAGTTTCTGTTCCTTTATAGAGGAGCACTATAATCTGAAACATGCTAACTTTCAAACTGGATTCTCCCTGCACACCTGGAAATCCTCTGTCTCTAATGGAGGGAGAGAGGTTAGGGGAGATTTAGTCTTAGAGAAAATCTTCAGGATTTGCTATGTCCCTTGGCTTGACTAACAGCAATTTGACTTAATGCACACCTGTATGAGAAACCTCCAGTGATATTTGGGGTCTAAAATTTTTGTTGTATTAACACTAGTAAGGACTTGTATACACTTTTAATTCAAATTAAAGTAAAATGTTTAAAAACATTTACTAGTCCACTAAATCAGTACACAAGCCATATCTCGTCTTTGGGATGAAGAGGGAAGAAGAGACAGGAAGAGACTAGGAAGCAAGAAATTGTTTTTTTTTTTTTCTAGAAGGCCAAATAAATTACCTATTGAAAGGACCTGTGAAAGAATGCTGTCATTTTACCTGTCAGTTAGATAGCTGGTAAGACTTTTACTTCTCCCAAAGAAGAATCAAAAACTTTGTTGACAAAGATCCTGAAGTTCATTGAAATATTAACAACCAGAGAGGGAAAAACAAGAAAGTGTGGGTTTGTGGCCTGAACCTCAGTGTTTTGTGTATACAATCATCAACATGAAATATAAAACTGCTAAGAGCCTTTTGTCGTCCTTGAGTACTACACAAACTGAACTAGGTCACTCAGTTTAGAACAAACCAAAGCATGGTACAGTGAGCTTTTGCATGACTCTATGAAGTGATGAGCTTATTTTCTACTTATTTCATATTCCAATTTTGGTTTTGAAAACTGATGTAAATAATTTTAAAAACACTTAGGAAAACTTGGGTACATCAAAATCTCAAAAATAAGACATGATATAATTAAATGGTACATATATAATATTAAAACAATTGGAAATGCATCCCAAGAGGACAAAAAACATCACGAAAGATTAGGGACATATTTCAAAATACATCACTGAAGCAATCAACAATCATTAAAATGAACAACATATCACCATAGGGAGTCTTAAATTAAAAATCCTTCATACTTCAGAAGTCAGTATAGTTAGTGTTGCCAATAGTACACTTGGGATTATCTTAATATACTATAGGATTTAGCTGTTTGGTTGATATGCATAGTTACCCCTTTGATCAGTTATCATTTGTAATTTCCCTTCTTTCTTTCCTTTTTTTTTCTTTTTATTTTGTGGATAGTGTTTCCTAAGATTTAGTCAGTCCTGTTTTAATGGAGGGATTATTATTTATTACACAAAATAGTATTGCCTCTTCTAAAGAGAGAGGATTACTTTGTAATTATTATACATATATATATTAGGAAGAAGAAGACAGTTTGCCATGTTTCATATTGTCCAACTTCTGTTTAATGGTGAGGACATTTACGTGAATATGCTTGCTGATGGCTACAGTTTAACTAGCCATAGTACACAAGAAAACAAATTGGATCCAGCGTTGCATTCTAGGATCTTTGAGAACAAATATATAGAAGGATCAATGTCACTCAGTCCCGGGTTTACCTGTCTCAAAAAGGAATGTTGGTTAGTGGACTGAGGATTTAATCTCAGTGCCTTCTTTGCAGACACTGTTTTTATGACTCTTTTTTTTTCACTTGAACAGAAGGTGAGGGAAAAAAAAGGGAAGCATTTTTCATTTTATTCACAACTGATCTGGTTTTATTATACTTTTGATATTACTCCAGTGTAGAGCATTGTATTCAAAATACTTTGAGAATAATACAATTTCCTTGGAGGTTTTGCATTAACTTCCTTGTCTGTAAGAAGTTTCAAGACCAAAGATCCATAGATATTCAGAAGAACAAAAATCTGCAGCACACTGGCCACACTGGTAGTGTATTAAACAAAATTAGTGGTGCAGATTTTATAATAAAGAGATTGTAGCAAAATAAATATACTTTTATTAAAAAATGCTCTATGCAGGACTTGAGAAATGTCCTTAAATTTTGTTTCATTACAGTTACAAACCATGATGAAAGAACCATATTACATTAACAATTATGTGATTGACGGCATATAGTTGATATTTACTGCAAGTGCTAAGCCTAAGATTTACATAATCCAATCTATAGTTATTTCAAGTCATCCATAATATGTTGGTGTTGGGACAGAAACATCTAGGACTCCGTTTGCTGTTATTGTGCCATGAAATTTTACAGAAGAAGTTCTGGAGCTGAAAGTCATTTCTGCTTGTGTTTCTGTTTTGATAACATGAAGTGCTCTCTGTGAAGAACAGAACTGCAGCTACTGTTATGTACTAAAATAAACAGTTAATTCTAGCCTCTGCTGCAAAGAACAATGATGATCTCTAGTGGCAGTAGGTCTTATTTCAAGCTTAGTGATAATAAAAAGAACATGGTAAAGATGTTCCTCGTTGCCGTTTAGCTTAGGCTGTGTCTGTTGATATTGAAAAAGCTTTTTTTTTTTTTTAAATAAAAGGCACTCAAATAGCAGTAGCTAATGAAACTAAATTCACTTATTCAGTATTTCCTGTTTGTATGTATTCAAGTTTACAAATTTTATTACCATTGGTAATAACCCAATTTTACATATGTAACTGCTACGTTGTTTTCCTGAACTCTTTCAGATGTATTACTTTCATAACTGCTTTCAGCTGAGGCCTTAATATCTCTCAGTTGTTGTTGATATAACAACAGAAACCAACAAAATGGTAAATACTCTCTTTTGTGTACACAGAGTAGCTTTGAACTGCTTTTAAAAATTTGTAATTTATTTTCCAGCAAATACATAAGGTAATAACTACTCTATGTTAAAAATATCATACTAATGGTGGTTCCTGAGCCCCATATTACTTATATTCTGAAAATGTTTTTCATCTCTTATTCCTAGTATCCTTTCAGAGGTATGGTAAGGAGATGCACTATGAAGCAAGGTAAAGCAAGACTGCATGAATACATAGGTGTAAGACAGAATCTCAATTATGTATGTTAATGAAAATTATTTACGTAGAATTTGTGGCCATTAGATCTCTTGTCAAAAATTCTGTGAGGCCACATAAATCTGTGGCTCTTTAGTATCCCAAGTACTCCCTCTATCATTTTCCTAGGGTCACTTTGTTTTGGAGGACTATATATATTAGAGGCATAATGTCAGAGCAGGGCCCTACAACCTTTCAAATTGGCGTAGAATCATAGAACAGCTTGGACTGGAAGAGTCCTTTAAAGTGGAGTGGAGGGGCAGAATCCCAAGATACAATTTTCTTTCTGGGCTGCAATTGTACATTGCTGCGTCTTGTCCAGCCTCTCATCCACGAGCACATCCAAGTGATTGTCAGTAGGGCTGCTTGGACTGTTCATCCCCCAGCCCAGATTGATATCAGGGGTTGGCCCAACCCAGGTGCAGCACCTTGCACTTGATGTTTTTAAACTGCACAAAATTCTCTCATGCCTACTTCTCAAGTGTGTCCAGGTCCCTCTGGATGGCATCCCATCCTTCAGGTGTCTCGCCTGTACTACTCAGATTGGTGTCATCTGCAAACTCTCCAATTTTGAGAGAGGATGTTGTGAGGAACTGTGTGTCAAGGGCTTTACAGAAGTCCAGTGACATCTGTAGCCCTTCCCTTGTCCACTGATGCAGTCACTCCATCACAGAAGGCCAATAGGTTGGTCAGGCAGGACTTGCTCTTGGTGAAGCCATGCTGGCTGTCCTGAATCACCTCTCTGTCCTCCATGTACCTTAGCACAGCTTCTAGGACGATCTGTTCCATCATCATTCCACAAAGGTGACTTTTTGATTGGTAGTTCCCAAGGTTCTCCTTTCCCTTTTCCTAGATGGGTAAGACATTCTCTTTTATACCAGCACACTATAGCAGTGTAGATATGCTAGCTGTATGATAGCAGCCTTGATTTCTGCAGTAGTACATGTCAGAAGCAGAGCATTCAGCTTTCTTTTTCTGCCTTAACTTTCCTCTTCCCACATGATTTTTCATTATATCTACTTTCCCCCCTGTTTTTGTTTTGGGTTTTTTTCCATTATATATAGATTATTACTACATTTCAAGGAACTTTTAGTACCAAGATGTTGTTCCTTAATTGTTTTTCTGTATTTAAGGGCAAAGAACTCAGAGATCTAAAAGACACATGCTATAAAATACATTCTTTAACCATATCAAAAGAAATTCCCAAGGCCAAGGAATATCTATCGTGACAGAAGAGCATCATGTTTCAAAATGGATCCCAAAACAGCTGGTAATCTGAACACTGCTTTGTAATGATGTTGTCCTGCTTGGAATTAATCAGTGGAGAAACACTGAGAGTCACAGAAAATCTCCAAACCTAGATGTTTTTCCAGTTCTGGAGTGTAATGCTGTACTGTAAAAACTCAGAACCTTTTTTGAAAAGCAGAAAGCTCTGTTTTATTTTATGTTCTCTTGTTTTATAGTAAAGAAATAACCTTCTTGCGAAGATAAAGAAGAACTGTTGTTAGGCTACAGTGCTGTAACCTGCCTGAACAGGATTAATATCCTATTTCCTTTTTCCTTGTAAGGTTTCCAAAGTACAAGCTGTTCTAGGCGTTTACCCCTAACTTTTTAAAAATCCTAATAGTTTGTCATCTTCTGAGTCTGAGAAAGAAATGACATAGGATAGAACACTTTGCTATTTTAGCCTGTACATCTTGTGACACACAGTAACAATGATATTGTTTTGATGCAAAAAAAAAAAGTTTTTGACCTGGTCATGTTTTCCCCCACTGACACTATTGCTAAGCAACATTTGTCTTTCGTAAGAGAAATTTGCAGCATGAAAATGTTGCTGGCTGCCTGATGATTTTATTTTGATTTGTATTTATGTGAATTTTACTCAAATTCTAATAACTACTCACTCTATAATGATGTACAAAGCCTTTGATATTTTTCTGGCTTTAACATTGCATGACTTCACCAACTTTGCTACTTAGAAAAAGGTAGGGAAGCTACATCAGGTAAATTAGCCATTGTCTTGCTTAGAAGTTGCAGTCAAAACTAGCACATTACTGAAGAGCTTCCAAGATCGCATTGTTCCATACATGCTTGTGGGTACAATTCAAGGTGTTAATATGTAACTGCTCCTTAATACTGCATATTTGAGGGTTTAGCTGCTTGGAAGCCCCTTTCTTTCCCTTTGTATTAATACTGCAATGGAGATCACCCGGTGTAATATGATTTCATTTTGGATTCAAAATAGACTCTTTCCAATAAAGATTGTTTGACCACATTTATATTTTCCTGATGAATCTTACAGCCAGCCATTTTCATTCCCCATTTAGCCTGAAGCAGACTGTGACCTTTATCTATACAATATTTTATATTATGAGAGTAATTTGCACTACTTTTGTCACCATGCTTACTTTTCTAAAAAATAGTCTATGCACACACAGGTTGCATAAAAGGACTGGCAACCAGAGTTGGGGAAAAGAACAGAAAAGGTATAAAATACTTCTATTCACTCAAATTACCCTGAAGCTTCTCTTTCCTTGTTGTAATTCTTCCTTTTCACCCTAATCACCTCCTCTCATTGTAGTGGCAGGTGAATTCTTTTCACACCAAAGACCATCTCATTTACCTTGTTAGTTTTTCTCTCCACCCCAGCATCATCATTTCAGTCCCAGTAAATTCATTCCATCCTTCCTCATCCACCACCTGTTCTGTCACCACTGGAAAGTCTGGAGCTGGCTCTGCCAATAGCCTTTTGACTGTAAAAAGTTAACATAAACTTTGCCATTCTTTACAGCATAATTGCTGATAATAGCTGGTTTTGTACAGGCACTATGCACACACGTGCATGTATTTAATTATACATATTGGTCTAGTATTGCTTAGATCCCAAAAGAAAAAATTTTGAACATGGGCAGCATACTACCATCTGGGATAACAATGCAGGAAGTATGACAGCTGTTTCTCACTGGAAGACAAAGGATTATTAATACTTCAATTAATTTTTTCTCCAAAATATAAATAAAAAAGACAGCCACCCGAACTCAAAATTCAATACATGTTAAATCCCTTTACCCTGCAGAATTCTAGAGCTACAAGTCCTGGTTTGCTGCATTCAAGAATAGGCCTTCAGGTGTTGAGGACCAGTCTCAGAAGTGTAAAGGTGTGTCTCAGGGTGCTTTGCAAGTTTCTTGTTTGTGTCGACCATAAAGTTGGGAATTTGATGCACCTGATTTCATATACACTGATACAAATTACTTGTAATAATCATATTAGAACTCAAATCTGGAATAATACCAGGGCATCAGTAACCCTCAAGAAATTTCTTGGCTCATTCACTAACTACACGGTCAAATGATATAGCTTCCCAGTTAATTTTTACAGTGCTGAACCCCCTTAATTAAAAAGATATTAGTCAATTCCCCCTGCTGTATAGACATTAATTCACTCTCACTCTATTTTCAAGTGAAGTAACTAGTAGCTTGTGGAAGAAAATTTGGGTGGAGATTTAGTAATAGTATACTGCAAATATTGCCCTCTAAGGAAAGTATGAAAAGTATTGCTTCATGTTTGGCTACTTTCACTGTAAGTATTCCCACACTACCTAAAAGCAGTTGTGTCTTTAAATTCTCTCTCTGTCATCACAAAGTATATAACAAACACACTTCAAAATCTCTTGGTGGTAGGGTATGATGCCAGTTTCTCTGTTTCTTCAGATACTTCAGTTAGTTCTTCAGAGCTTCACAGATACTTTCACCTGTAAAAAATCAAATTACAGTGAAAATAATAGTTATGTCTTAGGTATACACGCAAACCACAAAATACCATCCTGGTGAAGAGACCTGAAACTCCAGAGCCTCACCCAGTCACTCAGCATTGTGTTCATATCTTAAGTCATGGATACACACAACTACCAAAAGTATTTGCTAATATATTCCTGAGAAGTGCTTGGTCTCTGGTACTTTGATGAGAACCACAAAATCTTAGGTTCTTCCTACACATTTTAAAGGCACAACCAAAAAAGGGAAGAATCACCAGTAATTTTGTCTACTTAGGGATTAATGTTACCCTCTGGAAATTCCCATGCCTTTCTGTTGAATGTGAAAAGACCTAACTGGAAGACTGAGTTCAGGTTTCTATCTTTGATGGCATTGTATGGTGAGAGTTAAGCATTAGGAGTAAGATTCACATAAATCAATAGACTGACCAGGGTATTGCATAAGAGTAGGGTAAGAGCTATTACTTATTTTCAGGCATGAACTCTCTCTGGAAAAGGTACTTAACTCTGTCAGTCATTTCTCACAAAATGCAGCTGCAAGCTCCAAATTAAAATCTTCTTACTTTTGGAAAAGAGATTTAAAGATATCTCCTAGGCTGCTCCATTATTGCACTCTATTTTAAGGTACTGTTCTCATAATCTTACTCAAAGTCGTTCCCATCTATAAATCATAGTAATTGGATCAGAGAGACAGAAGAATGGTTCAACATAGGTTTGTGTTTTGATTTGTATTTGATCATTTTACAAAATAACAGAGACCTGGATAGAAAAGAGTGTACAGAACATACTCTGGATGTCTTCTTTACGGCATGGGCATGTTCTGAGAATTGCCAGTCATGGTAGATAAATACATGGAGAAAAGTACAAAAGATATTTTAAAAGTAGAAATATAAAAACTAAGGAGTAAATATTAATTTGATAATTTACATGTGCTCAGCAGAAATGTAGATACCTAGGGATTTAGGCATACACAGAATTAAACAGCACTGGGAGGAGGGGTTGTGAACTCTTTCTGGTACCTCATATTAAACTCTTAAGGAATTTAACACCTAGGTACAAATTCCAAAATTACTCAGGACCTAGAATGTTTGCAATGAGAGCAACTCATTGCAAGTTACTCTCTCTTAGCAGAACACAGGATGTTTTTTAAGGTACCTTAATCTTAAAAATGGTGGTGAGTGTTCACTTTTGAAGCTAGAACAGAAAACTGTGATTGCTCTCAAAAATCAAACTAAAAATTATGACAGAGGGAAGTGTTGAAGACTACTCTACTTTATAATCTGTGTATTTTTCTGACTGCTGTTATATACATTTCCATCCTCTTTGGATTCTCAGTCAAATCCCTTTCTTTCAAGTCCACCTGCAACTCCTTGCTCAAAGCCAGAGGCTGCTATGTGAGAACCAGCTTGTAAAATGAAATCCAGTAACACATTAACAACAGTAGGTATGAAACTCAACTGCCGCAATGAATAACTAATAGTGGACTGAATAAGTTTAGGCTTTTGATGAGGATATTATATTTAGACTTGGTAATCATGAAATTAAATCACTGACCTAGGAATTGGTTTTGCCACAGACTATAGACAAGGGAAAAATGTGCAAACTATGAATCAAAAGCTATGTCTACCTTGTAGTCCTGTTCAAAGAGTATGGATAAACTTCCTGGTCTATAGCATGGATGAGATCCTATTACCACAGTTAGGTAAGATTAGTCTATCTGAAAAGATGGAGAGTGACAGCTCCATTTAAACTGGTTTGTCTTCACTCATATTATTGATAAAAAGGAGTAAAGTTACCTTCCTTTAGTATACATTATTTAAAAAAATCCCTTTGGAGTCTGTTTTTCTTGGTCTGCTGCAACATTGATTTCCAGGTCTATAGTTATAGATTATACACACTATCAAAAGCATTAAAAGTTTATAATTTTCAAACCCAAACTCCAGTTACAAAGAAAAAAGATAGACAGAGTTAGTATTTTCCTGTTCAAATATTTTTTAATGACAACTATAAAAGTGACATGACCATAGACCTAAAACATACATGAATTGTTTTCCCCAAAGAAATTTTAAATAATTTTTTTCTTTATTCTGACAAATATGCATGTATGATTCCAGTTTTAACATTATTCTCAAAATTTTAGAATGCTTTTTTTTCAATACTCATTGCAATAATATAAAATAATGCTTAACAAATTGTTTTAATCTAATTAAATCATGGCTTTACTGCTGCAGTTTCATATCTAAAGCTCATATCTTTTTCCATTAAAAAAACTTCTAATAAAAGCTTCTAGAAACAATGGTAAATGGAAAGATCAAAAATGTGTTTGTTCCACAGATCCAGAACATATGCTGAATTTAATGATGAAAGTAAGGATGGTACATTTCCTCTGACCTTCACTAGATAAAATAAGCAAAAACTGTGTTGATCATTCCACACATTGAGACTTAGATGCCCTTGAAAAAGATGGCTTATAACTTCATAATACAGAATTGTTATGATGGGAAAGGACATATCCTGTTGCTTATCGGTGCTAGTTATGAAAACTAAATGGTTCTGAGAAATGTTTTAAACAAAAACAAAACAAAAAACTGACTTAGGTCATGTAAGGAATAAGTTAAACAGAAGATTTTTGTCTGGTGTCATGTTTTTTTCGCTTTCTGAAATTTAAGCAAAATCCTAATCTTATGAACCTCTGGAGAAGGTCAAGATTTTACCTTGTATGTCTGCATTGAATGTATTACTATATGATTCAATATTGCACAAAATTAATATAAAAATACATAGACTGTCATGACTTATCAGGAGAAAGATATTCAAGAATGGCAATGCGGTATGAATTCATTTACCTCTAACCCCTAATTTATGGTCATTGGTTTGATCCTGAGTAGTCCTAAAAGCACACAACTATGAAAAAAAAAAGAAAGAAAACTCATAGGGAAAATGAAGGCAATTTTAAGTCCAGTTTCTAAGTAAGAGTGTGCATTTATTCTACTAGGAATTTCACTCCTCAAGATCATGTTCCAAATCAGTCTCATATAGTTGAATGGAAGCTTCTTCTCATAACATTTGAAACAGCAGGATTAGAGGTTTATCATACAAGGTTATAGGAGATTTAGCTGGGTGAAGCAGCTGAGAATAAGAAGTTAGGAATCACTGTGGTAACATATGCAGGTGCCAGGCATGCCTATATTGAATTGCTATTTAAAATAAAGAACAGCAAAACCCCCAATGATTGATAACAAATGTAACCAAAATACTTCAGCTTTTACAACTTTACCTGACCTGAATTATTGCATTTTTAAATTCTGTAGTGGAAGAAAGGTCTTTGATAAATATTTAAAATTGTCTGGTGAGAATCATGAGCTTTTGTAGAAAATACATTTTTCTTGTTAACTGTATAGTTTTCCAAAATATGATTGTGTATGTTTTGTTTGAAGAAAATTTTGTGATAATCTGTGCAAGGACTATATTTGACCATAGTTCTATGAAATGCAATAGAGTTTTCAATATCAAAACAATATTAGAAGAACAAAATTTATGTATTCAGTGTAATACAATCTGTTCACTGTACACTAACATCTACCCTACAATTATGATAAGCTTTAACAAGTATCAGATGAAACAGTAGAACAAATATGCACATTCATTCCCAGGTTATTGCTGTTTATTTGCCACATTGCTACTCCTCTCCATTCTTTTACTTTCTCTTGCTATTTTAGTTTTGCTGCAATTATTAATTTTTATGTGATGAGATGACCACTCTTTGAAATATTCTGAGAAACAGAATATTATGGCAATATGATCTTGTGGAAATTATTTTCAACCATATAAAAGACAAATAGACCTGCAAAAGAAATATTGCAGGAAACTACTATTTAGAATGACAGTTATTACATATACCTAGTTTGACTAGGAAATAAAGTATAGTCTTGTTAATTTTTGCATCTTACCAAAATGGATAAACAGTGTATCATAATGTAGGGTGTATACATTTTAAAATTGATCTTACTAAATTAAACTTAACACAACATGTTTAAATATTCCTAGTAGAACATGTCACTTCTTTTTTTTAAAGATTTTTTCCTCTAAATATCAAAAATAAACAATCATATTTGAAAAAATAATAAAAATTACAATCGTCTATTACCTTCTCTGACTTTTTGAAAGGCCCCATTAAAAATAAGAGATATATAAACAAAGCCTGTAATTTTAGGAATTTCTGTTTTCAAAAGCCCTTAAAGGCATAGGTGTTTATTGTCATATAAGGCAGCAGGGAAAAAGTAGAGGAAAAAGATTCAGAAAGTAATGTTATCCCTAGGTCGGAAAGAAATACAACAGCAAGCATGAATGAAAGGGAAACATACCCCAGCTGACTTTCTAATTCTATGGATGATGTTTAAAATTGGGCATATGGATTGGATGTGTAGGTTGGTTCTGCTACCAAAATAGAATTTCTTACACTGCCATAGAAAAGATGTTCTTTAAATGATAAAATTGTCTCTCATCTACTTATATGTATTCCATTTTTTTAATGCTTTAGGAATGCAATTCTAATATAGTATTTGCAATTATAATATATATGTATTTTCACTGTCTTCTAAAATATATACCATCTTAAATTACCCAATTTGCAAAAATGTTGAGTATGTAAACTTTCACTGAAGAGCTTGGCTGTATTTTCTGTCCCCTGTTTTTTATCTGTCTTTTGAAAGAGGATATCTGAAAGATGAAATTAGGCTGATTGTTCATGTGCAGTTGATATCTATACAGGATGAAATAATTCAGCATTTACAGCATAGACAGTGAAAGGTCTCCTATACAATAATAAGGCAGAAATACAATAATGGGTGAGTTGATCTTTTTATCAACCATGGGAATTGGGTTCTGGACTTACCAACTGAAAAATCATATAGTACTGATAATTAGAAGCAGTTACTTCAGTTGCAATTCTGTCTCAGTTTATATCTACTCAAAATTGCACAGAGATGCTTGTACCTGAAATAGTCATCTGCAGAGAAAGGCAAGAAACTAATCACTAGAGTCTCAAAAAGGCTACAAAGAGGAGAAATAGTATAGACAAAAGGAAACATATTCTTATTAATATCTGTGATGTATTTCATGATAATTTTTCGTACTGACACTTGCCAACAATATTTTTTGTGGGAAACTATTTTCATTTCTTTAAACTTTCCAGTTCTAGTGTGGTGCAAATCACTGCCCACGTGAGAAGAAAATTCACTGAAAATCAGAAAAATCTCTTGTGGCATAGGAAAGCAAATCACACTTGCTAGAGAAGCAGGCACGGAAAGTTATGAGTGGGTTCTGATTGTGCGGGAACTCCTATCTTATACGAGCTCAGAAAGCATAAACTTCCTATTGAGAGGATAACAAAATTTCCTAGGAAGTCTATTGAAAGTTACAAGCAGTAAGAGCTGTAGAGATACAGAAACCAGCATGCTGGCAGTTAAGACTATGGCTAGGACAACACCATAAGAAATTTTGGGATATATGGAAGAAGATCACTGTGGAACTTCTGGTATTTGCATTGTGTATAGTATCATAACACACGAAACATAATGAGGACAAGTGGAAGAGAGGAGTAACTCCTTTAATTAAGCTAATGAATAATATCTCAATCATCTTCATCATTGAATTGTATAATAGTTTGGGTTGGAAAAGGCCTTAAAAATCATCTAGTTCCAACTCTCCTGCCATGGGTAGGGACACCTTCCACTGCACCAGGTTGTTCAAACTCCCATCCAAGTGAGAACAGAATAAACAAATTGTAGTCCTCTAAATTCTTTTGTTGTGGTTTGCAGCACTGAAATATTGATATGAAATTCAAATAAAACCATTATGAAAGTCAACATTAACTTAAATGCAGGTAAGACTGGAGTGAAAGATTTATTTATATTAGTGTTATTTTGTCACAGTTTAATTATTAAGACTGAAATCCACATATAAATAGAAGTAATTCATATTGTTTAAATCAAAGATGGAATATAAGTGCTCCATTATGACAACCAATACCATGAAATTAATAAAGAGATTAAAAAGTACAAAGCCAGCCTACCATCAAAAACAGACAAGTGCAAGAAATCAAACAAAATTAATCACCTCATAGCCTTGATTCATGCATTCTCACTGACTTTTTGTGACCATATTTTTCCTGAATAGACATGAATACAAGCAATTAAGTGCTAGCAAAT
Organism: Campylorhamphus procurvoides; assembly: GCA_013396655.1. Classification (NCBI taxonomy): domain Eukaryota; kingdom Metazoa; phylum Chordata; class Aves; order Passeriformes; family Dendrocolaptidae; genus Campylorhamphus; species Campylorhamphus procurvoides. The sequence continues at coordinate 30,333 of WBMV01005859.1, read as the reverse complement.
CCAGTGGTACTCAGAGGTGCAAAAAAGATTCTTTTTAGTCAACATGATTTACCTGTTACATATTTAGGTCCCAGAAAAACAAAACCGGTTGCAGTGTGTTGACCTTGGCTGGATGCCAGCCCCCACTGAGCCACTCTATCCCTCCTCTCCTCAACTAGACAAGAAAAATATGATGAAAGACTCATGAATTATGGGCAGGGAGTGATCACTCATCAATTACCATCATAAGCAAAACAGACTCAACCTGGGGAAATTAATTTAAAATATTACCAATCAGATCAGAATAAGTTAATGAGGCATAAATGCAAATATTGATCCAACTCTCCCACCCACTCTTTCCTTCTTTTGGGTTTAATTTTGCTCACTGTTTTCACCACCTTCTTCTTCTCCCAAACCAAACATGGGGATGGGGAATGGGAGTTGTGGTCAGTTCATCACATTTTTTCTCTGCTGCTCCTTTCTCCTTGTTCTCTTCCCCTGCTCCAGTGTGAGGTGTCTCCCATAGGAGATGGTCCTCCACAAACTTCTCTATTGTGGGTCCTTCACACAGGTTGCAGTTCTTCATGAGCTGCTCTAGCATGGGCCCCTTCCACACACAGCAGTCCTTTAGGAACAGACTGCTGCAGTGTGAGTCCCCCACAGGATCAAAATTCCTGCCAACACACCTGCTCCATCACAGGTTCCTCTCTCCATGGGTCCACAGACCCTGACAGAGATTGCTCCAATGTGAGCTTCCCACAGAGTAACAGCCTTTTTTCAGGAATCCACCTGCTACAGAGTGAGGTTCTCTATTGGCTGTAGGTTGATCTCTGCTTCTCTGCAAACCTTCATGGGCTGCAGGGGAACCTCTACTCCAGCGTCTGGAGCACCTCCTGCCCCTCCTGATGCTGACTTTAATGTCTGCATAGTCATTTCTCTCACATATGTAGACTCCTCTCTTTGGTTGATACTGTGTAACACCTCTCCCCTATCCCCCCGCCCCCTGTTCTTAAATCAGTTGTCCCAGAGGCACTACTGTCTGATTTGCAGCTCATCAGCCATGGTCTGTCACTGTGCAAGATGACCACTTTTATTTGCTTAGTTGTATTTAGTAACACTGGTGCCTTCCTTTTCATGATCCCGGCCTCAGGCAAGTAATGTAGTTGTCAAAGTTTCACAGTTATAGTCTAGGCAAAATGGAGCAAGTTCAGGAGAATTAGCCAAAAAGAACTTGCCTAATTTACAAGGGGCAGGTAAAATATTAGCAGCATAAAAATATTCTGTTATTCACAGAGATAAACTATATGAGGAAAAAGTACTTGTACTAGTTAACACCTGCCAAACACTATTTCAACAATTCAACAATCTCAATGACTGAGTTCCAGATCCTGAGAACATGCTCCAGTATTGTTTAATTTACCCATGTGTGCTAAAATGAAATCTGATGAATTTTTATATATAAGTGAATAGTGCATTGAACTGAACTGAATAATTGATCTTTAATGACAGTAAGCTCCTGGCACAAAAATGTCAAACCAAGTAGGAGTTAAATTCTGTCCTTCTGCATCTAAAGGCTCTAGAAATACTGCCAATCAAAGATAAATAGCACAACATCACTTGCCTCTGAGCACAAGTAGATGACTCCTGGGGATGTGGCCACAGACATCCTCTAGTACAATATCATAGACATGTTGTTTACTGTAAAAAAAAGAGATACATTTTTTGTCACTGATCAGCTTCCATAGCAGTGCAATGGCCAAAGCATGTCACTTTTCAGGATGTTTTTGCAACATCAGATGCTTAAATTTTAAATATTTGACATAAATTAACACAGATTAAGTCCACCTCAAAACAACCATGCAATCAGAGACATCTATCTGCTGTATTATTTCTTTTTTAAACAAAGGTTGTTGTTAAGCCTAGATTCACATCCTAAAATAATTGCATTCAGGTTTAGTACCAAAGCTGATTTGCTCAAGGCAGTGACTCTGCAGTTCACACTGTGAATGTTTGTTATTTACTCTGAAAAACATACATCTACTGACTAAGTCTTACTCAAAGATGAGTAATGTCTAAACAAAAAGATATTTTTTCAGATCCTGGGCAGCTCACAAAACACAGTGTAGATACATGTGTTTGAGTCTAACTAAATGAAGGCAAAGAATGACCTGGAGAATTGGACCTTAGATTATCCACATTGCTCAGCTGTCTTACTTACTGACTGTATAAGACCACTTACTACAGCTCCGTCAAGAATAATGGCACGTGCAATTCCAGAACAACACTATGTAAGGTTACCAGATTTTTTTTTTTGATTGCTAAGAAACACAAAAATACAATTTTATCAGTTTTCCCTTAAAACACAATCATGTATCAATGCACATGTCTGTTTGAGTGAAATAAGCATTGATATGAGACTAAAAGCGATATGGTCGCACATATGAAATATTTAAGCTCTGAAATTCACTCCCACTGATACACTTCTACTGTCCACGTTGCTTCAGTGATAGTTTGGCTCTAGAGACTCTTTTGGAGTGAGAAATTTCTGCTCAAAAACTGAGCTATGGCATGCTGTGACTGTATCTGTTGTTTTTTTTGTTTGTTTGTTTTACACTTTTCTGATACTCTTGCAGTGGCTTTGGATCCTCAAGTGAATTCATATGACCTATTGCATAGGGTATGCAACACACACCTTCAGAGTTTTACCATTTTATAGCTTCAGCACAGTCCACATATTATTTCAGAACACTTGGAACACAAAAAATTCCCCAAAACAAACAAACAGAAAAACACCCGCAAACCCACTAAAGCAAACAACAAAAAAGAACAACAAACAAACAAACAAACAAAAATAAAAACCAAAATCAAGCAAGCAAATAAGCAAACCCTAAAACTAAAACTAAAAGCATCTAGAAGAATGATTCTGTAAAAGTAAGGTCTGAGAGGTGAAAAGTCTAAAATGCTGGCTAGGTGGGCAGTCCTAAAGATTGCTATGTGGTGAGTGTAGAGCCACTCTAAAAATTGTGTCAGTTTTTCTTAACTTCAGTTTCCTTAACTATAATTATTAAGTGATCAAGCTAAAGTTACTCTGTGCTTCTGTATATCACAGTTACAAGTGCTGAGGTTTTGCCTAAGCAAAATGACAGCTCTCTGGAACACATAGATTAACCAGTCCCCCATACATGAATGCGCAGGCTGCTGATCCTGGATCTGACAGTCCAAATGAGACTTACACATGCTCAGACAGCAGTAATCAGTACACAGGCCAGCAGTCACAGACATTTTTATTAAAAGCCATAGCCAGGAATGCTGGTCATTTTTCGCGAGACGTCAAATGGTTGAAAAATATTTCCAGGACACTTCCCCAGAAAGTGAAAAATCTGGATTTTAGCCCATTGCTCTTCATACGGTTTTCCAAACCAATAACTTTTACCCCCCATTTACTAAAGTTGTTTCATTAGGGCAGTGTGGCAAAAATACAGGATTCATCAAGTCAGTGAGAGTGCAAGAAAACCAGAATACGATTCTGTAATGCAGTCATCAGGAAAATTCCCAATGAAAGGTATTATTCAGACTTCTGGACAACTTCCAGAGCTCTACAGACATATTGCAAAAGGTGTCTTTAACATGAAGGGCATGAATGCATGCAAAACATACAAGCAGGGATTAAAATTTGATACCTTTCAGTTACACAAGAAGTCTTGTGTCTTGTCAGCAAGACTGCAGAAGTAGTGACTATTTTTTCCCTTTTCTTATTCATAGAGTTCTTCCCACAGCTGGCCACACAGTGGCACTGCTTCAACAAGAAAGACAGGAGTGAAGACTCCAGGCAATGCTTTCAGCATTACCAGTTAGTTGAAAGAGGAACTGCTCTTTCTGTAACGCATACTGGTTTAGATTTTTTGTTCAGTTGGATTTTGTTGTTGGTTTTGTTTGCTTTCCTGTTGGCCTCTTGTTGCTTGGCTGGTTGAATCTTTTGAAGTTTTGCTTATTTAGTTGTGTTGGTTTGGTTTTGGGTTGGTTGGATGTATTTTTATTGCTCCATATATTACGCAAAGAATCTGAGAATTTTACCTGGGTCTACAAGTTTCTCTCCTCCAGCCACACCTTGGCTTCTAGCTGTTAATTCAGGCACAGATAAACAATGTTGAAGAGAGGTGACCAGGAAATAAATTGAGACAAGATGGTCACTGATATGAAGACTCTGCTAATCAAGGTATGAGATTATAAACAGCACACATACACTTAATTTTGCAGCAACTTGCTCTTAGATTTTTCCTGTTGGTAAATAAAGGGAAAAAATTAGGAATAGCTGATTAGGGAAATTTACTGAATCTCTGAAGTGGAAAGTCCTGTAAAGAAGATATTTAGAGCATAGAAATTGTTGTACTGCATATAATTTGAAGTCCAATTTTCCCAGAATCCTGCAATTTACAGTGTCTGGGAGACATACATTTGCCTCAGAGAACAGAAAGAAATTCTCATTAAGACAGTTAAAATAGGAAAAATATATCTTCAATGAAATTTTTACTCCCCAAGAGAGATCACAGTAAATTCTGAGGATATAGTTTAGGGAACTGAGTAAGAAGGGAAAACCCCAAAACGTTATGGAAGCTGTTTCTTTCTGTTGGAACTCAACTCTATAAAATACATGTTTTTCTTGCAATATTGCTTTATTCCTTCATGCAACAGGCAACTCTTTATCCATCCACCAGATGGTACCAGAAGATTGAAAAAGTTTATCCTGTGTCCAGCCTCACACACTGACATTTCTGTTTCTTCAGTATCTCTGCCTCCAAAGAGGAAGGAATATACGTATTGCACAGACACAGAAATCTTCACCTCCAAAAAAAATTTAAATTACATGTAGTTTTTATAAAAAGTAAATGTGTTACTCTTCTCAGATTTATTCAAATAGGCATTTTGTCACATATGAGATCAATACTTAAAAATATATATTTTCAAAAGTACCTTAGTCACAGTTTAAAAGATGAAAGCTAATTTCCAGAGAAGAACATTTATTCAGTGTCTTGATTTGAGTTTACTGCTTGATATTCTTTTAAAGGTAGAGTAATATATATTTTATTAAAAAGGTCAAAGTTTCATAATATTAAAAGATTTTTCAAAGTTAATAGAAGTTTACATAATTTTAAATGGGTTTCTGTCTAAAGGGGGGAAATTTTATAGGGAGACTACCACTGGTGAACTTAGAGCTGATGAGGATTTCTTTATTTTTTATTTTTTATTTATTGAAGGTTTAGTTTCTGCAGTAATGCAAAGTGTATAATGAATGTTCATATTACTCTGTTTTGGGAATCTTCCACATAAAACCAGAGCCTTAGAACTTATTTATTCATCATATCCTGTAACAAAGAAGTTTAGAAAAGAATTCTTCTAATTTTTTTTCAAGAAAATTGAATGTAAAAATTATACAAAAATTGAGCTTTTACAGAAAGAATAGTTCTATATCTTTGTAAAAACAAGACAATTAGCTATAATTATTTCAAAAATAATCTGATTTACCTTGCATCCTTTCTTCTTATAAAAGATAGTTTACATATATAATAAAAATATGTATGAAAAGTATGCAACAAAATAGGAGCCTAAGAATAAGAAAAAACAAGGCAAAGTAATTTTATACCTTATGTTACAGCACACTGAAAATGCCAATAATATGTAGATAATATTATTTGCCACAGCTTCCAAAAGTAAATAGAAGCATATAGTAAAGCAGGAATACATTCTAGTAAAGTCTGTATGCTGAATGAGATAATTTGTCCTCTCTTCCTAAATATTACAGGGAAGCGCAATAAAGCAAGTCTTGAATGCTCATGAGATACAGTCAGCTGTTAATATGTTCTATTGTGCAAAGAGTAAATGTAAATTTTTATATAGTAGCCAAAGGCAACAGACCAGCATGCTGAGACAAGACCTATTTGTCAAACTATGAGGAAAGAAGCAAATGCACAAGCAGTGGAAGCAGGGACAGGCATCCTGGGAAGAGTATAGAAATGAAGTTCAATTTTGCAGGGATGGGATCAGGAAAGTCAAGACAAAGTGGGAGCTGAATTTGGTAAGGGATGCAATAAATAACAGAAAGAGCTTCTACAGGCATTTTAGCCAGAAAAACAAGACCAAAGATGGTGTACCCCCTCCCCACACTGCCAACTCCCACCAAGCCCCCACTCCCCACTGATAAGCATGACCAGCAGCCTGGTACAATGGACAATGAGAGGGCTGAGGTACTCAGCAATTCTTTTTGTCTCAGTCTTCAATGGCAGCCTCTCTTCCCATACCTCTTGAGTGGATGGACAGCAGGATGGGGACTGGAGGAGCAAAGTCCTTCCACCTGTGAGAGGTTTCTGACCAGCTGAGGACCCTGAATACACAAAATCCTCTGGAACTTGATGATCCATATCCCAGAATCCTGAGGGAATTCGCTGATGTAGTTGCCAAGTCACTGTCCACAATACCTGAAAAGTCACCAGAGGAAGTCCCTGGTGACTGGAAAAATGCACCTATCTTTAGAAAGGGTGAAACAGAGGGTTCTACTGATCTGTCAGCCTCACCTCACACAGTCGCCCACAAGGCCCTCCTATCTAAACCAGAGAGATATGAATTTGACAGCTTGACTGTTCAGTGAATGAGGCATTAGTTGAATGGTTACATTCAGAGGGTAGTGGTTAATGAGTCAATGTCCTAATGGACATCAATGACAAGTGGTTTCCTCAGTGGTCAGAACCAGTACCACTTAGTATCTTCACTGGGGGCATATACAAAGGGATTGGGTGCAGCCTCAGCNCCCAAAACGTTATGGAAGCTGTTTCTTTCTGTTGGAACTCAACTCTATAAAATACATGTTTTTCTTGCAATATTGCTTTATTCCTTCATGCAACAGGCAACTCTTTATCCATCCACCAGATGGTACCAGAAGATTGAAAAAGTTTATCCTGTGTCCAGCCTCACACACTGACATTTCTGTTTCTTCAGTATCTCTGCCTCCAAAGAGGAAGGAATATACGTATTGCACAGACACAGAAATCTTCACCTCCAAAAAAAATTTAAATTACATGTAGTTTTTATAAAAAGTAAATGTGTTACTCTTCTCAGATTTATTCAAATAGGCATTTTGTCACATATGAGATCAATACTTAAAAATATATATTTTCAAAAGTACCTTAGTCACAGTTTAAAAGATGAAAGCTAATTTCCAGAGAAGAACATTTATTCAGTGTCTTGATTTGAGTTTACTGCTTGATATTCTTTTAAAGGTAGAGTAATATATATTTTATTAAAAAGGTCAAAGTTTCATAATATTAAAAGATTTTTCAAAGTTAATAGAAGTTTACATAATTTTAAATGGGTTTCTGTCTAAAGGGGGGAAATTTTATAGGGAGACTACCACTGGTGAACTTAGAGCTGATGAGGATTTCTTTATTTTTTATTTTTTATTTATTGAAGGTTTAGTTTCTGCAGTAATGCAAAGTGTATAATGAATGTTCATATTACTCTGTTTTGGGAATCTTCCACATAAAACCAGAGCCTTAGAACTTATTTATTCATCATATCCTGTAACAAAGAAGTTTAGAAAAGAATTCTTCTAATTTTTTTTCAAGAAAATTGAATGTAAAAATTATACAAAAATTGAGCTTTTACAGAAAGAATAGTTCTATATCTTTGTAAAAACAAGACAATTAGCTATAATTATTTCAAAAATAATCTGATTTACCTTGCATCCTTTCTTCTTATAAAAGATAGTTTACATATATAATAAAAATATGTATGAAAAGTATGCAACAAAATAGGAGCCTAAGAATAAGAAAAAACAAGGCAAAGTAATTTTATACCTTATGTTACAGCACACTGAAAATGCCAATAATATGTAGATAATATTATTTGCCACAGCTTCCAAAAGTAAATAGAAGCATATAGTAAAGCAGGAATACATTCTAGTAAAGTCTGTATGCTGAATGAGATAATTTGTCCTCTCTTCCTAAATATTACAGGGAAGCGCAATAAAGCAAGTCTTGAATGCTCATGAGATACAGTCAGCTGTTAATATGTTCTATTGTGCAAAGAGTAAATGTAAATTTTTATATAGTAGCCAAAGGCAACAGACCAGCATGCTGAGACAAGACCTATTTGTCAAACTATGAGGAAAGAAGCAAATGCACAAGCAGTGGAAGCAGGGACAGGCATCCTGGGAAGAGTATAGAAATGAAGTTCAATTTTGCAGGGATGGGATCAGGAAAGTCAAGACAAAGTGGGAGCTGAATTTGGTAAGGGATGCAATAAATAACAGAAAGAGCTTCTACAGGCATTTTAGCCAGAAAAACAAGACCAAAGATGGTGTACCCCCTCCCCACACTGCCAACTCCCACCAAGCCCCCACTCCCCACTGATAAGCATGACCAGCAGCCTGGTACAATGGACAATGAGAGGGCTGAGGTACTCAGCAATTCTTTTTGTCTCAGTCTTCAATGGCAGCCTCTCTTCCCATACCTCTTGAGTGGATGGACAGCAGGATGGGGACTGGAGGAGCAAAGTCCTTCCACCTGTGAGAGGTTTCTGACCAGCTGAGGACCCTGAATACACAAAATCCTCTGGAACTTGATGATCCATATCCCAGAATCCTGAGGGAATTCGCTGATGTAGTTGCCAAGTCACTGTCCACAATACCTGAAAAGTCACTCAGGTGAAGTCCCTGGTGACTGGAAAAATGCACCTATCTTTAGAAAGGGTGAAACAGAGGGTTCTACTGATCTGTCAGCCTCACCTCACACAGTCGCCCACAAGGCCCTCCTATCTAAACCAGAGAGATATGAATTTGACAGCTTGACTGTTCAGTGAATGAGGCATTAGTTGAATGGTTACATTCAGAGGGTAGTGGTTAATGAGTCAATGTCCTAATGGACATCAATGACAAGTGGTTTCCTCAGTGGTCAGAACCAGTACTACTTAGTATCTTCACTGGGGGCATATACAAAGGGATTGGGTGCAGCCTCAGCAAGTTTTCAGGCAACACCAAGATGAGTGGTGTGGTTGAGATGCCTGAAGAACGAGATGCCATCCAGGGTGATCAGGACAACTTAACAAGTGGGCTCATGAGAATCTTATGCAGTTTAACAATACCAAGTGCAAGGTGCTGCACTTGAGTTGAAGATAATCCTCAGGTTGGGGAATGATGGAATTGAGAGCAGCCCTGCTGAGAAGAACTTGTGGATACTGGTGAATGAGAGGCTGGACGTGAGCCAGCAATGTGTGCTTGCAGCCCAGAAAGACAACTGTATCCTGGGCTGCATCAAAAGAAGCATGGCCAGCAGGTTGACGGAAGTGATTCTGACACTCTGCTGCTGAGACCTCACTTTATATCCAGCTGAGAGCATCCAGCTCTGGGGTTCTCAGAACAGCAAAGGCATGGACCTGTTGGAGTGACTCCAGAGAACGGCCACAAAAAGATTAAGAGGGATGGAACATTTCTCATATGAGGATAGGGTGAAAGAACTGGTTTCAGTCTGGAGAAGAAAAGGCTCTGTGAGGATCTTATTGAGGCCTTTCAATACTTCAAGAGACTAGTAGAAACACGGGGACAGAATTCTTACAAGGGACTGTTGGGACTTTAAGCTACAAGACTAGGCTAGTTAGGCAAGACATAAGGATTTCATTTTTTACAATTGCACTGCTGAAACACCAAAACAGATTTTTCATAGAGGTGGTAGATGCCCCATCCCTGAAAACATTCAAGGTGAGATGGGACTGGGCTCTGAGCAGCCTGACCTAGTTGAAGATGTCCCTGCTCATTGAAGGAGGGATTGGACTAGATGACATTTAAAGGCCACTTCCAACTCAACCCATTCTATGATCCTATTATATTCTGTCACTGGGTTTTTTTTTCTGGTTTTTAATGACTTCATAATATGTCATCAACAGTAGTTCTCTTTGTTTCTTTTAATCTAAAATTGCTTAAAAAATCTTTTAGAATGAAACCTGGTGAGATACTATTCTAAGACTGTGAATTACAGATAATTTCACTAAACTGAGGAAAATATGTAAATTGCACTCAGAATTCATACTGAGGAAACCAGAAATCAGAATACAGCTCTGTCCCGAAACTGTCCCTAAATGGCTAGAGTATCACCACTTTATGAAGTGGTGATAGTTTGCCATCAGTGCAATAACATGTGGGAAGACTCGCTGAGGGGTTCTCCTTTGCGTTATTGGCTCAGCCTTTCCCGATAAAGGCAATTGAAACAGCCTTTGATCCCATATATCTGTTTGGTGAAGAGTTCCCTTACAGAACTGTTGGATATAAAGGGCTCTGTTTTCCCTGGGGTGCCAACAGACAAATAAATCTGTGTGGGTCTAGTAAATCTTCCCTCTCTAAGGGTCAGACAAATTCTCACCCTTTCATGTAACATGGGTTTCTGGGAGAGAAGCATTGCTTTCTACAGTGATAATTAGTTGTAGGGAGTCTCAATCTTTTCATAGTTTAACTCAGCTAGGAGTTTCCTGATATGTTCCACTAAAAGCACGCAAAGCATAATAAGTGCTGCTCCAGTCATTGTCTGTTAGTGTTTTAAAAAAATTGAAATAATAATACTAAACCGCAAGGTGCTTTAGCTTTCATAACCATTATATATAGATTCAAATCTATAGTATGTATAACATTGTGTATAAATACTAGTGCTAAACAATGAGAATGCAAATTCAAGCATGGAAAAGCTAGGAAACAACATAATTAAGGTTTCCCTACGTCTTAAGTGTTTCTGTTCAATAAGAAATGTATTATGTGCATGTCTCTTTAACTGCATTACATTTTCTTTCTCTGCACTTCCTTCCTATATGGCACACAAGATGGATGGTAATGACAGGCTGTCACCTGTTCCTCCTGTTTAATGTATACCACCAAAATGTAATTTCTACATTTAGTTCAAGATATATAATAAAATGGCTTATATCCTGATATTCCCACTCACTTTTATTGTTCTTACTGTAAGAGTATTTAAATGCTTCATATCTACTAAGATGCATGCTAATCCAATACTGCTTTGGTGCTTGAAGAGGTCATCAACCTTCTTCAAGGTCACACACAGTGTATTCTAACTTCCATTCAGAAATTTGATATGGATGCAAAGTGCTGTAGGTGTGACACTATGCTATTGCTCAGGATGGAAAATTTCCATTTATTGTCTCTTTAAAACCTGAAATAAAACCACGTCCAAGATATTTTTTATGTGAAAAAACATGACACTGCAATATTGTTTATTCATTTTTCAACTTTCAAACCTGAAATGGTTACACCATCAGACCTTTCTGAACGCATGAGAAATTCACAAAATGTCCTTTTGTTTAAATAACAGGTACCAGCTGCCACAGCAAGTAAACTATACCTCAGCTGCCTGTGGGTTAGCAAATTCCCTGTGTTCAACATTGCTTAGATTAATTGGCAGGCTATTTGCTTTAGACGTGCTGCTATTTGCGCTGCAGGACAGGGCACAACCTCAGCTATGTGATCACATCAAAGACTACTTAAAAAAAAGAAAGCTTCAGTTCTAACAGCTATAGTAATTATTAAAAAAAAAAAAAAACAAACAAGAAAGCCCCCAAACTAACAGGCATATTTATGGCTTATTCTTCAAATGTGTTTCTTCTGTGTATAACCCACAAATAAAAGTGTCAACAATATTATCTTAAGATACTGTAAAAGCCAAAAATATTTTCAAACTCCCTGACTGTTCATTTATAAATCAGAACTGGTATTATGTAGTTTTGTAGAACTTCTCACCGTCATTCAAGAGGACAAATTGTATATACAGTAAAAATGTGAGCTGGGAATATCCATGGTGATATGAATCAACTAGTAAAGTTTGATACCCATCTATTTATTCTGACTCAGGTTGTTCAAGGTCTATAGGACTCAAATAACCCTTTTGCTCTAGTACCAATCATAAAATGAGCAGGTAAAACTGTAATCCCTGTACCCTACAAAGTATTAAATTGCTCATGTTTCTCGTGCATCCTCCTGTTTGTTAGGCAGCATCACAGGGTAGAATGGTAATATTACTTTATTATTCTACAGAAATATAGGAATATAAAAATCATGTTCATTTTTCAGACTCTGAATCGTATAATTTGGAATGCAAATAACTTGAAATTTCAAGACTGTATAACTGGAGATGCTATGCTAGTTCCATCCCTTGGAATCAGAGGAGCTGAAAAATTTCAGTGCAGAAAAAAACCAAGTTATTAAGCAAAGATCAGACTTATTCAGAAAGAGGTATAACTAACTTTAAAATTATTTATTTATTTAAAAGGAACATGAAGCTAATATTTCAGACTCCATCTCTTCCAGTTTTGCTGCCAATGTAGATCTAAGGCTGCGTGCGTAATGCTTCTTCATGAGAAGGATGAGAAAAGACTCAGAAAAGGGCATCTAAAAGCTTCTGAAAAGGTTTTGCAACAGCTGTACACTGCTGCAGTGCTTTTTCAAGCCCAGTTGGGACCTAATTAATACAGACAGTTTTGGTACTATGCTGAGAAGAATGTTCCTTACTTGAGTCCTCTAGACTCAGTAAAATCCCTGTTCCATTTCCATCCTGGACAGAGTATTTTCCATAACAGTTTATCACATGTTTATCTAGAAAAGCTAACTTGTAACCTTGATATGACTGTCTCAAGCCTAGGGTCCTGCTAACGTTAAGAGAGAATAGTATTCGCTATTCCTGATTTTATAGATATCTATTTTATTTCCTCTAAGTAACATCTTTTCAGATTAATGTTCTTAGCTTATTCAGTAATTTCTTGTACGGAAATTATTCTGTATTTTGATGCCTTTCCCTGGAATTTTTCCCAAGTCTATTGTGCTTTTTTAATAATCAGAACTTCTTGCATTATTCAAGGTGTGACAAAGTCAGCACTATGGTGGCTTCTGTCTTGTCCTGTCTTTTGCTCCTAATAGTCCCTAGCTTTCTATTTGCTTTTTTATGAACGCTGGTATTATTAAGCTGTTATTTCAAGAAATGGGGGTTTTTTACACCCCCAAGATATCACTCTTGGGAGGTAATGGTTGATTCAGAGCCTATAATTTTACATGTGAAATTAGGATTGTTTTTCTCCCAGGTGCATCATGTTATATCATTTACATCAAACTTCATTTTTCAATTTGTTGCCCTTCAGTCTTCCATTCTTTTTTTAATTTCTCACAGTCAGGTTTTAGACTTACTCTCCTGAATAATACAGTATTGTCAGCAGCCTTTTTCTTTTCCGTGATCTCCTGCTTTCCAGGTCAGTGATGAATATGTTTTACAGTACAGACCCCTGCTTACAAGCATTGATGACCTGTCTTCACTTCAAGGACTGACAACTTACTCCTACTTGTGTTTTCTTTCTCCTAACCAGTCATTTATCTATGCAACAAAAGGCTTTGCTCATGCCACCTAATTTACTTAAAAGCTTTGTGTGAGGTATTCTGTCCAGAGGCCTTTCAAAATCTATGTAAAGTTAATAAATTCCCCCTCCTCTCCTACAATCACTCAGTTTCAGATAGATCTGTTGGAAGTCTCCCACTGAGAGCAGCTCCCTAATGGCACTCTCTTCTCCCCTTTTTCTTCTGCAAGGATCACCACTGAAGCCTCTCAAAAATGACCTTTTCCTATCTGTTTGCTTTTAGTATACCTTTTGTATTCTGATCATCCACTAGCCATATAGACTTCTAGATCCTGATGTGTGTAAAAAAGAATATTAATTTTGTTTCCTTTTGCCACTTTTTTGTTTAATTACTCTTTATGCTTTCACATTTCATAATTTCTTCTAGTTTGTTTTGAATGTAAGGGTATGATGTCACTTTTTTTTCTTTTTTTTTTCTGTTTCTAGAGACCTCCTTTATATTACTGTTCAATTTTGCTTTATATCTTGAGGCCTAAATGCCTTTACAGAAGTACTAAAAATATTCTTTTTTATGAAACAACCTATGTGTTCCCTTTTTTTTTTTTCTTCCAAGTGGAAAACTGACTTTCTGAATTGCTACTGTGTCTAAAGTGGGAAAATGGAGAGAAACAAAAATGACATTTACTCTCTCAAGTGATCCAGAGACCACTTTTCTTATGAAAACCTTCTAGGCACACAAGTGGAAACGGTCTTCTTAGCAGATTTGCTGTCTTTTTTTGGTGGTGCCTAGGGGATAATTAGACTAGCTCAGCTTAAATACATTGGTCAAATTTTTCTTGCAAAATTTGAAATAGACAACAGAGTTTTGAAGCTGATAAGAGAATGAAAGCCTAGAGAATAGAAATGAATAATGGTATTTCTAGGTAAGCAGTTGGGGAAAAACATTGTCCATTGGGCCATGTGCCCAGAAATGTGTATTAATTTTCTGCCTTGTTGTTGATGTCATAAGCGAAAAGCATAGAGAAAGGGATGTGTTCTGAACGTTTCAGGATCAGGTCTGTATGTTTAATATTCTTTCATAGAAACATTTTAACTACCACCTGCTTTGAACTATTGTAATTTCCCTAGGCTTAAATTAAAGTAATTTACAAAAGATTCTGACATCTTTTTTAAAGGTTACGGAGTAAAGAGAAAAATACCAAAAGATCAAATTTCACAAAGAACAATTAAATAGAAAATCATGTATGATGAACGTAATCAAAAAATTAATTTTTTTTCCTAGAAAAGACTGCAGTCATAGGTCTTCATATATCAAGGACACTAGTATTCTAGATCACAACTATTTATTTGGAATCACATTCTATTTCTTTAAATATTTATTTAAATGTTTGTGTTTTTTTCCTTTATCACACCCTTATTTCATTTTTCACATGACAAGTGAAAACTTGTATGACAAGACAGATAGGAAGCCAATTACTATTTCATCAGAAGTTATGTATTTCTATTGCCATACATGTCAATTGTAGGTGAAATGAGGCCTTTTTGTTAAGGACCCTTTTATACTGCCACAATAAATTAAAAAAAAAAGAAGGAAGATCAAGAAATAATGAACTACATAGTACAAGTATTACTATTATAGTTGTATAGTTTATATGATACACTTACTGTATTTACACTGTATTAGTTTTTAGATTGTCTTATGAATTATTTTACTTTAAAATGTATATATAATAGAATAACCTCATAAGCAATTAAAACTGTCAACACTTCCTCTACTTTAAAGGCTTTGACCTCAGTAGGGTTGAGGCTAAAGCTTGACAGGCAAGCTACGTTCTGTGTAAGCAGCTCATATAGTGGTAGAAAATTAAGCAAGAAATGCAATTTTTCTTGGGCTGACAAAAGAGAATAAGTCTGGTCTTCTTTCCTTGTACTCAGAGGGGCATATTAGAATGAATCTCATTTATCGAATGCAGTTTATTGGTCCGTTCTGGCACCTCTGCTTCAGTTGAACTGAGTTCAATTAAATAGAAATTCAGCTTGAGGCCTTTCCTCACAGGTAAAAACTCTTTGTCATTTGCCTCTGGCAATATACTCTGTTAGGGCCTTGGTAACATCAAAAGTTAGAAAATTCTTTTTTCTCAGTATCCAAACCTCCAAATTAACTGTGAAGAGCTATCAGAGAACCCTATCTGTACACAGCTACCAGTCAGGAAATAAATTTTCTCTGGAATCAAAGGAATATGTTAGAATATTCCAACCTCTCAAATCTCTCTAATTAAAAAAAATGTGCTTCCTAACAACAGGATTTTAAAAAATATTGGAGTTTTCTCCTGCTAATATAAATATCAATAACAACAATAATGTGAACTGTAATAAGCAAAATACAGCATAGCTTGAAAATTATGGAAAATAATTATTAGCCTTTGCAGTAGATTAACCTGGGCTAACACCCAGACACTGACACAACCACTCTCTCATTTCTCCTCGAGGGGATGGGGAAGAAAATAAGCTGAAAAAGCCCATAGATCAAGATAACGAGAGGGATTTTTTTTGCCAGTTATTGTCATTAGTAAAACAGACTTGAAAAGAAATTAAAAACATATAAAACATCACTCTTTCTGAAATTTTAAAGGCTATTTAGAAATGCATATGTGGAACAAACTTTTTAAAAATTTTATTTCTGTGTATGTTTTTGATATTTATCAAATGATGCTCAAATGAAAGGATACCTCTTAGATAACCAGCTGAACCTCAACATATGTACCCTTTAACCAACTTTCACAACAATTTAGATTTTATTTTGGATTGTTAGTGATTTTTTTAAAGGAATAAGAAATGTTCAGAAAATTTTGTGTAGAACATCCTTAAAAAAATGGTGTTTTCTCAGTCTCTTAATAGAACTTGAAAACAGGAGATGCATTGCACATCTTGGACAATAAAAAAGCTCTTTTTTCTTCCCCCTCACATGGAACAACAGACAGTAATGCAATAAATAGGTAGGCAGAGT
Source organism: Campylorhamphus procurvoides (assembly GCA_013396655.1). Classification (NCBI taxonomy): domain Eukaryota; kingdom Metazoa; phylum Chordata; class Aves; order Passeriformes; family Dendrocolaptidae; genus Campylorhamphus; species Campylorhamphus procurvoides. The sequence goes on along the minus strand of WBMV01005859.1, from coordinate 13,961 downwards.
CTAACAAAAAGATAGTCTTGACAGATGTAATGAGAGGACTTCTAACACAAATCTATATTTATGTTAGAAATCTATGTATTCAACAGTTGTATACACTGAATTTACCATACAGTGCCCAAAAATATATAGATAAGGTAAATTGTAGACTGATAGCAGGCAAAAAGAGGAACTAAAGGCAACTGACATGTTTAGTAACATTTCATTATTATTATCTATTTTTCTTATATGGTCAACAATGTCCAACAGAAATGGAAAATATCCAAATTTAAATTTTCTAGAACATATTAGACATGAAATATACTTCTATGAGTTTGACTTAAAACAAGTAATAGGTCAATTATAGGGAAAAGCCTTTAGGTTGACTAATTTGATGCAATTTTAATTTGATACATATGGTGCAGCTAATTGCTTTCACATGCCCTTGAGAATGCGACAATGTAATATGTTAAATTTATTTACAATTTTATTATAATGAAGAAAACATAATATGAAAGTTCTTTAATATATTCACTTATCTTAAAACTCCTTAATGATAAATCAAATAGTTTACCATTTATGCAAAATTAAGCACTCAAATTTGGCCCAAAAAAATTCAGACAGATAAAGGAAAACATTTATAAGCATTTGAGGATCTGATTTAGATTTTAGATTCACATATCAACTAGTGAGGGCTGATTTGAATTTTGAATAATTTTTTACACACTACTTTTAAATTGTTTACAGACAAGAACGATTCACAAACAATATTTTATGGATACTGTGAAATGTTTAATACATTTAAGAGTTCTCTAATTTGCCCACAGAGAATTCAAGAACAAAGAGAGGTGAAATTCAATGAATAAATTAGAAAAAAAACTTTATCAGCTTAAGTTAGAATGCACAGATCAGCAAATTTAGTGATGTCTTTTCTGTGCTTTCAGTGATGAATACATCATCCCAGCATTTTCTTTAACTTACATAATCTGAGGGATACTGTTTGTAGTTGTTAATGTGTGTCAGTCATTTCTATTATATATTAATGATTACCAAACTCAGTTTATTCATTGAAGTAAGACATCACAACTACATTTTAAGCTTATTTTTGTGCTATTCTTTATATCATGTGATATATTCTTCATGTTATCCCACTTTTTAGATATGGCAGATAGAAATAATTGAAAAGAATACCTATAAAAAGAATATTCTCCTAATTAAGTAATTCTTCAGGTTAAAGCAGACAGACATCTAGAAAACAGAATTGATTTCTACACAAAACAATTCAAGGTGAAAAAAAATAATTTTCAGTTCCGTATCACGGAGAAATCTCCTCTACACTGGGTGTCTAGCTAAGTGCCAGTTGAAGCCCATTTTTAGGTGACAATTGAATCTTATGAAAACCTGGTGCTGAACTATTGATCAGATAATTACAATTTTTAAAAGAAACAATCTATTTCTATGGAAACAGTTTTCAAATCCAGCTAGTTCAGACGCTTTAAATTGTTAAGCAAATCTGAACATAGCCACACGTTTTGGAGAATGAAAATGCCAGTTCTGTAAAAATGAAAATTTTAAGACAATATACTACAGCTTATAAGAATACAAGCCATTTGAGTCAACTAACAATAAGTTAAGATGCTAAAATTGAATCTTTCTTTAATTGTACTGGGACCTCCTTGATACTATTCAAAGAGTGCTGGTGAGAATCATGTTGTTTTATTGGATTCTTTACATCTCATTATTTCATGAGTGTATACCTAGATGAAGGTTAAGAGACCTTGAGAAGAAGAACAGTTTCGACAATCTTACAAGAATTCTTCCATAAGTGCGAAGGAATGCAGGCATTTCTTCATGATATATGTTTAAATAGTAGAAGCTATGTTTCTTAAGTGATTGGTGAGAGTGTCAATGCACAAATCTAATGTGGGAAATAGTTAAAATATTTGTATTAGTTTTATATATATAAAGATTGACATAAGGCAACTGTCTGGCTGACTTAGCAAGATGATTACCTTGTCAGATATAAAATATGATATAAGGGGAAACTTAATTTTAATTGGAAAGACCCATTACTTGAAGAATACGTGCTATTAGAGTGAAAAAAAATTGTAAATTAATGGACACAGGCAGGTACTATTTTGCATGAAATATTTATGGGAATACTCTGTTGTCTACATTTGATGATAAGTGGTGGTTGAAAAGCTGACATGTCATTCTATCTAGTTTTTGATGCAAGACTATATTAACCTTGAGTTCAAGATGATATTAAACCTTCTTGTACTCTCCTCACACAATACAGGAGTGTGTCCTCCGCAGCATAGATACATTTAAAAATTAGCAGGAATTTTCAAGGATATTGACATAAATGAGAAATTGAAAAAAAAAATCATCTGTTCTGAAATGTTAAGATAATGACGGAGTGATTAGAAAATAAAGAGATTAGATTAATTTAGTCAAATAGAAACACTGGTTTTTGTTTGGTTACATTTTTGTTTTTAAGAAAAGCGGAATTAAAGAAGGCTTGGGAATATCAATTATTATATTTTTAGTTTTTGTTTTATTCACTTGAAATCTGTATAGGACTTAATAATAAATTCCATCCTTATGAGCACAGAGTAATAAGAAAAGCTAAAAAACCCCAATGCTCAAAATGGATACTAGCTTATACAAACAGATATTTGTTTCATTGAAACAAAAAGAGACAACTCATTAATAAAATATTTTATATCAGAAAGTCTATCATAACTGATCCACAGAAATTAATGAAAAAATATGCAATTCAATTGTTGGAGCAAAAATTGCAGCATAAACAACAGATGGACAGAAGAGGAAGAAGAGAAAGAAGGCAATATAGAGTTATATTTTATATATTTCTATGATGTATGTAATATGTTCTCTTTCATTTTTATGGATTTTTTGGCAGTATTTTATCTGAACTTCAAATAATTTTTCTGTGCTCCTTCAGAGATCTGTCAGAGAAGAGAAATGAAATTATTTAACATGAAAACGAGAGAATCTTTTTACATGTGTTTCTGCTCTCTGCAATAAACATATATAACCTCCAACATAGACCACAGACTCATAATTCCACGCTATTTTTGATAATTTCATTTTGTGTATGGGAAGATCATCTTCCAAACAGGAGCACTTATTAAAGTCAGCACCTGAAATGTTATAAGAATTTTACTCTCAATATCAGGAGTGGTGTGGAGATTCAAGGTTCTTCCAAATATCTTCCCATAGTGGACTTGAATTTTATACCTGGTATCTAAATATTGTCTTCTCTAAGTTGTATATTTCATACCTTAATATGATACAGGAGGACACATACATTTCCACAAATGTGCATACCTTTCCCTAATTTGTACAGTTACCTTGTCCAGCAATCTCGACAGTTATTTTAATTTCAAATGGAAAAAAGAAATATGAACCCACCCACACTGTCTTATCTTTACCATCATCATATTTGAAATGTCATGGCAGTCAAAGTCCTGAGTGACAGGATAAGGAGAAAAATAACCTGCAGTTTTTAAAAGGGTAAACAAGAGGACCCTAGAAACTACCAATTAGTTCACCTTACCTCTGTGCGCAGAAGATCATGGAAAAGATCTTCCTGAAAGATATGTCAAAAGATATGGAAGACAGGAAGAGGGAGACAGCCAATATGTCTTCACCAAGGTCAAACTGTGCCTGACTAATCTTGTGGCCTTGTACAATGGAGTGACTGTCAGAGGATAAGGGAAGAGCTACAGACATTCATTTACCTGGACTTCTGTAAAGCTTCTGATAAAGTCCCCCACAACATCATTGTCATTAAATTAATTTACAGGTTTGATGAATGAACTGCTAGAAGAATAAGGGTAGGGGACCAGATCCAGAGAGTTAAAGTCAATGGCTTCATGTCCAAATAGAGATCAGCAACAAGTGATGTCCTTCACAGTTCCATAGTAGGACCAGTACTATTCAACATTTACATATACAGTAGGATTGGGTATGTTTTCAACAAATACGCAGATAACAGCAAGCTGTGTAGTATGTTTGAAATGATTGAATGTCATGGTTTAAAAGCAGTAGGCAATTCAGCCTCATACAGTCACTCTCATGGTGGAGGAGAGAATCAGAAGAGGAAGAATGAGAAAATTTGCGGGTTGAGGCAAAGGCAGCTTAACAGGCAAAGGAAAAGCAACACACCTGAGAAAAGCAAATCAAGGACTTTGTTCACCACTTCCCATGGGCAGGCAAGTGTTCAGCCATCTCCAGGAAAGCAGGGCTCCACCATACATAATGGTGACATAGGAAGACAAACTTCATCAACCCCTTTCTTCTTCCCCCAGCTTTATGTGCTGAGCATAATGCCATGTGGTTTGGGATATCCCTAAGGACAGTTGGGTTCAGCTGTCATGGCTGCGTTTCCTCCCATCTTCTTGTGCAACCCCAGAATCCTCACTGATGGGGTGGGGTGAGAGGCAGAAAAGGCCTTGGCTCTATGTAAGCACTGCTCACCAATAGCAAAATCTCTGCATTATCAACTCTGTTTCCAGAATAAATCTAAAATACAGCCCCATTCTAGCCAGTGTGAAGAAAATTAACTGTCTCCCAGCCAAAACCAGCACAAGGGGGACCTTGACAGGCTTCAGAAGTGGACATATGTGAACTCCATGAAGTTCAACAAGGCCTGCATGTGGGCTAGGGCAATGCGCAGCATCAATACAGACTGGACAATGAATGGATTTGGAGTAGCCCTGTTGAGAAGAATTTGGAGAAACTGAAGGATGAAAAACTGGACATGAGATAGCAAAATGTGCTTGCAGACCAGGAGACCAACTGTGTCCTGGGCTGCATAAAAAGAGGTGAATCTGCCCTGTACCCTGCTCTGGTGAGAGCCAAACTGGAACACTGCAGGCTCCCATATCTTCTTAGAGATCCACCAGGGACTGTTAGAGGAGGCTGCAAACAGAATGGAAGGGACTGAGGACCACTCCTGTGAAGACAGGCTAAGAGAGTTGTTCAACCTGGAGAAGAGAAGGCTTTAGGGAGACCTTATTGCAACCTTTCAATATATTTAAAGTGGTGCTATAAGAAAAATTGAGAGAGACTTTTTACCAGGATCTGTGGTAACAGCACAATGGGTAAGAATTCTAACCTGAAAGATGGTAGGTTTAGATTAGATATAAGGATGAAATTCTTTACTATGAGGATGCTGAGACACACAAACTGGTTGCCCAGAGAAGTGGTGGATGCCCCATTCCTGGTAGTGTTCAAGGCCAGATTGGATGGGGCTTTGAGTATCTAACTGAGTGAAAGGTGTCAGAGAAATGAGGTTGGACAAGATGATCATTTAAGGTCCCTTCCAACCCAAACCATTCTATGATTCTATAATCATCATAGAGGAACACATTATTGTATCAGCAAAAAGCAAAAATATTCAAGGGAGAGATGAACAATGGAAGGGGGAGACTACTGATGCCATCAGAGCCAATTTATTGGCATTTCTTGTAGAGTGTGTGTCCTAGAATCACACAAATACTTAGGTTGGAAAAGACTCTTAATTTCATTGAGTCTAACGGTTAACCTAGCACTGCCAAGCCCGCCACTAAACCACGTCCCTAAGCACCACATCTACACATCTTCTAAATAGCTCCAGGAATGGTGACACAACCATTTCCCCGGGTAGCTTGTTCCCATGCCTTCATCCAGGCAGTGTGTCATAATGACCTTGCTGACTGTTTTTACTGATATTTTAAGCACTTGGTAGTTGATCTTCATTTGTTGCAATTTTCATTATGATATTTACTGCTTTATAAATCAAATTATTTCAAAGAAACACAATGAAATTAAAGGAGAACTGTATGATTTGTTATTAAGAATTACAAACTCACATGTTACAGCTATTTATTAAGCACTGTAGGTACATTTGCATTTGAAGACATACAACTCATGGATTCATTATATACTAGATGTTACTTTCTAATTTTATTTTATTTAAGAACAGGTAATTTAATGTCCTGATTTAATTAATCCATTCACCAACCAACCAATTAAATTCTTCTATGAAATTTTCAGAAGTAATGTAATGAAGTCATCTTCAGTTTGGAGTCGTCAGCCCACAAATCAACATGGTGAAGTGTCCCCATTTATTTAATATTAAGCATAAAACTACATACTGAAATATTTGCAATACAGCTGTGTAACTTATAGAAGAATTTATAAATAAGTGCATTTTCTTCTAATGTGAAAAGTATATTTATAAAAAATATAAAAAGTTAGGCCAAACTACAAAAAAAACCTATGCAGCTTGTTTAGAATTGAAATAAAATATTTGGATTCAATGAGGAAAAGAATGCTTAGGTTCAGAGAAAACTTAGTTTTGAACCACAATTTGTACAAAACAAACAGGATCTAGAGAAAAATCTGAAAATGTTAAGCATTACAAAAATAACTTTTTTTATTAAAATGAAAACCTGGTCATTGTAGTTACAGTAATATTTATTTAGCTCTAACAATTGGAATATAGCTTTGCCAGATAATCTTGTCGTTATAGCAGGAAATCCATACCAAAATAAATTGCACATTACAGCACTCTGTTGCCATCTAATAGACTGGGTTGTTCTTTATCTAACAAAATATTAGGAGTGTGGTCTGGTGCTCTGAGTAGTGGGCTGTGAAATTGGCACCTGTATTCTTCACCACTGGCTATGACCTTGAGCATTCCACTAAAATATAACTCTCATTGTATTTCAAAGGCACATTTACTTGAAAAACAAGTTATAAATGTCTCAAAACCTGAATGCCTTCAAAAGTTATTAAATGAAATTAGCAAACATATTTGAAAATGTATGGTGTGTGTTAGAATAAACAACAAAATATTATTAGTCTAACTTATATATAGGATATCAGCAAAGACTTGTATAATACAGAGTTCTAATGTGTGTTGGGTGCTACATGGAATATCTGGAAAAAAATTCCTCACTTGAAAAACAATCAGTAACCTTGATCTGCTAGCATTAAGTGAAATTTTCATATTGGAGGTTATGAGTTGTACAACATATACATGTAAAATCTGTTACTGTGAAAAATTGCAAACTATTTTCATTTTCTTTAACAAAAGAAATGGACAAAATCTTTCTTCTCACTGGTTGTATTTCTCATGTCACAGATTAGACTTCCGTGGCACAATGTTAATCTCTTTGTTCCTTGCTCTTCCTACTGATTTTAAGTTCTACCCATATTCAAGCACATCCATTATTTACAACATTTTTATATTACCTCAGCTCAGCAATATTAGACCCCAAAGTCTGAGTAATAGTGGAAGAAAAGCCTGAATTCAATTTGTATTATTATATGAAGCCAGTTTTGTATTACCACTTGAGTAGCATCTTAGCCTTCCAGCTTCCCACAGAAATTTTACAGAATATGGCAAAGGGACTTTGTGGCTTAAAGTTTTATAGAGGTGACTTTAATGTGAAGGATAACTAAATTCTTCCAAATCTTCCTGTAGTCTGGTGTCTTTCTATTCTTAACAGATCAATAAAGAAACAGTAAAGAGGTTTAAAAGTAGGCTTCTGATATTATAAAGGAATACATTTTTAAGAGAGTATTGTTTTAACAATTATCTGTTCTAGTTACACATGTGTGAGTATACTATGGCAAAATAAAAAGAGAGTAAACTTCCTTCTTGCCATCAGACAGACTGTGAAGAAAGTCTAAAAATCTGTGTTGGCCAAAATAAAATGATAGCTGAGAGATGTAAATTTTACCTGGATGAGTAAATTAAATGCATCTGGGAACATTCCCCATCACAGAGCTCAATGAATGCAGAACTGGCAGTGTCTGTGGTGATAATTTCTTTCAGTCTGCAAAAGGGAATGACAGAGTTCAGACCTATAATAAGAAAGAAATCTGGAATATTCTAATCCCTCTTATATATGTAGGAATTGTTTAGAAGAGGACTGGTTTTTCTGGATCAGAAGTATTTAACTTGATATCAGTCTTTAACTGAATTTTAGGTGTAGCTCTAGTTACGTTTACCTGGCAGAATTTGTAAAGACCTTCCATTTATACCAATAGCATTTTAGAAACATTTAGGCATATAATCTCAGAAAACTGTAAGAAAGAAATATACTTTATCCCTAGAGTGACCTGTGTCACAGAATGCGAAATGCTTATACGGGTAGATTTGAGCCATCAAAAATTTCTCTAACATGGGAGTTAGAGTTTTTTAAAGTTCCTGAATTTGAAACAATGACTTAGCCTGCTCACAAGTTCAGGCTAACCTCAAGGGACTTTTAAATTGACTGGTAACTCCTTTTTGAACAGCACATATCTCAAGGTACCTGAACTTATGTATTGGTGTTAGTGCTCCAAACTGAATTGCTAGAAACTCAACCATTGCTTAAATATCAGAGCAATACAGAGACAACATAAGGTATTGCCTAGGTCCATGGGGGACCCTATCTCTGCAGTATTCAAAGCATTCCTAATGTACAGTGATAGCCCTGAGTTCAGCAAAACACACAGCAGTCACAACCACTTTACAAACTATGTCTATTGGCACTGTCACCACCAGCTAACTTTTATACAATGATCTATTCTCAACATTAGTTACCCAGCAGGTAGGGAAGATTCTGAATCCTCCACAGCATGACAATATATAGTCAAACACTAAGCTCTCATTCTCCACATAGGCTAGACAGTCTCAGCTGAAGCTGCCCCATTTAGAGACTCAAATTTCACGTCAGCCTCCTGGCAGGCTGCATATGTGCATATTCTTGCTAAAAAAGAACTGAATAAAAGAAGATTTGGACGAAAGAACATAATGAAGAAATTTCATTTGCAAATATAACATTTACTCAACTGAATGAACTAAATATTTCCCTAAAATAATTTTAGTGCGACTGAATGCAGTGAGACTCTCAGAAGAATACCAAGCTAGTCTAAAAATATCTAGAGATCTCTAGCAAAACCAGGGGGAAAGACCATAAGACAAAAATAGTGCACTGATGTGCAATCAGAATGGCAGTACTTCACAAAAAAAAAATTAAAAAAGTGCAAAAACCAACCAAAAAAACAAAGGAAGGGTGGAGGAGGAAGTTAACATGAAAGCAGGAAGATATGCATTGCTGTTACATTATTTTGTTTACTTATGAAGAGCCATCCTTTCCTTCCAACTCCTTCTCTTTAGTCACTCCTGAGTTAAGGGATTCAGAAGTGAGAGCAGATAATCAGACATTGTAATATTACCTCTCTTAGATGTATAAGATAAACACAGTATTTGTGTAGAATATGCTGTGTTGGAAGGAACCCAAAAGGGTCATCAAATTTCAACTCTTAGCCCTGTGCAGCACAGCCCCAAGAGTCACACCATGTGCCTGAGAGTATCATCCAAACACTTCTTGAACTCTGTCAGGCTTGGCGCTGTGACCCCTTCCCTGGGGAGCCTGTGCCAGTGCCCAACCACCCTCTGGGTGAATAAGCTTTTTCTAATATCCAACCTAAACCTCCCCTGAGACAATTTCAGGCCATTCCCTCAGCCTCTGTCACTGGTCACCACAGAGGAGAGTTCGGCGCCTGCCCCTCCTCTTCCCCTCACAAGGAAGTTGTAACTCTAATGAGGTCTCCCCTCAGTGTCCTCTTCTTCAGGCTGAACTGACCAAGTGATCTCAGCCACTACTCACAGGGACCCTATAGACCCCTCACCATCTTTGTTGCCCTGCTTTGGACGCTTTCTAATATCTTTATTATTTCAATAAATAATGTCATCTGATTGACATTCTGTAGCAGATTGTTATAGAAATGGTCTGAGAAACTGAAGCTGCCCCAGCAGTCAGCAATATGCAAGTATTACACAATTCCAAGCTGTGAAGTAAAATGTCTCTTGTCATCAGCCTGGTGACAGAAAGGGTGAAGGCTGGGGCAGTTGGCAAGGAAGACAAGAAGGCTGGGTTCCAGGGGCAGGCAGTTTGTCTTCACACATTTGCACTATTTGATTCAAATGACATTAATATACCAATCATGTCATTATTCATGCAATTTGAAATTCACAGTACTTAATTCTGATTTATTTTAAATTGGATTTTATGATGAACATTCTAACAAGAATGGGTTGTAAGTTACTAGTCCATTAGATTTACAGTGAACAATGACATATAATGGAAGATTTAGGAGTCATCTATCCATAATCATGAACACATTTTCTGATGAGACTAATTCATATGCTTTGCTAGTTCCACAGTCATTGAGTTTTAGGTGTTTGTGCCACATATACCTGTGAATGCACAGGAGAAAGAAATATAATGTTGAGTGGTTGGAAACACTTCAAATAGGAAAATGTAAAATGGATATTCAGCCACACAGGAAAGCAGAATATGCTTGTTTTCCTACTGATGAAATGCAGAAATTTTCTGTTTCTCCCCTCCTGACTGTTGGTCAGATATCCCCCATCTCCCTTTCAGACCATCTTTAATGCTTGTTAAGCTGCATATTAAGCCAGATCAACTTGCTTGAAAACCTGCCTGATGAAAAAAGCAAGAACTGTGTGGTCATTATAGAGAAAAAATAGAATTTTATACATCATTGCTTCAAGAACATATTAATTCACCAACATTATGATCACGTCTGCTTTCATAAAGTAACATTTGCTCTCCCAGAAATAGGACTGTGTCTTTCTGATCAGGGTTAATAAGCTAGATGGTGGGACAGAAATATGGTAAAAAGAGACTTTGTAGAAATGATGGCTTTTTCTGAGCAAACATAAAACTTTAAATACATGTTTTGATTGTGTCCTATTAATTTTTAAATGTTAAAATGTAACATATTTTGTTCTAGAGGAAAGTATGTGCATTTAGCTATGTATTACCATTACTGGTGTTGAATTGTTCACAGAAGTAGCTTCTTCCTATATTTATTATTTTGCTCATGACATCAGCCTTTGCCTGTGAATGCACTCTAAGTAATAGTATTTTTTTAATCGAAACAGCTGATTATGTATCTTTGCCCATTTTGTAAAAGTTTTATCATAATTTACATTTAACCTTTGTACTTTATTACTTTGTTTATTTTTCTATTTTCTTGATATCAATGTGGATAGGGAACTGTGTTTCTGGTGAAGCAGTAATAACTGAATGCTACTTTTCAGATGTTTTCTCTTTAGAATTATCTGAATGAAAAGTGAAAGAGCTAGAATCTGATGTACAGACTGGATATTAAGCTATACACACTATCATCAATCCACAATAATGGAATTTTTTGAGGGAAATCTCTCATCTAAAAGTAATAATCTATTATGTAAATATGCACACCTTAGATGATGTCTTTAAGCTTCTGTCAAAGCTGCTGAAGAGAAATAGGCATTTTTAGGCTATGATTTATCCACCATGCTAAATGTCTGTGTAAGAATAAAATAAATGATACCTCCTAAGTGATTCCTTCTCCTCATTAACTGTAAAATGAGCCTTGGGTATCTATTTGAGGTTTATACATCTGTGCTATTTCCTAAGTTCAAAAAAATGTATTGCATCCTAAATGTCAGTAAGACATTTTAAGAAATTAGCATAGTCTCAGAATAATATCATTGGTAATATTCCATCTTCCCTATATATTGATTCACTAATAAAAAAATTCAGTGTATATTACTGGCTTTTTTCCTCTCAATTTTTGTTGAGGCCTATATTAAAATTAGACTTGGAGCTTTATCACTCTCCCCAGGATAAAGTACAAGGAGAAAGAAAATTTGTTGTGACTCCAATGTTGGCCAAATCCAGAGCTGTAAACATCTTAATGTAGGTGTCTGCTTTTGAGCTTCGCTTACCTAAGGATGAACAAGGATTGCTGTTTGATCTGCCAGAATATATCCTTGGTCTCCAGGAGCTGGTCCAAAGGTCTCCTATGTCTCCTTCGATCTATCCTCAGCCCTGTAGAGACGTCTTGATCATCCTAACTAATCTCAGATAACAATGGGTAACTAGAGGAAGGTAACTGATTTGACTCCTAAGCATGTTTAAGTGCACAGAGTCACACACTTACTGTTCACAGTCAATGTAGCCAATGGATTCATGCAGTTCTTCAGCTGACTAGTGCAGATTGCATTGACCAGACTATAGTGATCAGAACTTCACTGACTGAAGGAGTCTAAAAACCTATCACTGTCTGTAAACAGTCTGGAACCTGAATTCCAGCCCAAGAGTGGTAGTCAGGTGCATAAATGCAGCATCTAACTCTGCTTTAGATGCCCTAGGTTGTCCAGTTTCTGCAAGACTGGCAGATATAACCTGGACAAATGAGATATCAAGTTTTCCGGGGCATGAGCTGGAAAAAAGTTGGGGTAGTCTTTAACACTTTTGAGAAATTTTTGTTCGCAGACACTTCATATTCAAAGTATTTTTCTTTTCAATGGAAATTTTCTAAACCCACATTTTCAAAATTTCAGGAAAAATATGAAGATTAATTTCAAATGCAGGCTGAATGACTAAATGTGATAGGTTGACCTTGGCCATCTGTCACACACTCACCCTGCTGCTCTCTCACTCCTCCTCCTCAAAATGATTAGAAGAAAACAAAATGAAAAAACTGCTGGCTCAAAATAAAAGCAGGGAGATTGCTTATCACTTGCCATCACACTCAAGTTAGACTTTACTTTGAAAAAATTAATGTGTTTTATTGCCAATTGAGATGGACAGTGAGAAGCAAAGACAAAACCCCACCTTCCTGCCAACCTCTTGCCCTCTTTTTTTTCCCAGGTTCAACTTCACTTCTTCACTCCCAACTCTTCTACCTTTCACCACCCCAACAGCACTGGTTGCTGTAGAAAGGGAGCCATGGTCAGTCCATAACAGCTTCTCTCTGTCACTCATTTCTCCTATACTTTTCCCATTCTCCAGCATGGGTTGTCCACAGGCCACACAGTGTATCTACCCAGGTGTGACCTATCAGCAGGCTGCAGGGGCCCCTCTTCTCTACCTTTTATCTCACATCCTTTCTGTCTGCAGTGTTGTTTCACATATTCTTCAGACATCCTTCTAACAGTTGCCATCCGGTACTTTTTAAAATTTTTTAAAATATACTTTAAAATGTGGTTTCTTAAATCCGCTTTCTCCATGGTGCTCCCACCTTGGCTGTAAGACTCAGTTGTGCCCTACACTGGGTTGGTCAGAGCCTGTGGAACTTGGTCACTCCTCACAGAGACCCCCATCATCCCTGCTGCCAGGACCAGGACACCTGAACTCAACATATTAAATCTGAAAAGCCAATAATATTTCAGTCTTTTTCAGAAAACTGTGATTTTGGATATCTACCGCACTGTAAAGCTCTTTTTTGGTATTATAGTAGTCAAAATATATCTGTAAAGTAAGTTATGACTGATAAGTCTGAAAACCTACTGTTATTGACATCTCAAGGGAATACTTTTGTATTACTCTGATGAATTTCCCAATTCAATAATTTCAAATACATTCTTTATGCTTCTGTGTGTTTAAATTTGTCTGAAAAGTAATGAGTGCAGGTGGGACAGCTTGTGAAACATCTGAAGAGTCATGGATATGAAAAGTGGAAAAGAGTAAAAGTATCAGGAAGAAAATTGTTAACACCAAATGTTCATGTATCAAACTCTAAATTACTCTTTACCTTATGTAATTGAAGCCTCTGTGTTTGAGTAAAATGTCCTAGCCTTCTAAGACCCTTAAGGGTTGTTGAGGGTATTTTGTTTCTTTTTCATGGAAGGACAGAGTGATCTATAATCATTTTGTACTGCAGCTGAAGCTTCAGGTAGGACAGCAAACATGTATCCATCAACAATTAAATAGTGTGACATTTGTATAGAACTACAGAAAAATCTAGGAGATTCTAGAGAAATGTCAAAGTTTTCTACACATATAAATTTGACAGATATATGTTATAAATATCACAGCTAACTACAGGTGATGGGCAATTAAGACATCCCCAGAAAGTGACTGGTTGAAATGTATAAGAGCAAGTGTAGTGGTTTTAGTTTA
>WBMV01005856.1:291696-347005 GCA_013396655.1 Campylorhamphus procurvoides | reverse complement strand
CCTGGAAATACAGAAACACACAACACTCTTATAAGCAAATATAAAAGGGACAAGGAAAACCACAAGCTACAAAAGCATAGTGCCACTATAACATTACTTCATTTGAGACCAAATATGCTCACTCAAAGAAGCTGAAGCAACTTGAGAGAACCCCCCCCCCACACACACAGGGGGAAAAAGGGACAGCACTTACCTCCCCGAAGCCCAGTAGGTGAATGAGCCCCCTGAGCAGAGGCTGGGGCTCATATACCCCCCTGGCCACACCCACGATGTGGCCTGGGGCCAGGGAAGAACTAAATACCCACACGTGTAAAGGCTTTGGGAGGAGCTGCACCTGCTCTCTCTCTCTCTGATTTGGGGCTGCATAAAGGGTCTGATGGAAAAGCAAGCCTTAAGGTCAGTGCCAGCTTTTTTTTTTTTTTTTTTTCTTTAACAGCTGCATCCACTGAAAAGGCAGAACCCTGGTAAGATTCTGGCATGGATTTGTTAAGGCTAAATTCTGCTTGGCCATCCTGGTTGCTTTCTATGATTGGTTTGTAAATAATGTACCTTGGGCATAACTAAACAGTGGTTTAGGATTGCCTGTATAGAAAGTTAAAGTAGGAATTTACTTTTCTGCCTGGTCATATATTTTTCTCCTTATTTCCTGCCTCTTGAGGGTGAGTGTTGAATTGGGTATACATATGCTCTTTGGAATCTGGTAAGTATCACTGGCTTTCTCCATCTTCCCTCCACGTGTTATTGCTGGTTTAATTTTGTTTGAGGCTGTGGATATACTTCAAGTAACTCTTGGAGTTATTCCTGCTTCAAAAGATATACAAGGTAGGCAAGTAATAGGAGTAAGATAGAAATTTGAATGTGTGTGTTTCTGTCTGAGTGAGTTTAACAAATTGGTTGAGGAAAAACGCATAAAGCATTCTGATAAATGCACTTACTTCCAAGATACTAATCTTAATTAAAACAAGGGGAAAATTATAAGCAGCTGTGTTATCTCAGCCATATCTTCATGAGCTATCCATTTATTTCTCAGTGTAGAACTGAGCTTGGTGTTGCAGAGCTTTAACTAGTTCTGGTTTAAAGGCTGTCAAGTTAGACACACTTGCTTTTCCCCTCCTTGTTGTTACAGAACCTGCTTACAGAGAGTGGAATTCCTGGCTTTGGGGGTAATTATGTCATCTCTTCTGTATTTTGTGCCTTGTTTCTTCAGATAACTTAGTGCAGCCTTATTAATCCTTGTTTTTCTCTAATGGCCAGTGTGCAGGTGTCCCTTCCAGGCTTCAGCTGACAAGCAGCAATTAAGCTTCTCATACCCTACAAATGGAGAGTACAGAACAGGTAGCACAATGGCTTAGTGGCTAAAGGCACTTTCTGGCTACAAATACTGCTGATAGTTGTCAAGTCCTTTGGCTGGTCTTTCCAGATAAGATCTCAGAGAATCCACACTATGATCCCTCAGCAGATGCCCTCTTCAGCCACAGGGTTCTGGTGGAGGGAACAGGGTGTGCTGATAAATGTCTCTAACATTTATAAAAGAAACAGCTTTTGTTGCACAGTAGAAACATGTCACGGTGCTAATTAAGCAATTTACCTTATACTTGCTTGTTACAAAAGAGAGTAAAATGTATACCAGCTCTGTTCCTGAGCCACACACTTCGTTTTTTATCTGCCTTCAGCATCTCTGTGCAACCTTCATTTTTAGTCATCCACGTTTGCAATGTTTGTCAGGCATCATGGGAGAAGGTCCTCACAATGTCTTGCTGAGCTGCATTTCAGGTTGCTTATTGCCAGAGAGATCTGGGTTTGCATGCTCTTTGTAAAGAGCTCCTGTTGTTGGTCTTAGCAGTTGTTACTGCTGCAAATGAGTAATTGCATTTTAAGTACTGTGTAAAACAAAGGCAGGCAGAAAGCAAGCCACAAGAACAGTTCTGGTAGGGTGATTTTCACAGCTCGAAATCCAGAACATGCTGGTCACGTGTAGGAGGATTGCTGGTTCTTCTTTGAAGTTACATGTTAGTTTTTCATTACAGTAACTATTTGAGAGTAAAGGGAATGTGGGAGGCATTGCAGCAAGTTTCTGAAACTCCTGAAGGCACAAGAAAGACTTTTGAAAGGATAAATATTTTACTGTTAAGTAATTTATTGAACATGTCTTAAAAAAAACCCACTAACCAACCCTGAATTAGCTTTAATACTCTGTTTGACATTGTTTTGGACAGTCTGCTCTTCCAGAGATACCACTGGTAGGAGTTCTCTCCATGTTTGCACACATCTTTCACATGTAGTGCTTTGGATTAAGTTGTCACAGTTTTGAATAAAAAGATCTTTTTCCTTCTTCCTTCCCCCTACTTCCTTCTTAGAGATGTACTTGCCATGCTCTCACACTGTCATTTTTTTCAGAAGCAGAGGACTATTTCTGACTTGCCCATGCAACAATCAGGAGGAAAGAATAAGGTAATGGATTAGTATGCACAATTGTCACAAACAGGAGACTTTCATTGGTCATCTGTGAATTTTTTCCAGTATTTTTATTAATGTGTGCATGTATAATATATACAAAGAACACATTTAAGAAAGTGTCCTTAAAAATCATCTTGCTTCGAACTCCATAGCAAAAGTTTCTGTACTGGGTAGTGCTGGAGGCTGTGACATCTGCATGGCACTGTAAACAAGAGCACCCTTCCTTGATGAACTGCAGGTGGTGACCTTGAAACCTTCTGTGGCTCTGGGGATACAGCAGCAACCCTCTTCTCCAAATAGGCCTGATTGGCTTCTTTTTTCAGAAGGTGGGGAGTCTAGAAGGCTGGTTATTTTGGATGTCTGGGTGAGACAGTGCTCCACAGGCATTTTCTGCTATGAGGTTATGTATTAGTACTCGTGGTACATAAAGCACTTCTTTGCAGGGAAACAAGAATGTGTTCTCCTAGAACTTGAAGGCACAGCCATTATCTTTTGGTTTATTATTCACTTCTTGCAGTAAGAAAGAGGGATTGGTTTCTTTTCTACAGTAATGTCTGTGCCTCAGCAAATCCTGAAGATGGCATTGGCCTCCTGCTTCTTCATGCATTCTCAGCATGCTCCTCTTCACTGTATTGCCTTGTTGGCTTCTCCCTGGGGGGTTCATTTTTCTCTTCTTGCACCCTAAAACATTGTTCAGGAGTAGAGATGTTAATTAACACCAGCTAGAAACCACAGCAAAAAGATTTTGTGTTAAAGGGGTTTCACACTGCTCTAAGCTGATCTGGAACTGTACCAAACAGAACTCCATAAATTAAATATTGCAGGTGCTGCTAGAGGTGTGTGAGCTCCTTTTTGTTTCTTTTCCCAGCACGTGTGCCAGTTCAGCTCCAGAGGTGTCTGGCACTACTGGCCATGCTCCATGAGAAGAGATATGAGAAGAGATGGGAGCCACCAGGGCAGAAACTGAGCGGGGAAAGCAGCGCCCCCTTCCCTTGGTTTCCTTCAATCCTGTGCTTGCTATTCCCTGTGCCGATGCCGGAGGGAGAGGAGGGCCCTGCAGAGCAGGGTACTCACGTCAGCTCGTAGTCGGCGCCCTTGGCTCCCTGGCGGCAGCAGCAGCAATAGGCCAGCACCCCGATGGCGATCAGAGCCGCGATGGCCCCCCCGATGACCCCGGCGTACAGGGCGATGTTCATGGATGCTGCAGGGAACACACAGTCAGCCCGCTGCAGGGACAGGGGTGGCCGAGGAAATGGGGCTCCAAACCCACCACCAGGTGTCGGGTCTCACTACCACATCCACACTGAGTGGAAGCTGCAGTTATTTGACTACAGCCAGTGGAATTAATTCTGCTGTGGGTAGGTGATAAATCTGCAGGAGCAATTAGATAGTGAGAGGGAAGAGCTCCTGAGTCTGAACAACTGCTGTACTTTGTTGGTAAAGGTTAATTTCAGACTTTGCAAGCTCAGTCCTCTCTCTACACACACTTTTTGTCACCTGAGAACTGACTCTATGAGTTGGTGAGCCCCTACTAGGACTAAACCCATGGAGAGGGTCTCTCTTAAAGGTGTGCAGACACCAGATAACAAACTTGCTCTTCCCTTCTGTTAATCCTTTGATTCTCAGGGTGCTTTCTCTGGCCCTGCTCTTGCAGGAAGCAGCCCCACCCATCTCTTACGTGGCACAACGCTGACTGTCATGTTGCAGAACTCCGATCCCACGACGTTTGTGGAAGTGCAGATGTAAAAGCCAGAGGTATCTGCTGAGATGTTCTTCAGAGTTATTTGTTGCCCTGTTGCGAAACACAAATCCAGTCCCAAAGAGAAGAGAGTTAAAGCAGGGAAGGCAGTGGGGCCAGCAGCCCTCCAGTTCCAGCCCAGGGTACTTGGAGAGGTGGGAGGTTATTAAAGCTGATGGATTGCTCTGACCTGCTCAGGCCCTGCTGTGCTCATCACTAGGTTTTAGAATGATTTGTGGGAGGACAAATGGAAGTGTGCTGTTTAGATTACAGGGAATGTGTGGTATTTGAACATTCCTTTAGAAAATTCTAGGTAGAGGAGTGTGTGTGGCTTTCAGAACTGGCCCTCGAATGAATTAATTGTAAAACAACAAAAAGCTCTTCAATCCTCCGGCTCTTAGGATTTCAGATCTGAATCATTTAGCATAGGGAGAAGAGTTTCCTAATCTAGGGGAGGCCACAGGCCGTGAAAATAAACAAAGGTGAAGAAATGCAGTGACATTCTGCTGTGACACTGGTGTTTTCTGTCCAACCTAACAGCTCTGAGCCACAGGCTGAGCCTCAGCTCTGTTTGCTCAGGCAGGCAGTTCTGGTTTGTTGCATCTCCAGCTGATGTTTGTGTGTGTAGCCTGTGGTTTTGCTTGTGGTAAAGGTCCAGATCCCTGCTCTAAAAGCAAAAGGCTGAATACTTTTCAGTAACTTTCCTGTTTTATTTCCCATGTGATCTCACTTCTGTCTGTTTAGTCTCTGCTGGCACCTAGTGCCAGATAGTAGAAGAGCATGCAACCTGAGAAACTATGAACTGCATGCTTGATTATTTTAATTTTTATTTTCTTTTAGTCTCTACATACTGCCTGTGCTTATTTATCTGTTTTTTCCTTTTTGTTTCCTTTTTGGCTTTTTTGTTTTGTTGTTTTTTTGGGTTTTTTTGGCATGATGTTTGTATCTCTCAGAGCTGTAGTCTGTATTTGGAATGTAAATCCTCCTATTAAATCAAAAGTGAGTCAAATTAGGAAAAACGTGGGTCAGACACTCCCAGTTTTGGAGCGTGTCCTGAGGGGGTTCTGCAGCCTTTGCAGCAGCAGGACTTGCTAACACAGAACTAAAACTGTAGTGCCAGTGCAGCCAGGCTGGGGCAGGAGGGGACAGTGTGCACAGTGCTGGGACGGGGGTGCTGCCATGAGAACACGGTGAGGTGGCACTGGCTGAGCAGACACTCCTGTCCCAGGGAGGGGCAGGCTGGCAGCAGGAGGAGGGAGGGAGGGAGGCACCTGAACCCCTGGGAAGTCCCGGTTTGCTCAGGGCTGTGTGTGATGTGCTGGCACCACTTAGTGGCCAGTGGGATGAATGAGGTTCGTGTTCCTCCTGGTGTGTTATCCTTTGCATATTTCATGTGTGGATCGGCTAATGAGTTTCGATACCCTGCTGAGTCACATCACATTGAGTTTAACTCCACAGCCATGCTGCACTAAGTTAAACTGGGAGGGGTAGGCTCAGATACTCAGTCTTTCTGAAGCTGGACAGGCCAGAGAAAAACAAAAGTTGTTTAATGGAATAAATGAGTTCTCTGTCAATCCTACACTCATAAGAGTATACTTAAAGGAGTATTAAACCCTCATTTCTGTACAAATAATTCTACTATAGGTCCTGCCATGGAAATTCAGTTCCTTTTTCAGCCTTAAAAAGAAAGCAAATAAAATGTTTGGGGCTGTATGTCAGTCCTAATGAGCCAGAAGGCTCTCATATACTCAAAGCAGGAATGGTGTAACTTTCTCCTACCAGCTTCCTCTAGGTGAGGAGTCATCCCTGGAAGTAAAGTAGCTTCCAGTGCCAACTTGTGTTTCCTGCACTCTAGAAAGTGATCTGGGCACTGCCAAGCAAGGGATGTAGAGACAAATCAGAAAAGTTGAGGTTGTTCCTCATGTTATGCTCCCCCCTTACCTTACACCCAGCAGTTGAGAAGTGATTATTTCTGTCTGCTTCCAGAGACAGGCAGCTTTTTCACCAGGTGAGGGCTGAAGTTAAAACCTCAATGACCATTTTTACTTCAGGTGACAGTGCTTTTCCCCCCTGCTAAGTTACTTGTGTCTTGTGTCAAAAGGACGACTTTTCAAAACCCTGGTTGGGGATCGATCTAAAAAAAGCCTTAAGANAATGTAAATCCTCCTATTAAATCAAAAGTGAGTCAAATTAGGAAAAACGTGGGTCAGACACTCCCAGTTTTGGAGCGTGTCCTGAGGGGGTTCTGCAGCCTTTGCAGCAGCAGGACTTGCTAACACAGAACTAAAACTGTAGTGCCAGTGCAGCCAGGCTGGGGCAGGAGGGGACAGTGTGCACAGTGCTGGGACGGGGGTGCTGCCATGAGAACACGGTGAGGTGGCACTGGCTGAGCAGACACTCCTGTCCCAGGGAGGGGCAGGCTGGCAGCAGGAGGAGGGAGGGAGGGAGGCACCTGAACCCCTGGGAAGTCCCGGTTTGCTCAGGGCTGTGTGTGATGTGCTGGCACCACTTAGTGGCCAGTGGGATGAATGAGGTTCGTGTTCCTCCTGGTGTGTTATCCTTTGCATATTTCATGTGTGGATCGGCTAATGAGTTTCGATACCCTGCTGAGTCACATCACATTGAGTTTAACTCCACAGCCATGCTGCACTAAGTTAAACTGGGAGGGGTAGGCTCAGATACTCAGTCTTTCTGAAGCTGGACAGGCCAGAGAAAAACAAAAGTTGTTTAATGGAATAAATGAGTTCTCTGTCAATCCTACACTCATAAGAGTATACTTAAAGGAGTATTAAACCCTCATTTCTGTACAAATAATTCTACTATAGGTCCTGCCATGGAAATTCAGTTCCTTTTTCAGCCTTAAAAAGAAAGCAAATAAAATGTTTGGGGCTGTATGTCAGTCCTAATGAGCCAGAAGGCTCTCATATACTCAAAGCAGGAATGGTGTAACTTTCTCCTACCAGCTTCCTCTAGGTGAGGAGTCATCCCTGGAAGTAAAGTAGCTTCCAGTGCCAACTTGTGTTTCCTGCACTCTAGAAAGTGATCTGGGCACTGCCAAGCAAGGGATGTAGAGACAAATCAGAAAAGTTGAGGTTGTTCCTCATGTTATGCTCCCCCCTTACCTTACACCCAGCAGTTGAGAAGTGATTATTTCTGTCTGCTTCCAGAGACAGGCAGCTTTTTCACCAGGTGAGGGCTGAAGTTAAAACCTCAATGACCATTTTTACTTCAGGTGACAGTGCTTTTCCCCCCTGCTAAGTTACTTGTGTCTTGTGTCAAAAGGACGACTTTTCAAAACCCTGGTTGGGGATCGATCTAAAAAAAGCCTTAAGAGTATTTGCATTGTATTTGCATTTCAAAATCTTTCCAACCTTCATCTGCAAAGAGCTCAAAAACCTGATGTCTTTGAATTTCCCATACCTTCTGCTTTTTCTAGTGCACGGGGCTCATTTTGTATGTTGAAGCTTTTCCAGGTATATGTGGGCTTTGGGGAGCCCTCCTGAGAGCTGCAGGTGAGATTGATTGTGTGTCCATATTGTGGGGTCCCCAGAATCCTGCAGTCAGGCTTGGATGGTGCAACTGAAGGAAGAAAAAAGGAAGTAATTTTATTATTCAGAAATAGTTTCTTGTTTCAGCCCATCTCCTGCACCTCTTGTCTTTAGTTATGCTAAACAAAGGCTGGTCTTGCATCTACTGCCTTCTCAAAGGAGCTCCAGTGAACTTGTACCTGGTTTGTTTCTCCTTTCTTGACACTGGAAAGCCAAGAAGGAATTGCAAGATGCTTTTTGGGGTATGTCTAGTAGTGTTAGGTAACCAATCCTTTGATAACTGGAGTATGACAAGCCACAGGGGGGATGAGGAATGCTCTGTAATGAGGCATGGATTATTAGGAAAGTGAACTCTATAACTCTAAAGTCTATTTTCTACAGTTGGGTATCTAAGGGAGTTGCATGCTCAGCAGGAAAAGACCAAAGATGGAACTGTGGATGACAACTTCCTTTTTTTTCTTTTTTTCCTATTAGAAACCCTGTTGTTTAAAAGGCTGTGGGTATTTAGAGGGAGGGCAGTTCTGTCCCATGGACGTGGTGCTGCCTCCCTGGTGCTCACCAAGCACAGTGAGGGCCATGGCTGTGCTCTGCCCGGGGAGGTCGTTCCGCAGGCGCACGCTGCACACGTAGGTCCCGTTGTCCTCCATGGTCACCTCCTTGATGGTGATGCTGACATCCCCACTCTTCACATCCCCACTGAACTCAATTCGGTTCTCATAGCCCTTGTCGTACTCTGTGAGCCCATCGAAGTACATGGTGACAGTGTCAGACTGGGAGAGAGGGAGAGAGAAGGGTCAGTCTCACTTCCTTCAGTGCAGGCCTCCAGTGGAACTCGAGGAATTAGCCCCCTCTTAGGAGCAGCTTGGAAAAGAGGGCCTTGAACTACAGCAGTTTGACAAAATGCCAAGGAAAACACAAACTCAACAGGGTCTGTGTTTCTGTCTAGGATCCCTTTCTCCCACCTTGTGTGAAATCAGAGACAACTGATCTCTTTTGCTGGGGATTTGTCACCTTTCCTCTCCATGACAGGACAACATGAGACTGGCCTGAGACCCATATGCCAGTCAAATTCTCCAATGATTACACATATTCTTCCAGCAAAGGTCTTCAGAGAAGAAACCCTTGGCAGTCCTTGCAAGGAGATCTCCAAAGGCTACTTCCCCTCTCACTAATTCCCAAGAAGCCAAGGAGAACTTTAGAAGTGTCCTTACCTTCAAATACTGGATACCAATGTAGAAGACCTCAAGAATCTCTCCATGTACCATTAGCTTGAAAATTTTATATAGTAACAAAGGTATGCATATGCATAAATATATATGTATAAAAAACACACATCTTTTTAGGAGGTATCTGAGTATTTCACTTATTTTAATAGATGGAAACCCCACAGTATGTACAGTGGTGGATCCTCAACAAACAGTTGTAAGACAGAGAGAGGAAAAAGAAGGGTGGGGCTTGCCTAGTATTGTGCATAATGTTCAGGATAAATTGCATCTAGATCAGCATTTCTGTTTGCATAGTTCTAGGATTAAAGTCTAGAAGAAATGTCTTTCTTCCAACCCCCATTCCCACCCCCAGTCCTGCTTCCATCTCCCCTCCCACCCCCCTCTGGGCTGCCATGTGGTGTATTCCTCTATGACTTACCCGACTAGTGGTTTTCTTCCAGACAACAAGGTCTGTTCCATCAACAGGGTGCTCAGTTTTGAAGTGACAGTGGAGAGTGGCGTCCTTGCCTCGTGCCACCTGGATCTGCCTGGCAGGGGCTTCCACAGTGAGGCCGTGAGCAGACACCAGCACTGGGGAGAGGAGGAATTCTGCACTCAGCAAAAACAACAACAGCTGGATTCTGTGTTTGCTCCCCTTTCTCATGTGCCACAGGATCCCCACATTCTCTCTGTCACCCATGACATTCTCCACTGAGCAAAGGCTGGCTGACTGGCTAGAGGATTGGCTATACCCTGGTGCACAGCATGGCTAAGAACTAAACTCTGCTCTCCATTCCTTGCTTTGAGGGAAGAAAAGAGGAAGAGAAGAAAACAAGAAGGTGGTACATGTATTGTTACAGAGTTTACAAAGATTTTTTTTTTCCTTTTAATGTGACCAATATCCTTTGACAGCTCAGACTATACAGAGGGAGACAGATAAACAGATACTACAAGTGCATCAGCACTCTTAAGGATTCAGGCTAAACTAACAAACTGATACTGCCAAAATTCAGGGATCAGGAAAACTGCCAAATAACTTGCCTTAATCCAAGTCCATAGAAAAGTGACATTTTTTACTAGGGAATCAAAACCTGTTCATGTAGTGCCCTGAAAACAGTAAAACCTATAAAAGCAAAGAGGGATTGAAAGAAACAAGGGAAGAATAGCTATTAGTTTTTAAAAATGAGTAAGGCAGCAGTCACCTTTCCCCAGGAACACAGGCTCCAGCCTCTGGAGCACCAGAATAGCTGAGGGTTGAATAAAACAGAAATGCCTCTGTGCCCTGGTGAGGCAGGCAGGGTACAGGGCAGGTGTTTCTTACATTCCATCTCACTTGCTCTGAATTCATCATGTCTGAGCATTGCCTAGTGGGCAGGTCTTAGTTGCTCTCAGAATTGAGATGGACATTCATCTCTGCCCTGCCACAGCTGGCCTTCATGCCTCTGGGAACCCATGGTTAAAAACACCTGCTTTCTCCTGACAGCTTTGTGAGGGTTCTGTGTTTGGGTTGGTTTGTTTGTGGCTTGGTTCTTGTTTTTGGGGTTTTTTAATGGCACCGAACTGAATCGCTTGGAAAAAATGTAAATGGCAAGAAAGGCAGTGCTGCTCAGGGGCACTCCCGTGGCAAAGAGGAACACAGTGCAGCAAGGAGGAAAGCCAAGGAGGGCAGAGATGTATCCTCCCCCGACGAGGGGCAATGCTGCGTGTGGTGGGGCAAGTTTGCTTCTGAAAGCTGTCAGTGTTCCCTGGAGAGGATTTCTCTGAAAGGTTGCCATCTAGCAAACTTTGAGTCCTCCTTCTGCCATACCTTTGTCCAGATTAGATCTATAAGGAAGTGTAATGTGTAAGGGAGAAAGCAAAGCATGTCTGGGCTCTGCCTTGAGTTGCAAACTGGCTGTGAATCCCTGCTGTTTTAGCCAGGAAAAGCACAGCAGGTCAGGAAGGGAAAGCCATTGGCAAGCTGAGTGCTACCAGATCCTTGACTAGCAGTGAGTGAGAGAAAATAACAGTGTAGGGACCCAAAAGGTTTTGTTGTCACTGAGCTAAGAACCTGCAGGTAGCAATTCAGGCAATTCCCCTGGCATGGGAACGTGCTTTTAGCCAAGTTCTCATCTTTCTGCTTCCCCTGCCACCCTGCCGAGCTGTTCTGTGGTCTCACACAGTTCATTAGCCAGACGTGTGTTCCAACCTCTTCCTCAGTGACATGGCAGTGGTTGTGGCTTCTGTTCTCTCGGGGGTTATTTCATTTACAGCTGCTGAGAGCTACGAGAAGGAAAGCAGCAGGGCAAAGTATTCCTGACATGCTTTTATTGCAGCCACTCCCAGGTGCTTCCCTGCTCCGGAGCACCCAGGGCAAGGCCCATGTTTGCACAGCCCCGGGGCTTTCTGCCTGTCCTTCTCCTGTCACCTCCCGAGGAGAAACACCTGTGAGAGCTTTCTCTGTGCTTGCTGCACCTGGATGGAGGTGCTTTCCTGCACTTAGCTGAAAAGCACCACTGGGAGTACCAGGAGATGGAGCAAACCCCATTTCCTGATCCTTCTGTCACTCAAACTGGTTCCACCAGGCTGGGGTTCCCTGACAGGTCATTAACTGAGCCCCGACTCAGAGAACAGACTGCCCAGCCCTAAGGCTTCGTTTCCTTCTCCCAATTGGATGACTCAAATCCCTCCGGAACTGAGATCTTCCTTTTTCCCCCAAACATGTCTCTGGTGGTGCAGAGCTGGGTAACAGCTGAACCAAACATCTCAAGCAAGAGACACAGCCGGTAACAAACGAGGCTGCTTTCCCATTGCTGCTGTCCCCCCAGTGCCCCACTTCTCCTGATGCTCTTTTGCTTCTCTCTCATGGGGAAGCTGCAGGGTTCCATCCTGGGATGCTGTTTGCTCACACTGACTTCCTCCTTCCCCCCTCTCACCACATTTCACTTCATAGTCAGCATGTCTCAAATTTGTGGTTTATTTTCAAGGATTGGAGGTTTTTCTTTCTGAGGGAACACAGAATCTACTCAAAGTACAGCTGGGTGGAGGGGAGGCCAATTCTGAAAGAACTCCAGGAAAGAAGATAAATAGCCTGTGTATTACTGGAGAGATGTCACCTAGATCTAAGCCTTAGAACGACTTAATTACTTTTCTTTGCATTATCAATTAGTATGTCTACAACATTTCAGGAAGTTGAGAAAGGTTTTATCTCCCACCACTCAACTGAAAGATTTTTACTTGTGCAAAGGAAGAAGAAAATGAAAGTGACGTGTCTGCCTTCACATTCCTTACTGAGTGCTAACAGACCAAAGGGAAATTAATACAGCTAGAAACAATTAGAGAAATACTTTGTTTGCTGAAAAAATTGAGATTCTGATCAAACAAAATTATCATTGCTGACTTCTTGTTGTAGATTTGGCTAGTGAGAAAAGTGGGAGAGGAGGAAATATTTTACTCCACTTTTACAAGGAAACGTTTTGAGTTTTGATTCCTCTACCTCAGAATTTAGCTGAAACTTAATTCCAAAGCAGGAGAGAGGAAAACGCCTTAAATGTGAAATTTGCAGTAAAAATAAATATTTGTTTGATTCACAAGGACAATTTGGGTCTTTTCCTTCGTGGAGGAGTTCACAGTACCAATCTCTCACACAAGTGCAGTGACAAGCTGTCCTGCAGGAGTCAGCCAGCACCAAAATCCTGATGCAGCACTGCCATGTGCTGGGCAGTTTCTCCACTCAGCTGCAGTGCACGAATCTACTAAACCTTCTCCAGAATTTTATCCCAAGCCAGTATTTTAACACTGAATTATTACCCAGACAGGCAAGAAGAGCTTCATCCAACACACGTATTTCTGTTCTGAAAAGTTCCCCATTCATAATTTGGATAGAATGAAAAGTGAGAATAATGAAAAAGGAGAGTGAATACCAATGGTGTTACACAATTTACATAATGATCATCAAATCATGACCCAAGTCACATTTGTTGCATAAGCAGTACGTCCACTTTTTCTAATTAGATTAAACTTTGTGAATTTCCTTCTTGTGGGTCTCACTGTTGGAAGTGAAGTTTTCAGGCTTTTTGGTTAAAAAAGCCCCAAGCAATTTCCATGTGTGTAGCTTGGTGTGGAGGCTGGAAGAAGGTGCAGAACAGTGGTATGAGACACTGAGACAGGGTAAAAAAGCAGTGGAACTGAGGCTGGAACTGCTCTGTAAGGCAGAGATGAGAAAGGGCAGGACTGTGGTGAAGGCCAAGTGTGAACTGGCTGATTTTTATGCTTTGTTAGGACCCCTTGTGTATCCCCTGGGTGCGAGTAATATATAGGAATCACAAGTTCTATCAGTGTATATACAAACAGTAGGATTGAGGCTACAGAGATGTTCAGTACATGCAGACTTATGTACTAAAGAACAGAACCCAAGGACTCAAGGCCAGGTTGGATGGAGCTCTGAGCAACCTGGGCTAGTGGAAGATGTCCCTGCCCATGGCGAGGGGGGGTGTGGGATGAGATTAAGGTCCCCTCCAGCCCAGGCCATTCTGTGATCTTTCCACTCCCAGATGAGGAAGTTCCTTCTTCAGAAATAAAAACTGTCTGTAACAGAAACCAGTAAAACCGTTTCTAAAAAAATATTTTCCAGTCTCAGAGATGGAAAAGAACAGCATTTTTTACCCTGTGTAAAAACATTCAGCCTGTGTGTCTGGACACTGAGCACAGAGATGGTACACACACTTGTCTGATCATAAACACAAAGGAACCATTACTAAACAAAAAAGAAACACACAAAGTGCACTGGAGTACTGAGACTTTGTAGTGCTGTTTCCTTCCACCCGACCCCTGAGGACATAACCAAATGAGTACTCACTTGCACCAAAAACAAACAGCCCAAGTCTTCTCATTGCTGTCCTCTTCATGTCTCCTTTGTTCACCTCAAGGTGCTCTTGCTCGTGATCTCTGGGTGGCTGGATAAGTAATTGGCTTTAGCTGAAGGGCTGCCTTGCAGTGGCATCCCAGGTTCACTTCCTCAGCCTCTTTTAAGGTGCTTCTTCCCCAGTGTGCCACTCCCCTCCCAGTCACAGTGACAAACCAGATCACCAGTAGGCTCTGACATTGTTTGCTGTGCTCTGCCTGGGGGCAGAGGGGAGACCTGTGAACTCCTTCCCCAGTGGTGAACTTTCCTCCGCAATTAAAGTGCCTTTGCCATCTCTTCTACCACCCGGGTGCATGAGGCAAGGGGAGGGCCAAACCCTTGGGTGTGGTGAGCCTGGCAGTGGGGTGTGCAGTGCAGCTGCAGGCACTGGTGGCAGGGGACTGGGGAGGGCCAGCCTCAGTCATCTCAAAGAGTTCAGGGAGCCTAGGGACAGAGTTAAAAGGTACTGAGGTGTTTCCTAATGCAGGCAGCACACATCCAGGCTCTAAGGAATGAGGTTTCTATCTCCACTTGTTTGAAATACCCGTAAGAATATGTGATCTATGAGAATTCAGTGACTAAAGGGTTAAGCAGATATAAGTGAGAGGCATCTCTGTTTCTCAGTCTGCTGTGCCTGCTGTTCAGCAGCCACAGGTACCCCAGGTAGTGCTCCCTTTGTGCAAAAGGGCTGTCAGACGATGCCATTTGAGAGGAAAAGACACTTTTAGGGTGTGAGTGATCACTTTAGGCATCTTAGATGGGGATTTCCTGTCCTCAGACATCATGTTCAGATAAATCACACAATGCAGTGATAATACTGATGAACTTTGCTTTGGTTTTTTGAAGGAGGAAACCTCAAAAGTGGTTGTCTGCACCAGATATCTGTGTTTAGCCCAGTAAAGCAGATCTGTATCTTGCTCTTGTGCTGACCTCAAACTAGAGTGGCAAACCTGCCAAAAGCCACACTAAAGGCTGCCTTTGGCTCCATATGGCACTTGCTCCAAATACCTCCAGGACAAGGAAACTCAGAAGAGAGTGGAAGTCCAGTCCCTCTGACAGCAAGGACAATCTATACCTCTTGATGCATAACCTCATTCTCTTCAGGCTGTTAGCACAAGGCAAATCAAAGCACATAAGAGCACAGAAACTTTATTCTTCAGGAATCTTGAAAATGGGGACAGACTGTAGAAAAATTCACCCTGGTGTATGTGTCTCACCTTTGGTAGGCTGCAGGAATTAGGAGATGGCAAGGACCCTGCAAAAAGAGCACAGTCATTTTCCCAAACCAGCTTGCTAACCTCAAATTGATAACTACAAATCACTTAAGATGCAAACAAAACTGGAGCAAGGTCATTATCCTCTTTGGAGCCCACAAGGACAAGGTTTCCTCACAGGGATGAGTTTCTGAAATGTTTACCTCCTTTAAAGACTTTCAGGTCTTTGTAGCTTTGTCCCACAGACTTCAGCGAGAGACATGTAGGGTCTTTACTCCAGCATTCACACTTTTGATTTTGCTCCCATTTAATATTTGAAGGGAATCAGAGATGGTGACAGAAATGCTATCACTGTACACCATCTGCCCATACTTCTTGTGTTAATTCTCAGTGTTTTACATAATAGCTTTGAGTGTTCACCAAAGGAAGTTGGTTACATTTTCTGGCAGACACTGTACTAACTTGGTCAGCTTGCAGTTACCCTCTTCACAGAAATAAGACTTTCACTCTGACTTACAGAACCTCTCTTTCCTCTCTTCCCCCCTGTGATTTCAAAACCCAGTTGACTGATTTCAGCTAAATTTGATAGACAAATAGTAATCTTAAAGATGGGAAGTTCCTTTAAGTCTCATAAAAATCAGCAATCCTAATCTGTTGGGATAAGAGAGAAATCTTAATTCATGGTACCTCTTAGGCATTAATAATTGTCTTCCATTCCAAGAGTCTGTGGTTTCACAACCAATGCCACCATGGTCAGTCTCATCTTTTGTGCAGCCAGGGAAGAACTGTCCAGTGAGCAGGAACAGGGACAGGCTGCCTTATCTCATGGCCATACAGAAGTGCTGCTGTGGACTCAATTCAGGGGTGGGAGCAGTTTATCCTGCACTCCATTGCATCACAAGTCATTTGGCACTGAGATGGATGATGTTCTGTTTGGGAGACTTCAGTAACACTGGCTCCCTAGGTGCTGTAGAGAGCATATGCTTCAACACCTGATATGTAAATCTGATCTTAAGATGCTTGTTTAGAGGCACCATATTTATTGGTTTTGTTAGTTATTTAAGCCTAGATTGGAAAAGGCACTTTTATGCTGTCACTTTTCCCTGACAGTTCTCACTGGGGGTCTCAGGCTAAATGCAGGAGCCATGTGTACAGTTCACCTGTGAGAAGTTGGTAGAGTTGCCCTGTGCTGGGTTGACCCTGGCTGGATGCTGGGTGCCCACCAAAGCTGCTCTCACTCCCCTCCTCAGCTGGACAGGGGAGAGAAAATATAATGAAATCTCACGAGCTGAGATCAGGATGTGGAGAAGTCACTCACTGATTACCATTATGGGCCAAATCCACTTGATTGGGAAATTAATTGAATTTATTACCCATCAAAGTAGGAGCAGGTTAATGAGAAGTAAAGTGAGCCTTAAAAACACCTACCCCTTAGTCCTCCCTCCTTCCCAGGCTCTCCCTCTTCCTCCAGTGGTGCAGAGAGGTGGGGAAGCTGGCACATACCAGCTTCTTCAGCCCTCACCCATGGGCAGTGCAAGCCCTGGAAGTCTTATTTTTGCTGATGACTGCACCTGTGGGGAATCTTTTTGCTGATATGTAGAATTTTTAGGGGATATTATTAGGTTATTTAAATTAAACTGCTGTTGACATGAAGAGCTTAATATGAAACCAGGGTGACTTCATTGTGTTGCTAGAAATACATACTGATAAAGCTCGCCTGTAAAGGCCAATGAGGAGTGATGCATTGGTGGCATAGTCATAACACTATAAATTAAAGTAGCTCCTGCTAGTTAAGGGAAAGAGGAACCTTCCCTCAAGATCCCACCTAAGGGGACAGCACCTGGCCATGTTCAGTTTGGGTTCATCTGTGAATGAATACATTGATCATCAGTGACAGGCACACAACCACTTACAGCTTGTTACCTTTTGCTATGTTTGCATGTGTAAATGTTCATTAGCAAAGCTTTCTATCATCCTTACCTCTGCTCTGCATGCTCATCTTGATCCCAAAATCCAACAACCTGGAGCCGGCAGTGAGGGGGAGCTTCCAGGCTGCCAGCTCTGTGTACTCTCCACAAATCTGCAACCTGTGGGATCCTTTCTGCATCTCTACATCTGGATGGTTGCAGTGGGCATGGCAGGGCCTCGAGGTCTCACCACCACCCCTCTGCTGCAGCCGTATCCTAAAGATTCACAGACAGGAATTTCAGAAGCAGCAAAAGCATTTGTTCTTACTAGATGTCAGTGGTGTATCTGCTCCCACAGCATTCAGGCCCTTTGAAAGCTCTGTTCTCCAATAATAATGGAGGCCACAGGCAATCATCTTCAGATCACTTCCTGCCTCAATTAGCAGAAATTAACAAGAACACGTGTCACTGCATTGCAGAAGCGGCTAAAAATTGCATGACCCAGAGGAGGCAGGATCAACACAATCCATGCACTTTTTGAGCATGAAGCTGTGAGGATCTCTCCAAGCCTGTAATCAGTCACCCATCTCTCCCCTTGAGATGACACCTGAGGTTCAATATCCCACCTCCTCTTGCTGCTAAGTGCTCACCCTAGTCACTGTATCAACACGAGTGTGGGATGTGAGCACAAAAAGACTTGAGTGCCCATTTCCCAGCTCTGCCCTGCCACGATGTGGCCTCCCCACAGATGGGGGCCCTGCAACCCAAGCAAGAAGGAAGGGGGGAGTGCAGGCCCTTCCCCAGCATGATGCAGTAGCAGAGGTATCTGTGGTATGACATAAGTGAGTTTCCTTTTCCACTTCCTTTCTTTGCTTTCTTGTTTAGCTTCTTGTTTGCAAAAGGAATAAACAGTGGGACATCATGGCATGACTCAGGACTGGAGCCCCCAGAACAAGTAAACAGCACTTAGGCTTTGATCTGGTTCTGCCTGGACCAGCCTGGCCTGTGAGCTTTGCTGGGGAGCCAAGAGGTGGGAACCAGGGGATTCCTGTTTGAAAAGGCAACAGAGAAGACACAGTGGAGCTCAGTCCTAGCTCTTCCAAGAACAAAAATCAGCTGATCATGCACTCATAAAACCACACAATCATTTGGGTCAGAAGGGACCTTTAAGGATCTTCTAGTCCAACCCTGCTGCCATGGGTAGGGACATTTTTCACTAGACCAGGTTGCTCAAAACCTCATCCAACCTGGCCTTGGACACTTCACTGATGGGGCATCCACAGCTTCCCTGGGCAACCTGTTTGACTCACCACTCATAGTAAAGAATCTCTTCCTTTTATTTAATCTAAAGCTACCCATTAGTTTGAAATCATTGTCCTTTGTCCTGTCCCTGGTAAAAAGTCTCTTATTCTTTCTTGCAAGATCCCCTTTAAGTACTGAAAGACTGCAATAAGGTCCCCCCAGAACCTTCTCTTCTCTGGCATGAACAGACTCAACTCTCTCAGCCTTACTTCAGAGGAGAAGCTTTCCAGCTTTCTGATCATTTTTGTGGCCCTCCTCTGGCCCCACTTCAAGAGGCCCATGTTGTGTGCTAGGGACTCCAGAGCTGAATGCCCTAGTGCAGGTGGGGTCTGGCAGGGGCAGAGCAGAGTGGGAGAGTCACCTCCCTTGACCTGCTGGTCACACTTCACATGTAGCCCAGGATGTGGTTGACTTTCTGAGCTGCAAGTGCATGTTACTGAGTCACATCCAATCTTTCATCCACCAGTACTCCCAAGTCCCTCTCCTCCAGGCTGCTCTGAATCCATTCATCCCAGGCTATGCTGATACTGAGGACTGCCCTGACCCCAGTGCAGGACCTTGCATTTGGCCTTGTTGAATTTCCTGAGGTTCGTATGGGCCCAATACTTGTGTATGGCATCCCTACCCCTCCTGAATCGAGTGCACTACGCAGCCTGGTGTCACCCAGAGAATTTCTCACTGCCTGTGTCATTATTAAAGATACTGAACAGTATTGGTCCCAGTAGGAACCCTGAGGGACACCACTTGTTGATGATCCCCATTTGGATGTCAAGGCATTGATTGTAACTGGATCCCATCCAGCCACTTTGTTATCCATTGAATAGTCCATCCATCCAATCCATCTCTCTCCAAACTAGAGGTAAGAATGTTGTGTGGGACCATGTCAAAGTCATTACAGCAGCCCAGGTAGCTGGCAGGTAGCTTGCTTCTCGTAAAGTTGGAGTGGCTCATCCTGCACACCGATTCCCAAGGACGTCAGAGGTCACAGCAGCAGTGCAGTTGGTGCCTGGCAGGATCCCCCTTGCTGGAGGCTCTCTGCAGGCAGAGTCCACCCTCACCAGCTCTGGGCAATGTCAGAGGGCCCAGCCCACAGCGAGGAAGGAGTTAAGTGCTTGACCAGCTGCTGTCTGTGAGGCACTGAATTCCTGCCCCGTGCAATGCAGCAGCCAGTGTCAGCACAGCTATATTTAGGGAGCTGATAAAGGTTTGGTGCCAACTGTTGTCCTGCCCCTCGATGAAGAAGCCGCAGAGAGAGCGAGAGGGGGACAGCTGATTGCTTTGCTCTCAGTGCCATTCTCTGCTGTCTCCAGTGGACTCCTTTGCCCCAGTGGAGTTGTCCAGGCCCAGGGGTAAGTTCCCTTTCCTTGCTCCCCTGCCCCGTGGGTGGCAGCTGCTCCTCAGCCCTGCTGGTGGCATGTGGCTGTGATCCTCCTGCTGCTGGGGAGCTGCCTGGAGCTGCTGTGGCACAGAGAGGCAGGAGTCCCTGTGCCTGGACATGGGGAGGTGTTGGCTGCTGTGTTTTCACGCTCCTCACTGACCTATGGCCCCCTCACTCTCCCGTGCCCAGGGCGAGTGTGGCCGACTCCGCACAAAGGATTACAAGGACAAAGTCCCAAGCCTTAAAGTGCCTTCGGCCTTAAACTTGGGGAGTGTTTCACTCTGGGCAGGCGAGGTCTCATGTTTCTTTGCCCCTAACACTCCTTCCAGCCGGGCCCTGGCTCTGTACAGCTCCTTCCAGCCACCACGTGTGCTCAGGGGAGTATTGAGTTTCTGCCCTGCCACCCCTTCCCTCCTGGCCTTCCTGCAGCCCTGCAGGCACGAAGGGCACGGGTGCAGGCTGGGCAGCAGCCAGGGAGCTGCGGGAGGCCCTGGGAATGGCAGGCACCCCGATGAGGAGCCATTCCAGCTGCCTTGTGGTGAGGGGTCCTCCCTGGAGCCAAACTGGGAGTGCCTCCTGCTGTGCCCCCGGCTGGGGAATGGCCTCTGCACTGGCTCTCCCTCCTGCCATGCTCCCCTTGCAGCGGATCCTCTGGCACTGCCATGGCCAGCAGCAGAGACTCGGACAGCGAGCCGGTGGTGCCCCAGGAGCAGCAGGAGCAGCAGGAGCAGGAGGAGGAGGAAGAGGGCCGGGATGTGAAGGCCGTGCAGGCCCATTACCTGCGCAGCCCCTCGCCCAGCCGGTGAGTACAGCTGATCCCAGGGGATCAGTGTTCCTTCCCATCCCTTCCCTCCTCTTCCACGGGCACTTGGGGAGCCCAGGGCTTCCCTCCCTTCCCTGAGAGGGGGCTGGTGTGCCAGCAGGGACAGAGCCCCCGAGACTGGACCCCTGTGCTAGTTAATCCAGTCTGTGCACACAGTGGGGAGAAATTGCAGTAAGGATTACTGTGGGCTGGTATCATCCCTCTTCCATGTCTCACCCTCTCATACCCATCCACATGCTGAAACTTCTGATCCAATTTCAACTCTTCCCAAATTCAACCCCATCTTTCTGTTCATTATAAGGACTTGCAGATTTTTTAATGTTGATATTAGGGTTTCCCAGCATCAGAAAGACCGAGGGTCTTCAGATTTAGGATTGATTCAGAGCCAACTTTAGCTACTGGCTTCAGGCACTGAACAGGAGGCCATCACAGCACAAGCAGAAATTGAGTTACCTCAAGCAAAACAAGCATAATTAGATGTGTTTTCTCCTAATACAAGGAAAAATACATCCCTTTGTACTCTTTTCCTCAAGGAAAATGCTCTGCAGTGCTTTCTGTATACTTTGAGATTCGTTAGTTGAAAGCAGGGAGTAGGGATTGAGTTTGAAAAGAACCTGCCCCAGTGGCCCTGAACAAGTAGAAGATTATGAAATGTTTCTTCTTAACTCTGGGACATTGCAGAAAAATTAAGACAGAGTGCTTATTTCATTTAACTACACACGTTCCAGAATTGATGAGAAAGATCAATGAGCTCACATAAAGTAAAATTAGGTATTGAGCTCAGTAAATCCCTCTCCTACTGCTCGTCAGTCCCTCAAAATGAACAGAAGTATCTCTCCAGTTTATTTCCCTTCCCTTTTCCTTCCCTTTTCCTTCCCTTCCCTTTTCCTTTTTTCTTCCCTTTTTTTTCCTGTCAATGATAAAAGCAGTGATGAAAACGGCAAGACCCTTCCCAGCCAGAAGGGGGCCCGTGGAGCCTCCAGGCTTGGTAGATTCTGGACCCGTGTGTTTCAGGGGTGCTCAGGGCAGCCACAGGTAAAACGTGTTGGGGCTGTGGTGGCACATTATTACCAACTGTTATCTTTTTATTGAGCTTGGAGGCAACCTTTGCAGCAAAAGGTATTGAAGGCAGGGCATAGCTGCAAATTTGTGCCAGCTCCTGTAAATGAGACTGAGACTCCCCTCGCTCATCTCATAAACTCCTTTGAAGAACTAGAAAAGGATTACTTTCAGTCACGGTTGACAAGCTGGAACTCAACTAAATGACCCAGATGAGCCTGTTAAGTGGTTTCTGATGGCTGTGCCCTCTGTTTTGATTCTGGACCATGAAAGCAGTTCAGGTCTCCAGTCACTGTGCACCCTGACTGCATATTAATCACCTTCCTCCTGCTTTAATTAAACAAAAACAGTGTTGCAGGTTCTGCAAGCCTGCATTGCCAGAGAGCTTCTGTGATGGCAGCAAACTTGCCCTAGTGATCTGTGCCATCTGTTTGGAAGGAAGTGTAGATGGTGTAGATCAGGGAAAAAGCCCTGTAGAATATTTTGTTACGATGGTCTAAATGAGAGGTTTTCTTGGACTGTACAGGTGGACCCAGATAGAAATATATTTGTTTTCAAGATTGTGGCTGTTTTGCTTAACAGAAACTTACACGAATAACAGTGTGTGTCAAAGAGCTGCCTTCAAAGGTGTTTGTGGGTGTCCTAGTGGTTTCTGACCTGCAGTCAGACAACACTGAGGTGTGCTCAGTTCATGAGAGCAGGGTGCTGATAACACCCAGGCCATGGGCTTGATCCCTGCACAGGCCATTCACTTAAGAGCTGGACTGGGTGATCCTTGTGGGTCCCTTCCAGCTCAGAATACTCTGTGAAACACTGTGTGAGTGCAGACACTGACCACAGTTCATGCTCTGCAGTGACCAGTGTACTGAGGGGGAGAGGCATGGGCTTCAATCTGTGCTTGCTTTGCAGCTTGTGGTAACTCAGAGGATGCTTGGAGGCAAGTAGCTGGCACAGAGAAAACCCAACACCTTGGTGTCATCTGTTTGGAATTGTTCAATAAATTCTGGTTAGGACGATGTTTTTATCTGTCTAAGTGAGAGCTACTTGTGAGACTGTTTCTTGTGATCCGTCCCCCTCGCAGTCTCAAACCAGACACTGATCTTCTCTATCCAAAAGACTCCTCCACTAGCCAATTTGTTTGCATTCCCAGTCTACTGAAGCTCCTCCCCATGAGACCTGTATACATCCTGCAAACACTGGATACCAAGGCATGTTTAAAGCCTGTAGTGCCATGCTGGAGAGCACTGTGGGAGTGAGGGGTGGGAGAAGAGCTGGGGCTTACCTTCTACAGTCAAAGGCTCCTCACTGCTCCAGTTGCCAGGGGCTTCCCTCTGGAATGGGTGCAAAGGGGATCCCAGTGGAGGGCATTTGGCTAACAGGCAGTGTGGTTGGTTGGCAGGTACTCAGTGATATCAGACACTGATACAGAGAGCATCCTCATGGAGCCAATCCATCTGTCATCTGCTGTGGCTGCCAAACAAATAATCAATGAAGGTAAGAAGAGGAAGAGTAAAAGAACTATGTAAGTAATAGAGACCTGAGTTGCACTTGTTTTGCTTTTGTCATCCAGAGATCCTAAAATGGTACAAAAGCCTTTATGAGGAAACTCCATCCAAGGTAGAGGTGAAAATCACAAAGAAATAACAATTTACAGAAAGGTTTGTTGACTTCTTTTGAAGTTGTGCAATGAGTCTGTGGCAGAATTACGTTCCACAGGGGTGAGTGTAGTTTCAGTGCTCATTGCTCACTGCAACAAACTGAATTAGAATAGAATAGAATAGAATAGAATAGAATAGAATAGAATAGAATAGAATAGAATAGAATAGAATAGAAGTATTTCAGAGACATACAGCTCTCATCTGATTTCAACTACGTAACCAAAAGTCAGAGCATATTATTAAGGACGTTGTCCTACTCCTCTTAAACACCAACAGGGATGGGGCATCAACCACCTGTCTAGAAAGCCTGTTCCAGTGTTTGCCCTCCCTCTCAGTGAAGAAATGCCTCCCTGTATCCAATCTTAACCTCCCCAGTGCAGCTTTGAACCATTCCCACATGTCTGATCACTGGATACCAGGGAGAAGAGCTCAGCAGCTCCCTCTCCTTCCCCTCTTCAGGGAGGGGCAGAGAGCAGCTGCAATCCTCTGGGCTGGGCTAAGGGTGCCCTGAACTCCCAGTCCTTTGGCCAGGGTGGGTCTCTGCACTGAGAGGACAGTGCAGTGTGCTCTTCTCAAGGCACGAACATGCACACATTGCAGACAGAATGGTGCGATGTTTCTGGGGAAAAAAGCCAACCACAAGGCTTGCCACAGGCACGAGTGATGACAGGTCATGTATTTGGGTTGTGTTTCCATGCTTTTAGTTACAGTGTCAGTTTATTGCAGAACTGAAGACCAAGGACGTCAGGGTAGGCTCAGTGTGCCCCGGCATGCTGGAGTCTGCACAGCAGCTGATGGTGGAAGACCTGTACAACCGAGTGAAGGAAAAGATTGATGACACCAGCTTGTTTAACACGCCGTGCGTGATGGACTTGCAGAGGGCACTGGTGAAGGACAGGCTGGAGACCCCCAGGGATGCTGTGGATGAAGTCTGGCCTAATGTCTTCATAGCAGAGAAGTGAGTGTCGGCTTTTGCCATCAAGCTGCGTGAGATTCTCAGTGAAGGGTCAAATGGAACCATAGAAGGCATAACATGTATTACATGCATCTAATACCTTTCATCCCTAGAGAGCCCCAGAGTGTTTTTCAGACTGTTCATAGAAATCTCTATGCACTGAAAAGTAAATACTTCTGGAGTAGAATCAGCAGCTTTCCTATGCTCTTTTGATGCTTCAACAATTTAGGAAAGGAAAAGGCAAATGAGCCCAAATTCCACTGTTCTGATTGGAATTTGGCCCTGAAATTGGAACTAAAGTCTTTGTTATGTAAAAGAGAGTTAAAAAAGAAATGCCATAGCAAAAGTCAAGTGGAGATGGTTTGGTGTTCTGTCCCCTGGTTCAGCTGTCTGAGACACCTGTGTAAGTGACCAGACAGAAAGAGAAGGGGATATAGGGTAAAGCATCAGTTATGGAGTGATAAAGCTTGATAAATAAGTACACAGCCCGAACTAGGATGGCAGCATGAGTTTCAAACTGAGCTGCAGTGGAAATGAGGCATGTGGATACAGGTGTATACAGGTTCCTCAGTTTCTTTTTCTAGTGAGTACTGGAAAGAAATACCTGTAGAACTCTCCAAGGACATTAAGCTCTGAGTGTAGCCACACACTGGATGAGTGGCATGGACTGGGAGTTCTGTAGATGGTGTAGCAGACAGTTCCTCCCCTACCAACACAGGAGCACTGACATCTCACCTCTTTTTCTCTCCTGAAGAAGCGTTGCGGTGAACAAAAGCCGTTTGAAGAGACTGGGGATCACACATGTCCTGAATGCAGCTCATGGTACAGGTGTGTACACAGGAGCAGGTTTCTACAACGGCCTCAACATCCAGTACCTGGGCATTGAAGTGGATGATTTCCCAGACATGGATATCTCCAAACACTTCCGCCCAGCTGCAGAGTTCCTCGATGAAGCACTGCTGACTTACAGGGGTAAGGGGAGAAGGTTACAGGGGTTCCAAAGTGCTTGGGGATTAACGGGGAATTGCTGCTCTGATACACAGCCAATGCCACCTTTGCAATGGGGTAGAAGGGAGAGTCTTCCTTCTCTGCATGCAGCAGCACTGACCACTTCTCGTTTCTGCCCCGCTTCATTCCAAACAGGAGGGAGCAAATCAGTGAGAGGAGGGAGCCCCTGCGAGCCCCAGGTCCTCAGCCTTGAAGTGGCTGCAAGTCACTCCTCCCTGAGCTGCTTTGAGAGAACCCTACTACAGCAAAGACTAGAAGCCCTGCTCTAACACATATTTTTAAAATATTGATATGATATTATATATATAGTTACATTCCTGTACCCTGCAAGTTTCAGTTTCGCCACGGTGCAAAAACCAGGCTGATTTACTAGACCAATCCAAAGGGCTGAGCTGAACCTCTGGGTGTCTGCACCCAGGCTACTCTCAGTTTGCTGGACTCCAATTCCATGGCAACTGTTATTCTGGGGACCTCCAGTGCACACTGGTCATTTTGCTGCAGCTTCAGTGGACAGACAGAAATATATTTATGCAGTTCAATGTGGAAAAGAACACCATCATCAGTGATAGCACTGATATTCTTTATATATGTAGTCAAGGAATTTAATTATTGTAGAGAGACAACAGGTTACCTCCAGCAGAAGTGACAATAAGAAGAGTAACAAAGAAGGGAAATAAGAAGGTAACAAAGCCTCATTTGCACTCTTTATATTCCCAAGCTATTCTTTAGCTGTATTTGCCAAAGTGTGGTTTCCTGCAGGAGGTACTAAATGCCATAAAACAAAGCAAATCCTCAGTTTTGACTCTTGATCTCACAGTCACTGTTACAGCCCAGTGGGTCCCAGTCCTTTGAAGCAGCTGTGTCAGTTTGCCAGAGTCAAAATCAGCAATTCTCTGCTAATTGCTTGGTTCTCCTTTTCTAAGCTGTACTGTGACTTTGGCCTCCTACATGTAACTATTTGAGGGTGCCTTGCAAAACTGATCTGGATTCTGGCAAAAATACAACCAAATTAATATAAAATTGTACTAAAGCCCTATAATGTGCCTTATAAAAAACTAAGTTACTCAGTTATGCTCCCAGCACCGTCCTGGAAGCCAGTGCTAATATCTCCCTTTTTACATACTGAGAAATAAGCATGAAAGGCTTTAATGTCTGACCCTGTGTCAGGCAGCAAGTCAGGAATACTCTATCACTTGTCTTTCTAATACCTATTGTAAGCTTTTCCACTATTTGAGTAAGGGAAGTGTGTAATACAAATATTCTTTGGATTGTTTTGAAATGTGCCTGCCCACAGCTTTTGAAACGAATGTGCTTTTTATTCATATTTTATTAAGGTGAAGCTATCAAATATTTGGTATGGGTTGCAGTCACTAAAACATACAATGTAGTTTTTAACACTATTTAGAGAATGCATTTGTGCTACATTTCAGAGCACATGTGCTGCATACCTGTGACTGGGAACAGCTAATTGCTTCTCTATTCCATGTCTGTAGGCAGAGTCCTTGTCAGCAGTGAAATGGGGATCAGTCGCTCGGCTGTGCTGGTGGCTGCCTACCTGATGATCTACCACCACATGACCGTTCTGGAGGCTCTGATGACCCTGAGGAAGAAACGAGCCATCTACCCCAACGATGGCTTCCTGAAACAGCTCCGGGAGCTCAACGAGCAGCTGCTGGAGGAACGGGAGCTGGAGCATTCTGGAGATGAAGAAGTGACTCCCAGGCAAAGTCCAGTGGCCCGTGCAGGGACTCCTTCCCGGCTGTCTGGAGCTGGGGACTCAGACAGTGTCACGGCAGCCCGAGCCCACTCCATCACAGTCGAGGAGGAGGACACCAGCAGCATGCTGGGCAGTTTCATGAGCTCTTCATCAGTATCAAAAACCAGCTGGGTTTCCAAACGCTCCACCCTGATCAGTGAGGAGGAAGAGGAACAGTTGTATGAGGAATGGAGGAGGAAACAAGGCCTGTCTGCAAAGGAAGCAGGAGTTAACCACGAAAGAAGAACACCTCCAAAGCACCTGGATCAGGAAGAGGAACAATCTGATGAGGATGTGGAACAGAGGATCCATGAGTGGCAGTGCAGAAATGAGAAATACCAAATGGAGAGTACAACCAGGGAGGAGGAGGGTGGTTACAGCATGGGAGGAAGGCCGTACCCATCAGGGGAATTCAGTGATGTTGAGAGTGTGAGCAGTTTTGAGATCCGAACCCTAAAAAAGCAGCTGGAAGCCAGTAGCTTTAGCAGGATGAGGAGGAGTCGCACAGGCTCCACGTCTTCTGAGAGCACTTGGGACATGTGGAATCAGAGGCTTCTGGAGATAGAGAAAGAAGCTGCTCAGAGATACCATTCTAAGAATAAAAACTGTGGAGAAATGGGAAGAAAGGAGAGGGATGTGGATGAGGAGAGTGTGTTTTCAGACAGTAGCTCCTTCTACAACTTCTGCCAAAAAAACAAAGACAAGTTGACTCCTCTAGAAAGGTGGAAGATCAAGAGGATCCAGTTTGGCTTTCACAAGAAGGATTTAGAACCATCATCATCGTCTGCACCATCCCCAGCAGAAGATGGCACCCAGGCAGGTGGGGAGGGAACAGAAGGGAAGAGTTTGTCAGATATTGATCTGACTGCTTACCAGGCTTGGAAAATGAAGCGACAGAAGAAGGTGGGCAGTGAAAGCAGCAAGGAGGAATTTGTGGAGTTTGCCAAAACTGAGGATTCTGCTTCAGCTAAAAAGAAGCAGAGACGCATCGAGCTCCTTGAACGTTCAAAGAAAATTTTAGAGGAGAGCCAGTCCATGTGCAGCTGGGAGACAGACAGTACAGTGAGTGGGAGCATCCCCCTGTCAGTCTTCTGGCCCTCAGCACCTTCTGCAAGTGGTGCCGACGATGCAGCTTCTGCTCTGAGCATGCAGACCAATCATTCATCTCTGTCACAGGCCAGGAGCAGCATGGGAGCAACGCAGCCTCAGATGCCAAATGTACCCCTTCCCAACCTCCCAGTTGGTCCAGGTGACACAATCTCCATGGCAAGCATTCAGAACTGGATCGCTAATGTGGTCAGTGAAACCATTGCTCAAAAGCAAAATGAGATGCTGATGCTGTCCCGCCCATCATCTGCAATGGCCGCCCTGGCAGGAGACCTTGGCAGGAGAGGAGATGATGACAAGGTTTCTCTGCTCAGTGCTCAGAGTGGCCCATCTCTTGCTGCCTCTCAGCTGCGCCAGCAGGACCTGCACAGGGCTGAGTCTCAGTCTGTCCTGTCCTGCAATACCTCCATGAGCACACGGACAGAAGGGACTGCTTCAAACATGAGGACAACACAGACAAGCAAGCCACTGTACAGCCTCTTTGCTGATGATGTTGACCTAAAGAAACTGAGGAGGAAGGAGAAGGAGATGCAAATGGAAATGAGAGAAAAAATGTCAGATTATCAAATTGAAAAGGTGATCAGAGACAATAAACGCAGCACTTTGTTCAAGAAGAAGGTGACCAAAGGAGAGGAATGTGAAAGAGAAGATGACAGAGAGAGTGCAACAAACAGCCACCAGCGCCCCCTGCAAGCAGATTTTGACAGAACTGGTACAGTCTTTGATCTCTCCGGTCGACCTGCAAACTCAGGTCCCCCAGAGTCAGAAATAGAGACTGATATTACCAAGTGGCTCAATGGCCTGAGAGCAGAAAGGGAACCACCATCTTATGAGCAAACTGAGAAAGCCAGAGAGAAATACAGCAGATCATCCAAAGTGAGAGAGATGGATTCTGAAACATCCAGTTACAGATTCTCCAGATCCCAAAGAGAAGAGCTAGACAGCTGCTCTTCCTATGAGTCAAAAGGAGATTCACTGAGAACCACGTCCAGATTCTCCTCTGCTTCTGCGAAACAGGACAAAAGGATGTACAAGTTCACAAGGTCAAGGGTCAGCGAGACAAGTTCCAGGGAAAGCAGCCCAGAGCTGCATGTTTTCAGCCACTCACCTGAGCCACCCTTTGACTCTGAATCCCCTGAATCCTCTACACAGAGCAGAGTGAGATCTCATCATGTGGAGGCGTGTGAAGAGGAGGCCAGGTCAGACGTGTCAGAATTTGGAGCAAAGAGAAAGTTCACCCAGAGCTTTTCAAAGTCTGAGGAGGATGGAAAGAAGGAGGCAAAAGTGGAGCAAAGTGAAGAAAGGTTTGCATCTAGACAGATCTCTCAGTTCAGGCGAAGCACACGTAAAGAGGAGGAAGAAGAGATGGATGATGATGCCATTATTGCTGCCTGGAGAAGCCGACTAGAAGAAACTACAGCAAAGCTCCAGCGGAGAAGGGAAGAGTGACCAAGATCAGACTACAGAGACACAAGCAGAGCCAGAGTCCCTGAATCACTCACTCATCATTATATTTTTGATAATCCTTTGTGGTTTGTAGGGCATTTCCTGCAGATAGTTCTCATCTTAATCAAAAGCGATAAAGGGAAGAGGTCAAGTTCTGCGAGTGTTTGTGGCTTGTCAGACAGAAGATGCTGGAATTAAATGATCAATGTAGGTAGGAACACAATGTTAGAAGCCATTAGGAGCCAGACAATGTTTCAGCAGCAAAAGCAAGGAACGGTGGCATCTCAAGTCAAAAGACCAATCACAGCCCATTTTGGTTATTTCAATTTCCTAGTGTTGTTAAAAACTGGACATATTTTTTTCTAGGATCTTTTTGATCATAAATGGAAGAAGCCAACAGCCTTTTCTAGGAACTTGAAGAATGTTTCTCTCTTAATCAGTTTTACTTTATGCTGCTGAGAAGATATTACCAGGTAGGCTCCATTTTCTGCACCAGCCTTACGAATGTCCACAGAAATAAGACAGTTCAGTTTTACTTTGTTAAGTAGCAGAAACAAAGTGAAATACTGGAAAAAAGAAGATACGTCCTTTTTAGAAGTTCAATGCAGTAATGAATGTATTCCTGTGGTACTATTTTTTCTGTTTTCTGTTTTCTATTAGATGGATTCATTTCTGCTCCAGTATGGTTGGTTCCTGTTAGTAACTTTGGGTCAACAAAGGGAAAATGCAGAAATATTAACAGCCATCTGAAAATCATGTTTTGATGTAGGTAAAGAGATGGAGTTAGGATTAGTGTTAGGTTAGGCTGGGTTTCTCAGTATTGACTTCACTGTGGTTTAGGTATGCAGCTCAGCTAAGTCTGTGCTTTTGTGTTTATAGGCAGATTTCATGTATTAATTTGCAACACGATTGCCTTAAAAGAGAAGAGTGATACACAAGCTGACCTGATAATAAAATTGTGTATAACCAGAGTGTGGGTGCAAGGCCCCATGCACCAAGCACAAACTGTGTGTCTGTGAAGGTGGGACCTGGCAGTTTGATTTAGGAGATGGCAGGTTTAGTTGGCACGTTGCAGTCACCACGTGTCATGAGCCACAGGGTACCCTTTGCAGAGGGACAGGAAGCAGTGCAGTGCCCATGTTAACTGAGGGCTCCAGTTTAGGAGCCTCAGGTCCTTCCATGCCCTGCAGAGCCTCGGGAGTGTGTTGGACACGACCCACCAGGTCTGCCACTGCTGGGGTGACAGCGTGTCTCTGATGCACCACAGCACCCAACTCTGTCACCAGTCAATATCCTCCACCTCTCTCTTATGAAAACACAGGCCAGTTTCTACTGACTTTGACTCTGGAATGATCAGTTCCCTCCTCTGTACAGA
Source organism: Campylorhamphus procurvoides (assembly GCA_013396655.1). Lineage (NCBI taxonomy): Eukaryota > Metazoa > Chordata > Aves > Passeriformes > Dendrocolaptidae > Campylorhamphus > Campylorhamphus procurvoides. Next base: position 316,187 of record WBMV01005856.1, on the reverse strand, counting down.
CTGTATTTGGAAACAACAAAGCCCTCTGCAGAGCCGAATGTAAAATGACAATGGAGGGATGATGCAGTAGTGCTCTCTCACAGGAAGTTTTCCTTTTCCTTGTGATCTCTTCTGCCTCCCCCTGTGATGCTTAGAGCTCGCTATTACCATTATGCTAGTACCTCTCCCCATTTTAATTGTGTGATACAGACAGCAAGCTCCACGGGGCAGGGGCTGCTCTTTGTCCCTGTCTGGATGGTGCTATGCACATCAGCAATGCTATCTAAATAAGGGTTACTGATAACAAAATGCAGCTGGCAATTTTCCTAAACTTAGAAGCATTTCTCTCAACTATAACTCACTGATTAGACATTATCCCTGCTTCTCTGAAGATAAAGATGATCCTTTCTCACAGTCAGGACTGGGGTAAATGATAGCTGCTTATTGTCAGGTGAATGGAGTCTCAAAATCAGGTGATTGAACAGTAACAGTTGTAGAAAAATAAGAGAAAGAATGTATTTTACTTGTGTGGTTGCTTTTGGTGTTTTGGAGGGGCTTTTTAGTAAACTTGGATACATTTTTGAAGTGCATAAGAAGCACGGTCTTGTTAATGTTTCAGGCATGCAGAGGTGCTCTAAGGTTTATAATGCACTTCTACTACAATGTAATATATAGCACAATGCATCCCTTGTTTCTGCATACTCCTGTGAGTTGTTATTTTTTAAAGTGGTGGAATTCCAGGCCTTGATCCACATTCTGAGCGTTTATATTGAATTTCTGCAATTTGTCTTAGGATAGGCATTTTCCTCTTCCCCCCTAGTGAAGTTGCTCTGGAAACAGCTCTGCATAGACGTATTTGGGGGCTGCTTTCATTTCAGCCTAGAAAAGGTCTTAAATTTCAATGGATCAAAGTGGAAGTGTGCAATACCTTCTGGCACTGAATTTACTTTTTTCTCAAAGGCTGATTCCCTCTGAAAAACCCCTCTTCGTGTGGCTGGCTGTAACCAGCAGCCAAGCCTGTCCTCTGCAGGACTGTAGGGGGCATCTCGCGCTGCAAAAGACGAGCAGTGGATGATGTAGTAATTGGTTTCATTTTGCACTGTACAGCACTGCCTTTGTTTGGGCAGCATTTTGATTTAAAGACTAATCTAGGTCTGCTGCACAAATAAATTATTCAAGACCGAGGGGCAGAATATGGTTCTCTAACAAGTCTGAGCCAAACCGTCCTGATAGTGAGTTTTGACCCTTGAGAGAAAGGGTTAAGTGGGTTCTGCTGACTCATTGAGGTAGGTGGCTTATTAGTTCACTGGTGTAAAAGGGAGATAAAAATGGTTTGCTGGGGAGAGGCCATCTAAGATGCTGGCTGAGCAGTCATGAGGGAGAAGCCTTAGAAATAGCCGAACTTTATTTTCTTATTGCTTATATCCTTGTTAATAAAGCCAAACCCCCAAAGCAATAAGGGGGTGGGGATCAGTTTGGACTCCATGCAGTATACAGCCAGGGCTTGAAAGGCTCCAGCTCCCAGGTATAAATTACATGAAACAGTGACATAAAGACCTTGCATGGTGAAAATATTAAAGCATTCAGTCATAAGACCAATAACCAGGAGAGACAGAAATGGAGAGGTTGAAAGCAGGCTCGAAAGTCAGGTTTTAAGAGGAGAATTTAGAAGGAGATAAGGAATTGCAGAAAGGGGAGAGGTTTGCACGGATTGTTTCAGGTGACCAGAGCTGCAGAGCGAGTGGTTTTCCAGCAATGACACCAGTCTGACACCAGATTAAAAGAGTAAAAAAGTACCCAAATTTATCTAGGAGGGATTTTTCAGCAAAGGTGTGCTGGGACTGATATTTCTGCTCAGACTCAATTTGCTGTTGTAGGAAGGAGGGCGTTTTTTGGCATTGTATAGTGGAGGGTGAAAGTGCAAGGAGCATCCCTACGGTCAGTTAAGAATATAAACACAGAACAACAGAAAGGCTGTGTGGGGTCAGACCAGGCGGCCACCTGCCTCAATATCCTGTCTCTGCCAGACAACAACAGCGAATACCTGGGGAAGAATAGAAGAGCAGTGATACAAGTGATATTTCCCCAGCATGATCTTCCAGCTTCTGATCATTTGCAACTCAAGGACTTCCTGAGCCAGGTGTGATATTTTTGTATTTCATAGCCCTTAATAGATTTTCCTTGTATGGAGGTGCCTGGTAATTTCTGAGTTATAGCCATAAGGGCCTTGTATCTGCAAGCCTCTGTGATCTCTTGTGGCAAGAAGTCCCGCAAGTTACTCTCCATGGAAGGCTAAGCCAGCTCCTTTTGTTCTGTTCTGAACCCTCTGCCCACTCACCTTTAATGCCAATATAGAATCTGTTTAGTATCTACATGTGCCATGAGATTTTGCCCCCTCTGTCATTATATCCCATCCTTAGCTCTCTATTTTCAGCCAGTTACTCATGCCTCAAAAAGGGGCTGCTCCATGTCTCTCATTACCCTGGCCCTTCTTCTCCAAACCCTTTCTGGTTTTTTATCATGTTTGAGATGAGGGACCAAATCCTCCCGCAGTATCCAGGGTGCAGGTGTGGCAGGGATTTATCCTATGGCATAATGACCTTCTTTTTCTGTTCTCTGCTCCTTCCCTATTAACTCCTAACAGTTTGCATGTTTCTTTGGCTGTTGCTGGGCACCAGAGTGATATTTTCATAGAGCTATTCATTATAGACACAAAATCTTGTTGTTGGATCCAATGGTCAGCTCTGAGTTCGTAGTTTCATATATTAAGTTTTCTTATATGTAATGCTTTACATTTATTAGCCTTGAATTTCATCTGCCATCTTAGTGCTCAGTCTCTCAGTCTCATTAAGTCCTTCTGCATTTTTCCACAGCCATCCTCTTAGTTCCACTACTCTGTTTCCTTAATGTCTTTGAATGGTGTAGAAACTCAGAGTATGGGAAGCAAAGAAGCTGAGGAGGGATAGATGAGAGAGAAACCCATTTGATGTTTGTCTGCTTGAAGTAAGAAATAAGAAAGAGATGAAAGCTGGAGAAGTAGGAGATAGATGTTCCCAAAGAGATCTGAAGACAATAGGCAAATGAAGAAGGGGACCTACACTGGCTGGAGACAGGAAGGTGTGTATGTAAGCTAAAGAGGCTAAAGCAAAATATTAACTTGTTTAGATGTATAAACATCTGGGGAAAGGTTATGAGGCAACCTCTGTGGCAAGGACGGAGATTTAAAGAAATTACAGGTCTGTGAGAAAGGGGGAGAGGACTGGGGGAAATGGAAGGGCTGAGAGACATCAGTGGGACACAGATGATAAAATGACACCTGTGCTGCAGTGGGGCTTCAGTGTGGCAGCAGCAAGTTGGGAAGGAAGCAGAAATGTGCCAGAGAAATGTTATTCCTCATGGAACAGCTGCATTCTGCATCGTGGTACTGATAGGTGTGGGCCATGGGCCATTTCCCCATCTAGGGATTTCAGGGCAATGTGATTTATTGCGTGTGGCACCAGCTTAGGCTGGATAATTTGAAAAGGAGTTTAGCTCCATTTCCTTCCTTTACAGCTCCTTGAGAAATGGTTACACGTTAGCTGTGGTGGAGAGCTGGTGAATGATGAGACAAAAAGTTTTATTTGGGGGTGGTTATGTTGCATTGCCTGCACTTCCTTAAAGGGTTTAGCTGGAACACATTCAATATAGACATTATAATGTGAAAACACAATATCCATGACCTTTCTAAATTTATAGACAACCCAACAGAGGTACTGAAAGCAAGTGATTGATATAGTTTAGGGCTTGGGAACAGACACTGCATGCTCGTGTACTCCTGGCAAAATCTCTTTGAGAGCTACCTACCTATTCTCTGGAATTTCACTTGCCATTTAGAAAAATGAAAGTGGGTCAAACCTCTCTCTGTTCTAATTGTGAAGAAAACTTCCAAAATGGGAACTATGTGTAACAAATCAACAGTTCTCTAGAGAGGTGGGAGAGTAGCTCTGAATGGTGTGTGAATTGCCCCAGTCATCTCAGCAACGTGCTAACTTATTTGCCCAGGAGCAGCAATTTAAATGCCAATAATATGTTACACTGCTCTTCATGTAAAAAATTGAGAAAGGTTCAAAGTACATACTTAGGTTGTGTATTGCCAATACCAGCAGCATCTACTTGAATGAACACCCTTGTCATTCTGGCTACCCCTAGCAACAGGAATTTTTTGGATATGGAAGAATTTTATTTTTTTCCTCTGGACTGCTTTTTGTTCTTTGGTACATTTCAACATATTCAGGAGCTGGTTTCATGTTGCTTCTGTCTGTCTGTCTGTCTATCTATCTATCTATCCCCTTGTTACAACCTCCCAGCAGCTTCTGAGCTTGGTGTTTTCCTGTGCCTGCTGTTCCCCTGCCACAGGGTGCACACACAGACACACATAAACAGACATAAAGGAAAAACATTGCTTGTGACTTATAAAAGCAGGCAATAATATGAATTCAGTTCTTCCCAGGATTATCCAGGTGTGGCGATGTGAAAACTGTCTTAGAGAGCAGCAAAAGGCACATCCTGTCTGTGCTTTGAACCTTCCCCTCTGGATTGCATTTCATTTTTATTTGCCTGTATCTTTAAACCACAAAAAATTAATCCTTAAATGAGAGCTTCCATATCTGATTCATACCTGCAAGCAGACTGGTTTACTTTTAGTTAAGATATGTATGCCCTGGAAGACACAAATGAGTGTCATGGAAAACTAGCTTCATTGTTAACACTGAAGAGAGCAATGTCTCTAGATAATCAATCAATCAATCAATCAGTCAGTCAATCAATCAATCAATCTCTCATATTTTTCCAGTGCACCCTCCATGCCAACATGCCTGAATGCTTTATGGTCATTAAATTAAATCACAGAACACACCACAAGATGGACAAGGCCAGATCAATAAATCTTAAAACTGATTCAAACTTATCAAGGACTCTGCACAAGTAACCATGAAAGGAAGGATGACTCCAGTCAGAAGGGCATTTCTGTGGGCATAAAACTGAGCCAAAACATAGGTGATACTAATTAGAAGACAGAAACATTTAAAGAAACTGCTAATTTTTATAAAATCACCCACCTATCTACAGCATCAACCTGCACCTTAATGTCTTAAGAGTTCTGGACTTCTGAGTGATACATGAAAGTAACCCATGGTTATTTTTACACGTTTTACAGCTGGCTAGAAGGCTGTACACTTCAGGTCACGTCCTGCCACCAACATGCCTAATTTTAGACATCTGCCTATTTGTGATCTCCCCCTCTGATTGTTGCAGGACACCATCTTACAGAAGGACACAGTACACACCAGCTGCCATAAACCATTGTGAGGCTGTTCCATCTCCATGGACCACCCCAGCAATTAGCTCTTTGCAGTGACTCCACACTGAACTTGGGTCCAGTTGAAAGCCAGCCATTAGTTTGGCAGAACATTTCTCCCTCCTTGCTTGAGAGGAGAGCTTTGTGAAACTGCAATAGCTTTTATGAAACTGTCAATTAATGGGGAGCTTTGTACATTTTGCTCATAGAAATATTCCAGTAGCTGTCATAGCCTAGGAAGGGTTCATTCCCAAAGCGCATAAAATGACCACAGGCCTAACTACACTCAAAACTAAATGCAAGCCCCAGTTCTTCAACTTAAACTTCCCTCCCTCATTAATTTTGCAAGGCATGTGCTCCTTAGGTTGTGAATTGGATCAAAAGTATTGCCTAGAGGCAAAGGGTCAGAGGAGATTCCATGTATGAGAAACAGGAGGCCCTCCAAAGGGTGCAACCTCAGTGGCTGAACAGACAGCACAAATAGGACAGATAAAAGCCCACCTGAGACTGGTAGATGAGCAAGCAGGAGCTGACAGTCGCCCCTCAGGAATACAGGATAAAGCTTTCAGTCCTGCAGGAGACGTGAGCTGAAAGTTTGCTTCCTGGGAGCAATCACACCTGAACTGTTGCATGGGGCTGCAGTTGCATAATGTAATAGTTGTCATGTTTCATCCCAAGGTGAGTGTTCCTGGTGGTAGTGTACATAAAAAATGTGTATGTCATTAGGGATAAAAGGGGCTGTGCAAGGAAAGGTCAGACATTATCCTCCTGACCGGCAGAAGAGGTCCAGATTAAAACAAAGAAGCTGTTTGATTTCCTTTGGAACGTGGGCAGATGATTCAGACCCACGTGCCCTTCATATGCTCTGTCTCTCCCCTTCCCATCTCCTTTCTTTTGAAACAGATTTAAGTCCATCTACTTTTATATTTTCAAACAAAACCCATAAAAGGGCCATAAATATCATGACTCGCTAAAATGAAAGCTGTTTTCTTCTTCTCCCAGGAGACTCCTGCCTGAGAGAGAGACAGAAAGAGTTCACCTCTTTGAAAATTTCTTCCTCTGTCGAAGTAAAGCTCGTATCTAAAAGCAGCCTTCAAGGCTTTGTTCTTATCATCTTGACCTGGCTTTGTACTGGCTTCTCTCTGTGTTGCTTGTGGAAGTGTGAAGGACGGGGCTAGGGGAAGGAGTTTTGGCTATCACTGGCAGAGCAAGGGTCATGCTTGGAAAGGGATTTCATTGTGGTTTCAGAAAATGTTATAAACTCAGCACACTGGCAAAAAGAATGAAGAAACCCATTCCCCTCCTGGATCAGACCAGTGACCCACCCCTTCTGTCTCTGATGTTGGCCAGAACCAGATGCATCTCAGAAGGTATAAAGAAAGTTTAAGTGGGTAATTATGGAATAACCTGCCCTGAGCAAAATTTGCTCCCCTTCTGGCCCAAAGCCCTCCTTCATCTCTCTGCCTTGGTTAGAGTTCAACTCTATGCCCTGAAGCATGACGGCTTCTCTCCCTTCCAAACTGCTTTTCATCCTGGCCTGTCTCATGTAACTGCCCATGACAGTGATGGGATGTATAGGTCTTGTCCATTGAGAGCCTGTGACAGATCACAGCCTTAGTGGAAAGAGAGGCAGAGAGGCTGAAGAGAAGGTGAGGGAGGAGAGCATAAACTCGGATGAAATATCCATCAGGAAGATGGAAAGAAGAGTGAATGCCTGGGAAACTAATTGCTGCCTGCTGATCTGGGCTGTGGAGATAGCTTACAAGTGAGCATTTTTGCTTTTCAGAGATTCCAGCCTGCAGCACACTAGCAACATCAACCCTTGCTTGAAACTGCTGTTCATCGATGCTTCTGCTTATATATATTTTTTTTTCTTTTTTTAAAAGCTGTAGAAGTCTGAGAGTAGTCCTGAGAGAATGATTCTATTCTATTCTGAGTGAGCTTTTTCTTACGCTGAAGTTCTCTGCTCATTTCTGAAAATGTACTGGCATAATTTGGGGCTACTGGACATTGGACACTGATGAAAATCAGGCTATTTTTCTACTGCCCCAGAAGGATTTAGGAACCCAAAGTCAGCTGTTCCTGTCTAGGTCCTCATCTCTATCTTACAGAGATGGCTGCTTATACTCCTGAGTCGAGAAAAGAGTGTATCCAGAAGGGTTTGTGGAGGGCACAGCTTTTGTGGGTGTGTTTGGTCACTGCACAGGACACCAGCATTTGTGTGACACAATGCCAGGGACCCCAAGGTGAGCCTTGGAACTGTCCAACACACGAAGGAAGGCTCTTGACTTTTAGACACTGTCAGCATTATCCCTGGTGACTTTACCACAGAAAGCATTAACAAAGTTCCAGGGAATGCTTAGTGTACTTTCTAGATGGATACTTTCCAGGAGTATGCAGGATGAATGACAGCTTTTATTTATTTGTCCAGGAGTTCAACAGTTCCGAGGGAGAGGGCAAGAAGAGCTAGGAGCAGGCTCATGTCCAAGGCTCAGTAATGATTAATTTCACTCCCACAGTATCCCAGTTTCCTTTCCCTCAAAAGTGTGGCAAAGTGAGCCAGAGTTTTCCAAGTGATGGGTGCTGAAATCCCACCTGCTCTCCTGGACACCACCCTGAGGTGTTCAAAGCATCCTGCTGGTGTTGGCTGAGCAGAGGAGATCGCTCATTAAGAAAAATGAGTGTATCCTTTACTCTGAGGGCAGCTGCAGTGAGCAGCTCAGTGGCAGTGTTCAAGGCTCTGGAATCTCCTCTTAGTTACCACTTGCCATTAGATTCTTTTACTGGCCATAAAGGAGAGTTGTAGGGGAAATGAGACGTGACAATGACTCACTGTTCTTCCAGCTCCTTTATCAATTCAGTAACAGGACAAATAGCACCAGAAGGTAATGTGCATTGTGGAATATTAACTATTTGCTATGGGGTAAAGGAGCAGCTGTTTGCAACAGATTAACAGTCAGAGCTGCATTTGTAGGAGGTAAACTCTGGGGCAGAAAGGGTGATGTCCCTATTTCCCATTTTCTCCACGACTGACCCTTCAATACATCCATACCCAATATATTAAGGGCACCCAAAAGTCAGGTCAGGTGGATTGTCTGTCCCTTAGGCAGAATTGGGTTATCCCTGAGCAGTGGGTGGTTAGTGGGTGTCCCATTAATGCCTGCAGTAGGGACTAACTGCTTGCTACGTGGAGCCCACCCCTTGTAAGTGTCCTTACCTACCATGAATATCCTGATATCTGGGCTCCTGTGTCAACGAGGAATGTTTCAAAGTGGGAATAGTGCATTACCTGTGACCAGGATCCTCAGCAGTGGAGTAGCACCCCCCTAGTTTCCTGCACATCCACAGTCGAGGGGTAGTGCTGATGGGTTTGGGTGTATCCCTGAGCTCACAGCCCTGGCGTGCCCTGGCTCTCTAGTTATTATCCTTTTGAATCAGATGGTGTCACCCCATCTCCAAACACAGGTCCCAGGGGGTTATCATGAGAAGTAAATGAGGAAAACCTGTCCAGCTGCCACAAAAGGGAAGGTGGCAGCTCCGAGACAGCTCCTTGTCTAAACACATTTTCCATCATCTTTTACACTCAATAGTAACTGATGGCATTTCTCAATTTACCCCTTTTGTCTTTTGCATGGAGACAGGCTGGCTCTTCTACATTTACTTTAGCTGAGATTTCTCCCTTGGTTTTTATCCTTTGGGATGTATAGTGATAAATCTGCTAGCCTACACCGAAGGACTTCTTGGAAACAAATACCATTTAAGCCCGTCTTAATGGCTAACACTAAATATTGCCACAGCACCTCAGCTCCCATTATGACAGGTCAGGAGTGTACAGGCTCCCAACTCACCTGCCAGGGATGTGGTTCTGCTGGCAGGTTCTCCTTCCCCTGGGGCAGGGTGTGCTGGTGCTTCCATGCCAGCTGAAGTCACAGGTTCCAGCAGGGCACTCTGCAGGCTGGCTGCCAGGGCCTGGGGACACACTTCTCACACTGTGGTCAGTGCACAGAGTGCAATCCATAAGGAACTGGTCATACTGGGCCCTGTGGTATCCAACAGTGTTCCTGGGTGTAATGCCAACGACTAAGCCTCAGCAGGGGCAGGGTGGAGCTCGCTGGCTCCAGCTCTCAGATCCATGGTAGTCCATTCACAGGTGTTTGCCCTGGTTTAGCTTGGTATATCTGCCCCACACCTCGTAACCTGAGGGCAGTAAATCCCCCAGCAGTTCTTATGGAGGGAGGTGAGTTTTGTGCCCCTGTGGGTGTGCTGTGTTGTTCAGTTTTGGTCAGTGGGAATCATCATCCCCTGGCTTTGCGGGGAGGGGATGCAGGTCTGCTGGTTTCCAGATATCCCCATCCCACTCAGCATCACACATAGCACCATAGTCTTTAACTGGGAATCCTGCAGCAGCTTCCAGCAGCCTCCTCAGCTTCAGCAATTGTCTGGCACTAAGTCTGACTCAGGTCATCTAGTTTGCATTTCTAACTGCTTACACTTCCCAAGTATTCCTTCCATTTTCCTTTTCTTGCTTTCCTTTTGCAATTGTCCATTGTGCCCTTTCACCTCATCAATCACATCCACTGCTGCCCTATGACAACTGACTAGTAGCCAGCACATACCACCTTTCCCTTTCCCCTTCTTTAACTCACAAGGAGACTGCCATCTGGCAAACTCCTACCAAATATGAGCAGCATCCATGCAGTGGCTCTTGATGCAGGACAAATCCCACCTGGGATTTTGCCATCCCTCTTTCTCTTCTCCCAGTTGTTGCCACTCAGTGTCTCGTTCTTCATGCCACGAATAAAGACACAGAGAGACAGTACCTTTACACTCACACCAACCCAGCTGCTTCAGCAGGCATGGCAAAGCACCTTGTGCTTGCCAGCAGAGTCCATCCAGGGGAGATCCCACTCCTGACACCAGTACCATGGGTATCTCAGCTTCACCACAAACCACCAGACAAAAGATGATGGCTTTTAAGCTTAGCATGAGCTGGGTTAGCCAAAACCCAAGCAGGAATCGAGTGAAGAGTCACAGAAAGGACAGGGTCTCAAACAGACAAATAAAAATAATGATGATAATAAGTTATTATTTATCAGGAAATGCAGTGATAGAAGTTGGAGTAACCATTTTAAAATGAAAGAGGATAGGTTTACCTTAAGTATTAGGAAGCAAATGTTACTATGAGGGTGATCAGGAAGTGGAACAGGTTGCCCATGGAAGTTGTGGACTCCCAATCCCTGGAAGTGTTCCAGGTCAGATTGGATGGGGCTCTGGGCAGCCTGGTCTAGTGGGAGGTGTCCCTGCCCATGCTGGGGGGTTGGAATGAGGTGTTGTTTATGGTCCTTTACAAGCCAAACCATTCTATGACAGTTGTTTTCTTCTAATCCAATGACACAGTGGCACTGCCTGGTATGTATGGTGTGAAAAGAATATTATTTCACTGAACTGACCTTATATATGTGCCCACAGCTTGGTCTGGTGATGGTCACACACTAAAATAATACCTCATCTCCGTGGCAAATCTCTCTTCTGTCCACAATTAAGTCCACTTTCTAATTCCAATTTTTTTGCCATGTTTACAATAATATAACTATTGCAAATGTATAGAAAATGTAAATAACTTGCCTCCTATTTTTCCTAGTTCCCTTTCTCCTTGTGTCTTCTTCAGTTATGAATGCCTTGGAGAAGAGATCATACTTCCTTAGTGCCCGAAAATTCCTTGGCTCTTAGGGGGAGCTACAGTAAATAATAAAAAAAAGTATGCTGAATTCCATTTTCATTAAAAGAAAAAAGAAAGCCACGTTATAACCTGATTTGGCGTGATTATACTGTAAATAGGCCATAAACAGTCAAAGGGAAAATAACCCACAATATTCACACCATTGAGAAACTGAGGTGGTAATCACTGTTCTTCCCTGCTGTTCAAAGTACTTTCCAAGTGTCCCCAGAACTGCACTGGCAGCAGAATGTGGCCCAATTCAAGGGCTTTAATGCTACTGCTAAGCAGAAATGATTTTTCTCCTCGAAATTTTCAGTGAAATAGTCTGTATTTTGCAAAAAAAAAAAAATCATAGCTATTCACCACAAAAGCACTAAGAAAAAGGCAGAGACCATCAGAAATCTTTCTGACAAGTCAGTTCCATGTTTTAAAAGAAATTTGTCCAATTAAGGAAAAAGTACAAATGTTGAATTTCAAAAATAGGCATGTTCTATCTGAAGATGCCAGCAAATTTCAGTGTTGCTTGCTGAAGCTGATAGGGAACATAAGCTCCACTTGGGGAAACAAACCAGAAATTTGCCTTCAGCTCCTTTTTCCCCTTTTCCCCAAGAACTGTTACACTTTCCATGGCACACAGAGCATCTCAAACTCGTGGTGTAGCTTACCTTTAAGAGCACAAGCAGCGTGGCCACCCCTGCCTATCGCAGCGCAATTCTAGATGTTCTCACCCTAAAAGACGTGCAAGTTAAGTGAACAAATCCCAGGCTGGGAGAAAGAGATTGCACCTGTCAGTGTATCTGAGACCCAGAAACTGAGCCCAGCATCACACATGGATACTGCAGCAGCAGAAGTCTGCAGAAAACTTCAAAAGATAGGGCTAAATTCATCTTGCTAACAAAGTCGTTCTCCGTGAGCAATCACTCAGCTCTCTGTGGCACAATTAAACACTCCGTGGCCTCCAGAGAGCACAAGCACGAGTCTCTAAACTGGTGATTAAGGCGTTTGCCTGTGAGGGGCAGACATACATTTCAGGCCTTTTTTCAGAGAGTGTGTGAGGGGAAAGAGTTAAGTGTTCATGTGCGCAGGCTTTTCCCCTCCCGAGTCACACCTTCTGGCTGCAAAGGTGTGCCATGCCTCTCTGGCCCAAAGAAGACTTAAATAACCAATTCAAAAGGAAATAGTTCACTTGGGACTCCTTAACAGGATAATCGACAGCACAGGGAGAGAGCCTGAGCTTCCTTGGACCTGGATTCAGGTTCTCTCAGTGAGTTAAAGCGTTGTCCTCTGAGATGGCCTGAGCACTGAGCTACTGAGTTGAAAGAGGCCACTCTGGTTTTTGTCACCTGCTGCTTCTGGGCTCTGTGTTGTCTGTGGATAAGGCTGGTGTAAGAACAGAAGGTAACTTCAGGTCTGGGAGCACAGGCTGGGGAGAAATTCTTCGCTGCAGTTTCATGTTTATCCATTATAATCCAGTGTCATTGCAGACTGTCCCCAAAATATGCTGCGCTGGATTTTATAGTGCTTCGATCATCTTTTGGATCTGGGTCACGCTGATGGTATGGGGGGCTTCAAATATAAATAAAGGCCATCACATGGATGGGACATACATTCCTGGCAAAACTGGCAGCTTTCCTTATGTTTTTCTGTTTGCAAAATGATTCAGAAACAATCAGATTGGTTGTGGCTGTGTGGCAGATTGCACTCGAGCCTCCTAGCCCGGGGAAAGCTGGGCTAAATCACCCACTGGAAGTACAAGCCTGCTTCAGCATTTAGCATTTAACACTTCCTTAGCATTTAACAGCAAACCCCAGCAAAAGGACAGCTTTTATTTTTGCTTTGTCCTACTCACTCTCCCAAGGCTCAAAGGATTGCAAATGCCTCTGGAGTATCAAAGCTTCAAATCCAATGTAGCCTGGCTATGATTCCCTTCAGCCGTCAGCATGGCACTTATGGAGATGGGATGAATGCTCCCCGTCTGGATCATTTAAAATCTGTGTTTAGGACTAATTCTGCCACTTTCTAACCTAGCTTTCAGTTTGAAAAGCAGGCAGCTGACAACACAGGGCATGCAATGCCCTGTGCTTCTGCGGGACTTGCACTTGCCCATGGCAAGAGACCATCTGTAAGATCAGTGTGCTTGCTGGAATGGGAGGGCTAGTGTGGTTGGGGTGAGATTAGCTAATGGGCAGAAGAACCTGCTCTGAGGGAAAGGTCTTTCCAAGATTTATGCAAGCAGTGACAGGTTTAGAAAGATATTGCATGTGGCACATTACAGTGGACACACTAAGAGTCTTCCTATTTTCTTATTCTACCATATGGACTGAGTTATACACTGTGAAAACCATGTTCCTTGCACGAAGGAGCAGAATAAAATACTGTTTGGCTTAAATCTGTTCCTGCCTGTGAATGTAAATTAAATCTGTTCTTCTTCAAATTTCTTTCGTTGTGTTGCTTTTACCTTTGTGGAAGTTTTCCTTGGTGACTCCTCTGTTGTCCCCCTGGTCCTGACAGGTGAAAATCAGGAACCTGTCCAATGTTACAAGCTCAAGGAACATGCACTTGGCTGGGGGCAACGTGGAGTTACAGAACCCCAGCCAGGGAGCACTGGTACACTGGCTTTTCCTGCCCTCCTCTGTGCAATTCTTTTGGGGACAGTTCTGTAGGCCAGAGAAACTATCTTCATAACCTCTCCTATTTAAGCCTCTCACTCGGGTCCTTTCCTTGCAGCGAGAACTGACGCACTGTCAAAGTTGACAGAACTCTGCCCGTTTATTGCCCCAGAAAAGCCAGCCTTGCCTTTCCTCCCCTCTCCTGATCTCGGCTGTTCCCATTATATGAGCCCTGTCTCACTCCTGCCCTTAATAAAATCTCCATGCTCCATATGCTCCCTCAGCCTCCCTTTGATTAGTGCTCCCAGAGTCTTCCTCGCTGCTGACGTCGGGGGCATGCACAGCTCTGCAATTTCCCAGCAGCCCTTTTCGAACACTGCCTTTTAATCAGGCACCCTGTTTTACCAGCACTTCCTTCTCTCACAGAGCACCTTTGAAGCCAGGCTGCCAACAGTGGTGGGGTTCCTTCTCCGCTGCCCTTTTTTGTTGTTTTCATATAGGATTCTAGGACAGAATTTCATAGCTTTTTAAATGCTCTGATTTTTTTTTTTAAATTTTTTTTTCCTGTGTTGTGATCCTAATTTCCTTCAGGATTTCTTCTTCCTCTCCTGGGAAATTTGTCTCTATTTCTGGCATCTGTCCTTCCTAACCCTTCCCACGTTTCTTCCCTTCCAAAGACAGGGGAAAAGAATCCATTTAATATTTTTCTGTAGTAACGTCTATCTCATCTGTCAATAAATTACCCTTTGCCATCTCTGGGAGACCCCTTTGTCTCCCTTCACTGACCTTATTCTGTACCTTGCCTGGTTTTTTTTAAGGGAGGATGCAATATCCCTGGGCTGTCATTCCATGAAGAACAGCTGTCATTCCTCCCATGGTGTATGCGGATGTGTTTGAGGAGGGAGGGGAGAGGGAGGGGGGATTAGGGCAGGACAGGAGCTGCTGTTGGGAAATACCATGGTCCTATTCACAGTGGTAAACGTTTTTTCATTCATGATATTCAGCTGTAATTGTCTTTTTGATTTTTTGGCTTTAGACATTAATTTTTAGATTAGCAGGAATCTTACACTCATCTATATGAAATATAACTACAAGAATATTTATAAACACATTTTTAAAACTCACTATGTATGCATTTTACAAATTTCCAATTTCTTCCCAATCTCTGCCACTGTGAGTGCTGTCTCACTGTCAGAGCCGCAGTCTAATACTACAGAGGTGGATTCAGGAAGCAATATCTGCTGCTAAAAAACATATGGCTTCTCCATGTATTTTCAGTGTTACAAACTGCAGTGCTCACTGAGAGGGTTAAGGAGTGTGGTACAGACCTGCATGTAACCAGCTAGCTGTGCAGACCTGCACAGGGAAGACACAGCTCCATGAATCCAGCCATTCTTGCCCTGTCCTTACTTTTCCTTATGCTTTTTGAAGCACTGCAGACTCAGAGAAGTCATCCCAGAGCATTCCCTGTTTCTAGTGGCCCAGTGGCTTTGTGCTGGTCACACACAGCACAAGTGCAAGGTCCTTTCTTCCTGCCCCTGCTCCCACACAGAGTCTAACCATGAATTAGTACAGTTAAGAAAAGCAAATACTAGTTTTGATCAAATCTTACCAATGTATTTAAAGAAACAAAAGAACTAAAAGAAATTCACCAAAGATGCCCTCACCTCTGCAGCATCTGGTAATGACAATTCTTAATGTATTTATTCTTACAATATGGATGTGAAGTAAGAAAATGCAGTTATTACCCACAGTGCGCATTAGACACATACCAAAGTGACCTGAAGGTACAAGGCACAGCATGTGCTGGGGCCCTCATTCTCCAAGCACCTGAGTCAAAAACCTGCTGGAACACACCGTGAGTCTTGTTTGATCTGGCCTTGGGGTTTCCTTTGTTTGGAAACCAGCAACAGGCCCCATGTTTGTGTCACAGGCATGGCCTGTGAGCCCAGAGGTGTTCCAAAGGCCCAGATTAGCCAACACTAGAGAGAGCCTCAAGAACTTCAGCAAAGTCAAAAAGGATGTCCAGTTATGACATATATACCAAATTTCTAATTTCCTTGCTCTGTGCCAGCAGGACATCACTAGAACATCTTTTCTCTTAAAAGCACTATACTACTTATTTTACAACTGCTTTGTGATTGATGTCCACTCTGGCCCTTTCTCTCTCATCTGATGGCTCTGACAGTCCCTGCTGGATTTAGCTGTCCTAACTGAAAAGGTAACCCATCTCCACACCTAGAGGTAATAAATTAGCCATCCCAGCAAAATACATTGATATGATCTTGAATTAAATCACTCGTGTCTGCAGTTCTCAGTCCAGGACATCACTGTGAACTGGTGTCAGCTGAAATCAGATTTACATCAGGCTATGGGCTGAAACAGTTTGCACTGGCCACAGCATTCATGGGGCCACCTCTTCTCTGGGACAGCTCCCTCCAGAACCTTAGGAATGCAGCCACCTGAACGGTGACACCTTAAACTTCTCCAGGGTAAATCACCAGGGCTTGAGAACCAGAGCCTTTACTTCCCTGGAAACAGTCTGTGCCTTCAGGGACTAAGGCTCTGTCTGCATATGGAAATAGGGTTTTCAAATGTGTCCTCCTGCTGGTAATACCAACCCTGCTCAGCACCAGGAAGAATGCTGGGAGTCTACTGAAGAATGGCTCCTGGCTACTGCCATCTTCAGGACTAACCCATCTTAATTATTCAGGTCTTTTGTAAAAAGACACCTGTGGCAACTGGCAGAGTATCTGCACAAGCACTGCCAGCCTTGAGGCTGAGAATCTGTTAAATAGCCTTAGTAATAGAATATTAGAACCTTGATGATGAGTAAGTGTGGGTGGAATAATTGTCAGCTCAGAAATACACACCTTTTTCTCATTCTATTTCTGTAGCTGAATCCTTATCTCCTGGATAAATAAAAACAAACCTTCCCAGTTATTATTGTTCTTGTTCACCTTTTGACTCTTGATTAGATTTACCACAGATACATCCCTTTGGCAATGAAAATGGAATCAACACATTTCTGATGCACTCCCGTGGAATTCTCACCCCCTGCTCCACCCTCAGACCGCCAAGGTCCTCGTTTTCTGAGAGGCTGTTAATTACCTGTCCTTCTAGAGCATGGATGGGAGACCATTTCTGAGCGACCACTTGCCCTGATCAACAGACTGCTCGGTATCACTTTGAATCTTCCTTATTTTTAATCCTCAGTACTCGGAGCTAAACCCGATACCTTTCTGAGGGAAGAAACCCATGGTGGTAGAAGCTGCCTTGCTCGGGCTGATTCTCCTTTCTGTATTTTTCAGTGTTTTCCCAGACGAGGCCCCAGGATTATTGCAACCCAGTCCCAGGAAGAAATGCTGCTCAATTAGGCGAAAAGAAACTCGAAGGAAAAAAGGAGTAGAGCCAGCAAATTGCTTGAGATAACAATCTCCCCCCACCCGTGTGTCTCTGTAACTAAGAGGATTAGCTGAACTTTCTGTGTCACACCAAAACTGACAATAAGCAACAGTGACTTCCCCCCGCTGGCACTTGTACCTTCACATGTTTCATTTTCTTGCCCACACTACTGCCTTGCCCCTTGCTGATTGTATGACAAACTTGGGGATGAACATGATGGCTCTTTCCTTTCCTTTAAGATTTATGACTCAAAGCCAAATAAAACCCAACTCAAGTTATTACATGCTCTGTTTCCTCCTAACAACAACTCACTTTTAACAGTGTAAGCTAACCAAGGAAACATGGAAATATGGTCTCCTTGATCTCACCTGATCTATCTGCTGTTAGAGACACGAACAGCAGCCTCGGGTCTGCCAACACAGGAGCAGGCACAAAGGCTTCCCTTGGGAGCAGGACCAAACGGCTGCAATATAGAAAGCGTAAGATCCATCAAAATTCAAAGTAACTCAGGTTCTGTGTAGATACAGCACTGCCAGCAAGGAGCTGGATGCTTATTTCAGTTTAAGATTTATCATTGCATGGTAGGAGGGGTACCCAGGGTACTCGTGCAGTGAAGGGAAATAAACTTTGGTAAAGGACTCTGGTGCTTTATGGAATCAGCACTGTGTTCCTCTGACAATGATACACATGATGAAAATTATGTGGCTTGTGGCTGCAGATGATCAAACATCAAATAATTCCAGGTTCCATAGTAAACCCATTCCTTTTGCTGAGCTGCGTAGAACATCACTTTAAGCCAGGGGAACAAGTCCTTTCCACGAGCCTGCCACAGAACTTGAAGGAAGAGAGGAAGTTTGTCCTACTAGACAAGGCAAAGGAGGAGTGTTCTCCCACCAACACATGGTCCCTCCCCTTCTCCACCCCGAGTTTCCACAGAAGGTGGGGGACATACAAAAGATGAATGTCTCTGGTACCTGCAGGGCTGTACGCAGGCACACTGACCAAGTAAGGACCTGTACCACAGTGGGGAAGGAAGCAGAAAGCAAGAGCAGGCAGGAGAAGCAGAAATGTTTTCACACTGATGCCAAGTACTTACCAACAGACAAAAAGGGAATGTTGTGATAAAACAAGTTGGGATGTGGGACTCAGGTGGTTGCCACCAGGGTGAGGACTGGGGGAAAATGCTGCCACAACCAAATCTGCAGGAAGTATTAGGGTTGGGTCATAAAATGCATGAGACCTGCCAGATCTTGTAAAGCGTTTTCCTGAACTAGGCATCTGTGCTGCGTGCCCTCTCAGTGCTACACAACTCCCTGCACCTAAATTAAATCACTGTGGCACTTCTGCCATGTTAAACGGTGCAAGCAGGTACTCTCAGGACACATAAATTCAGTGAAGTAGTGGTTTGGGGGTCCCTGTACAGCTTTATTTGTGATCAAAGGGTATGGTGTTGTGGGGGAGAAATACTTCCAGACAGATTTAGACTTTTACTCCAAAAATCTCTTCAGACTGAGGCATTGTAAAAAGTGCCCAGTGTATTGCCATGGGGTAAGACTGCCTTGTCACTCTGTAGCAACCCCTGTGTCGCCTATATGGAGCAGCAGTTTCAGTTCAAAGGGATCCAGGTCCATTCTGTTTCCCCATTTACATGAAATGGGACTAGAGTGGAGCGTGGCAGCCTATTAACAGTGCCCCACAGCACTGCAAGAGTTCTGCCTAGAGAGTGAAGGACACCGTGTCCAATTGAAATTACAGAGGAATTTGGGGTAGGCAGAATGTAATTACACAATTGAAATTTAAACTGTGAAATTAAAAGGAAATATTCAAGGATGAAGGGGCAGAGAGAATCCCTAATCTCCAGCCAGGCTAGGCTGTGTGACAGAAAAGTCCCTTTCTGAAGAGGGAATAAGTAAAGAGCTGTCCTGGAAGAAAGGGAGGTAGAGAATAAAGACAATGTTTTCAAAAGCCCCCCAACTCCAGCTGTGTGTTTGTTTCATAGGCTGTGTCTATTCTACAGAAACCCTTTTGGTTGCTAAAAGGCGTCAGATGTGTCCCTCTCGGCCCCCTCTTCACTGGGGTCAGAAACAATTTGGGTCCTCCTGTAAGCAGCACCAAGGCATTCCCAAGCTCTACAGCAGAAAGTGTGCTCTAGGCTGGTGGAAAAGAGGAGTGCAGCCCTCTTTGCCATGCAGGTACAACACAGAATTTGCCCTTCCACCTGGAGTTTGTTAGGCTGCTGGCACTCTCACTGTAATGTCTGAGCTTTTACAGAGTCTCAGTAATCATCTTAACTGAAAATATTATCTATTTTTAAGGGCTGCCCTGTGGTAAGGGGAGGCTGAGCAACCCACTGAAAGCAGATCTGTGACAGTTTTGGGTGGCAGCTTGAATCAGGCAATTGCAAATCCCACTCTCTGAGAGATCTGAATCAAGTTGTAAGACCCCACTGTTGTCCCTCAGAGAGCAGAGGCAGGTAAAGACAGAGACAGCCTCGTGGATCTCCAGGAGAGGAACAATGACAGACTGAACAGGGTCCTTCAGCCAAGGCACAACACACAGAAATGGGGGCTCCTCTTCTTGGGCTGCCCAGCCACACATGCAACTGAAGACAAGTTACTTAATTTCTCTGCCTTAGTTTATCATTGTGCTAAAAAAGCACAGTAATAATTTCCTGAGTCTTCTAAGCTGGTGATTTGTAAGATGTAACTGGTTAAAATTGGAAGGTTCAGAAGCTGCATTGATGACAGCCATTGAAATGCAGGCAAAAAATCTGAGATAGAGCTAAAGTGCGTGCAGCCAAAGCACTAGAGAGTGAGAAATACATTAAAAAACCCACCTGAAAAGATAAGTGTCCTTTTAGTAATTACCTCTCCCTTTCCTGAGGATGTGTGAAGGTTCTGAATTAAGGGGTTTTTTTAAATATGAAAATGAAAAACATGCTTCTTTTCATCCATGCTCCACTTCTTATCTCCAAAAATGCAGTTAGCTGCACCTGGGAGGGGCTGAGTATTATGAGATGGTACAACTTTTCTGCTACAATTTTATTATCTGTGAGCTTCAGAGGATCAGCGACAACTCTAGAAATAAGAGATTCAGGGTCATCCTTTCTCCAGTCCAGAGACAACAGCATAGGGGCAGAACCAGAGCTAGAAAGCAATCTGGTCAAAGGCAGCCAGAGGAGCGTGCAGGGGGAAAAAAGCAGCCAATATATGCAATGGACAGTCTCCATTTCTCTTCTGCTGTTCGTGCTCAGCACACACAAGGTGCACAGGAAGGAGGTCTGAGGAGGGGGAAGAGCATAATATCAGAGACAGTATTGGTGGGTCCCAAGCCTCAGGCACGAGGGTGGACTGTCAGAACAGGAGGAGGGCAGGGAACATCACAGGAAAGAAAGGACAGACAGCTTTGTGGTTAAAGTATGAAATGCACAGCCACAGAGCAGCCAGGTGCAGGTCTCAGTCCTGCTAATGTCTACTGTGACACTGGAGGGACTACACATGGCCCTTAGACTGCTTTGCTTCACTTCTCCATCAAGAAGGTACTAATCCTCATTTTCCCTCCTTCATTCCCTGCCATCTCTCTGAAGTGCAAGCTTTTGGAGACACAGGCTGTTTTTTGCTGTTTATATGGATAGCAAAGGATGAGACTAACAGGGAGACTCCAGTCGCTCTGTCAGGTTGTGTATGATGCAGGAGAAATGGCAAACAGACAGAAACATACAGATAAGTTTAATGAACAGTGAGACAACCTGCAATTTCCAAGTGAAAGGCATAGGGAGGTTTTTGGGGAGGTATGCATGAAAATATAAGGGGCAAAGAACAATTGTTTTGAGGCAGAAACCTCTGTTAAATATCATGAGGACCAAAGGGAAAGCTGAAGCAAACATGAATCTAGACACAGGCCCTCCTGATGTGAACAGGATAGAAAGAAGGGGGACACTGTGTGAGAAAAGCAGCATCTGGGACTCCCATCTGAGTGGCACGGTGGAATTGGAGCAGAGCAGATAAGTTTGCTCTTAATTTCCCTATACACTGGAGCTGTGGGGAAAAGGATAATTTCCTTCCCAGTGTGCTTTTTGCTTAAATACTGCAATTTGTGTTTCTTTTCCCCCCTGCTTTTCCCACCTTGTGTTTCTTTTGTCCTCTGCCTCTCTACCTTTAAAAAAAATTGCCTCAGAAATACTACTGAATTAATTCTAGCAGGAGATAGAAAATTCAGAAGGTCATATAGCAATCATAGAAAATGTGGTGTTGTGGGCACAAGTCAAGCAGGGCAGGGAGGGCGAGGAATTAGGAGGTATCTGGATCAACATCAAAACAATGGACACAGATATGCTGCAGAGCTTTAAAAGATACCCATATACTATTTCTTCCCTTTGCATATGGTGTTGATTTTGAACACTGCATTGCTTTTCGCTGCCAGAATATCTTTTCAAAGCAAAATCCCTGCAAGAGGTGATTCTGTGAGGCTGACAAGTCCACTCAGAGAACAGACACACGGAGTCCTGCATGGCACTGGCTGCTTGGGGCTCTGTTTCAGCAGAGCATGTGAGCACGTTCCTAACCACCAGTGTGAGCCTAGTCTCACTGACTTGCAGCTGAACAACTCACTTTCCTACTTAGGTCTTTTTGTGAAATGAATCCAAAGTGCTCAGCTTCTCATAGGACTAAGCTTTGTATCATGCTTGTGTCCAATTATCTCAAGTATTTCCAGCAAGTTGCTCATGAGTAAGACACCAGTCAGGCACTATGTGGCACTCACAATTGAAAGAGAGGTAAAATTTATCTGATAAATTATTCATCACTAATGATTTGGCCAGCTTTCCTGGATATATAGCCACAGGGATGTATGACACCTTGGGGAAGGCATCAGATAGAGATGCATTCGAAGAGAACTAGAGGAGAGGATGCAGACATAGATCCAGAGTAATCTTTATAGAGAGAGGGAGAGCACCTATGTGGCCAAACTGAATTAAGTTCTCTTTATAGCTGGTCAATTACAAAACACAGAGCAGATTAGTAACTGTGAACTACCAGGGAAAAAAAAAAAAAGAAAAACAAACCACAAAACCAAAACAACAAAAGAAAGAGAAAACCCAAACCACTAGCAACTACTTGCTTTCAGACATCTTTCCTTCAGCAGCCGTGGGTTCCAGCTAACTGTGCAGAAGCTGAGCGAGAGCAAAGGCTAAATCAGGTGTGGTAATGGGAGCAAATTCTTGCCAGCGAGAAGCTGCTACTATCAGGGAGGAGGTTACTAGGAAGTGGCATGCAGGGCTGAGAAGAGTCTTTGGGTGAGATGGGGAGATACGTGAGAGAATATTCAGCGTAGGCAGGATTAGAGCTGTGCAGAGTCTTAATCTAGGCAGCCCTTTCTCTACACCTTTATCTGTCCTGGTGCAGCCACTGCGTGCTGCAGTGCTGGTATAACCTGGCCATAAAACTGGATTAACTGGCCCGCAAGGAGCATGGCTGAACTGAAGAGGAGCACGACAATATGCCTTTGTTTACATGTTCACTTCTGTGAGCGAAACACAGACCTGCGCGAGACAAAGTGCTTAATTGCTGGTGTAGAGTATCGTCAAATGAATGTGTATGAGTAGAACTGGTGTTAGGGGGAGGTTTCTGCTCTTTCACAGCACACTCCATTTCTCTTAGTGTTTCCTGCAACAAGAAGAGGTTATTTTACAGTATGGCAAGGAAAAAAAAAATCCCATTATCAGAGGAACTGATTTTTAAATAAAAATGACAAAATTACCTTGCTGATTCACCCCTTGGAGATAAACCCCTGCTGTCTCCTTCCTTCAGCCTTTCCTTTCTGGCTCTTGCCTAACATTGGAAAAAAAGATCTGGTGACTGCCTCTGATATGACTCGTAATTCTTCAGCAACAGCATGCAAGAACAGATCCCTGACAGTTCCTCTTACTCCACAACGTTTTGAGACCCAGGAGAAAATCTGGCTTGGACTCTGACGCGTTGGGAGTTAATGACTCTTGGAAAACGTTAAGACCAAGTCCTTAATGAATGCCATTCTATACCACCCTCCCTTTCTTCTTTTTTCTGGATGCGCATTACAAAGCTCAGGGTTAAATTGTACTTATGCAACATTAAGAATGTAAGCAAGCTTTATTTTTACTCTTCCAACTTCGTCGAGAATTAGCAGAGTTTTGCCACACTGTTTGGCTGATTGCTTGTCCTGATTTGGAAGTTTTGAATCTAAAGTTAATTTTATTTGTTGGTCCCTCTGGTCTCTTATTTACTCCCCTTTAACAAGGGAGACACGAAACCCGACTCCCCTTCCAGGACAGTCAAATTTGATGCGGGAAGTGTAAGAGGATAAATATTTGAGAAAGGCGCCCCAGGAGCATTGTGCTGCCTGGAACTAGGGGATGTTACGGTGCGTTTAACAGAGGGGAATCACTTCTGTGCAATTGTTTTTATCTGGAGGAAAACCACACAGATTAGCTGAAGTTTTACCCTCCCAAAATTTCCCCATCTGTCCACTGCTAACCTCAAAATGCTCATCCCCTCTCCTACAATTATCTCAGATTTTGCCCTCAAAATATAAATTTTGTCCCTTATAGATTACCTAGATTTTACTACCATAAAACCACAGTGACTACACTTACCTTATCCCTAACCCCAGTGACTACACTTACCTTATCCCTAAAATGTTCATTCTGTTCAAGATTAGCTCAGATTTTTCCTTTAGGATATTCCTGTTCCCTTGCACATTACCTCAGGTTTTACCCTTAAAATTTTCCCTACCTATCCACTACTGATTAACTCAGTTTCCTTCAACACGTCCATTCTCTGCCTTATCCCAGATTTTTTCCCTTCCTGTGCATTGATTACCTCAATACATCCATTCTCTTCACATTCCCAAATTTCCCCCTTCCTGTCAAGTACTAATTACCTAATTTTTACCTCAAAATGATCACTCTCCCCTCAACTTTTACCCCCCAAATTCTCCCTTCCTTTCCACTACCGATTACCTCCGTTTACCCCAAAATCGTAATTTTTACCCCCTTTCCACTACTGATTAACTCAGTTTACCCCAAAATATTCATTTTTCACCCCCAAAACTCTCCCTCCCCACCCTCACCTCAGCGCGCCCCCTCCCTCTCCCCCTTACATCTTACCCCACACTCCCCTCCCCACAAACACTAATTTCACCCCCAGGCCGCAAATCCCGCTCCCCAAACCCCACAGGGACCACCTTTGATGTGGGGACTGGTGGGGACACCCCCCCATTGCCCTGAGGGGGCGCGGGCGGGCTCGCACCGCGCATGCGCCGCCGCTGAGGGGGGAGCGCGGGAGCCGGCGTGCGGGGCTCTGCGCATGCGCGGCGCCGCTCCGCGCCCTCTCCGGCGAAGCGGCGGGAGGAGGGAGGGAGAGGGAGCGGTGCGCGCATTCGCAGAGTCCGGCGGCGGCGCGAGGAGGGA